>JBBPBQ010000004.1:50442198-50475435 GCA_037974755.1 Cicer yamashitae
TTTGTGTGTTAATCATATGATTTATATGAAAAATGTACTCTAAAATTTAGAGTTCAATTGAGTGATAATTAAAGTTTGAGATGATTTATTTTTGAAAATAATAAAATGATTATTTTTTGTTATTTTCATTGTTTTATAAATTAAATACAATTGTTCATTTCAAAAGTATCTTTTTTTTTATTGAAAAATAAAATTAACAAAAAAAATTTTAAATTTTAAATATAAATTATTTTCACAAAGTAAACAAAAACTCATTTATCCTTTCCAATGATAGTTATCTTAGTTACACCTTTTATTTATCTCTCTTGCTCCTTATAGATTTGAAAGAAGAAAAAAACAATATTTGAGATAAGATAAAATTTGCATAATTGTCTCATTTAATTTTTGTGTGTGTTAATCATATGATATATAGGAGAAATGTACTCTAATCATTTAGAGTTCGATCAAGTAATTAAAGTACGATCGACAATGTCTTTAAGTTATAGTTCAATTGACAAATATCGATATTGTTAGATTGATTATCATATCTCAGGTTCGACTTAATACATCGCATATGAATTTTTAGTTGTAATTATATCATCTATCTATAGACAGAAAAAATGATCAATAATTATTTCAACTGCAATGTCATCTAATATGTTTTTTTTTCAATAGACATAATATCATCAAAATCTATAAAATATAAGAAACTTTTTTACTTTGCAAAAATATTTCAGAAAATATATTAATTTTTACTTATTAATAAGAAGTTAAAGAGACTTTTCAAGTAAACAATTATCTACATTTTAAAAATTATAAAAATGTCAAAAATTATTTTCATTATTTTAAAAAATCCATATTCATTAACTAATATTTTATCTTATATCCATAATAGCAAATCACTTCAAAAGAGGTTGGGTAACTCAATTCATTTGAGTTAAGGGTTGAAGGTAGGAGTGCATAGCAGACGGGTTAGATCGAGTTTAGTGTGTCTTTTATCCGGTCTCAATATTTGATCGGACCAAAATTTAGACTCTAGCCCATCCCATAATCTGATCAAACCGATGAGTTGTGAGTTTATTAAGGACGAGACGAAATAAAGACGAGACGCCGATAGTAATCTTTAAATTATTTTTTAGAAAAGACAATGAAATATAAAATAATTCATCACAAGTCACATATTGTTACCACTTGTCAACTCATTCAAGAGTAGTAACTCATAACATTGTTTTACAAACTCTAAATTACTAAGTTAATGATCTGATTGATAATTTTTTTTTAGAGAGAATGAATCAATAATAACATAAAATAATAATTTGTCAAAGTAATTTGGGATGGGATAGGTAATCCGAGAGACAACCTGAACCTGATCTTTTTTTATCTTGTCTTGTCCTTATTGTTTTGTCTTTATTTGTTTTTTTTTTTAGATCAGAACCATCCCATTGCTTGCGAGTTAATCAGAGTTTGTAGAACGGACCAAACCTTATACACCCTTAATTGAAGGTGTTGAACAAGTGAAACAATCAAAGTTTAAAAAATTTAAACATTAACAAATGATAATTTACTCATCTTAACTAGCAATAGTAACATTTTTGAAGGAGTAACCAAAGATTTGACTAAAGACAAATGCCTTCATGAATTAAGTCCATAATTAAATATTTGGCAACTATATTCCATTAACATGTATACTAACTATACTAATGTTTACCTATTAAAACAAATAATTCACTTCAAAAATATCTTACTAAAATTAAATGAATACACATTTGAAAGAAAATAAAAACACAAAGATATCTTCAAAAAGTTAACGAGACCTAATATCTTGATTAACCAAATCCTACAAATAAACAATCTTATGTAAAAACCAAAAAGTGATGAGTTGATTTTAGAGTGAATGAATGAGATAAGGAAACATGCATAAGAGAAGAAGGGGGATGGATGGATGAATGATCAAAATGTGTCACGTGGAGTCGGACGAGTAAAGTAATGAGGGGCGCGTGGCTTTATGAAGCAATTGAGTCGCGTGACACATTAACGCAAAACATGCAATTCTGAGCAGAAAAAGAAAAAGCTTCTTCTATCCCTAAAAACAACTCTCATCACTTCTCTCTCTCTCTCTCTCTCTCACACACACACACACAAATGTGGAATTTCTTGTTCTACTACTTCTTATTTTTATAATTTTAACTTCAATTTTTACTCGTACAAAGTGGTAAGCATATATATTGTTTTACTTTATTTTTTTCTTTAATTTTGTTTTTCAATTTCCCTAAAAAGTTAAGTATTTGAGATCTCGCAATATTACCTTCCATCTTAGTGTGTTTGTCTAATTTTCTCCTTGTCAATTCGACCCTTTATCATTTTCCTAAATATATATATATATATATATTTTTTTTTTAATTTTTAATTTTGGTGTTTATGATGATGTGTTTGGTTTTTGTTTAGGTGTAATTTGGGGAAGTTTGATTTTGTGAAATGAACAAAGGACAGTCACCGGAGCCTCTTGATTTCTTCATCTGGACTGTTGAGGTTCATTATTTCATTCATTCACTCAATTGAATTTAATTTTTTTTTAATTGTTATTGGTATTTTGTGAAGGAAAAAAAATCAGGATTTATAATATATTTTTTTATATGATTTGTACTTTATTAATCTTATAATCAGATCTTGACTAGAGACTAACTTTGAGTTGAACTTGCTGTATAATATTTATTTTTTTAATATAATTTTGTTTTGTGTTGGAATTTGACATCTACCATATTAAGATAGTCTAATTAGGTGTTAAACATAATACTAATTGTTGTGTATTTATGTTTCCTTTCCATACTTAATTAAATTCTGACAAATTTGAAGTAGAAAGTTTTGGTTCTTATATATATTTTTTCTTTAGACAAAGCTTAGATTAACTAGTTAAATATGAGAAAAAATGAATTCTTAAGATTTTCTCTGTTGAAAAGTTGAATACAATACTGTCAATGGGGAAAATGGTGGATGATGTTCAAGTTATTCTCCATTTAGGGAAATAATTTGCTACACTTGTTTGTGAAATTGAATCTTGCTGCCTTTATTAAACTGTAGTTTATGTTTGTGATCACAAGTTATCTGGTTTTAGAATTAATTCCCGATTAATGACAGACAACTTTCTTCAGTTGGACACTCGCAGTTTGTATTATCATTTAAAAACCGAGGTTAACATTATTTTCTCTAACAAAGTAATAATTAAATAGTTTTTTAGTCCCCCACTGTATGGTCACACCTTTCTGCGGCATATGCAAGGTGTAATTCTTCATGTCGACGAGTTCTCATTCCTCCAGTTAAGTTATCAATATGCATCTTTCTGAGATATTTGCAATTATGTCTTGGTAATATAGAATGTGACACTAGAGGTTAATTTATTATCTGTCTTGGTTATGCCCTTAGTCCCGTCTTTATCGGTGATATGGCAAGCTTATGATTTATCCTCATCACTGCATTATGTGCGTCAAGATCTCAAGATAGCAGCATGATTCTGCATATGTATTTTTAAATGTTTAAGCACTTGCTCATCATTTCATAGGTCCAGATTGTACAATGTAATTGATGCTCTATTCCTATTTCCTAACGACTGATATAACATTGTAATCTTGGGAGTGCTTCTACTATGTAGTTTTTTTTTTTAGAATTCATTTGTGTTACTGAATGTTTGTGAATTGCGCATATTAATATTCATAAAAAAATTGTGCATATTAATAAGAGCTATGTTGGCTAGGATTGAATCTCGGGGGATTTAACCCTTTGAGACTATACAAAATACAAACTGTATGTTGCTCATCTTTTGTGTGTTTTATCAGGATGTTGGCATGTGGCTGGAGACTATAAATCTTGGTGGTTATCGCCAAATTTTTAAGGAAAATGGTGTTAATGGAGAATACCTGGAAGGGATGTCTATGTTCACTACCGAACAGATCCTTCGTTTCATAAGACGTTGCCACATGAAGTGGGGAGACTTCATCACATTGTGCAAGGAATTGAGACGGATTAAAGGTTTCCCTCACTTCCTTGAACAGTAAAAAGACTAAAACATGCCATTAACCTCTTATTTGTTTTTTTTTACCAATCTGTTTTGTGCTCTTCACCTAATTAGGTAAGACTGGGACATCATTGTTGTGACAATCTGTTTCATTTCATGCCATTTATGAAGCCTAGATACTCCAAAATTGCTAAAATTTCGGTTTCATACTTTCATATCCGTATCCGATATGTATGTATCCAAGGATTATCCCCCAAATTTTTTTTAAAGAAAATATTGATCGATAAATTTGGAATACCTCTTTGATACTTTAGGATTCAATTGAATAGTTAACTATTGAACAAAGTTAAGACTTGTTTTAAAGACAACGATTTTTTTTCCCTGATACTTTGACATTGGTTAGGGAAAAATACATTTGTGACATATTTACAAGGAAAATAACATTTTTTTAATATGAATAAGAGAGAGATATGATGTCTTTGTTTTTTTGTTATGAGCATAAGTATCTTTTTGTTAGTTGCGGTCATCATCTACATATATATAGTTATACATTAATAAAAAATATCAATGTCTCTTTACAGATATTATGCATTTACGTAAAGCATGCATATTACTTTAGAATTTTGTGTTGATGCATGCATGTAGACCGTATCTTGTATTTAGTTTTTAAGAATTATCCTGTATTCCCGTATCCGTTTGTATCAAGTATTTGGGCTTCATAGCATTTAAGCAATCCTACGAAACATGAATATACTATATAAGTGATTGAAGTACATGTTTATGCTATGTTTGAATATCTAATGACAAGATGGATATAGAATGCAATGAATTAAATTATCATGCACCGTAGTTTGGATATTTTATTTTATGATAGAACATATTAAAGATTCCATTCCATTATTTTAAAGTGTATGGAATAGTTAAAAGATTGAAATTGATATCATGTATCTATTATTGGTACAATTGTCACTTTGTTAGAGACAATTATTTTCAGGTTCTCTTCTTGAACATGTGACATGTTTAATGGATAAGGAGACATGAAATATTCATATGCTTCTTCAATCTTCTGTTTTGTTGTATTGTAACTTTTTATGCAAGATGATAGATAATACTTTTGTGTTTTGCATATCTGTTATATGCCCCTAACTTAATGCGTGTGATTGTTGACGTCTGTAGTGGCTTGTCTGAAAGGCGAGCAAAAGGTGCGGCGGCCGTGGTGGGCACCGGCATGCCTATCTACAGTGTTCTTAAAGGTTGCAAAATCCAACAGACAATCAAGAGTTGTTTCATTGAAGCTGGAACCATGATGATTACTACACAACCTCTGCATGTGTCTACATATAGCAATTTTCTCTTTGCCTAGAAAACAGAATATAGGAAAAAAACTATTTTTAGCTTTTTTCTTTTTTTAATTTCAATTCCAAAGCGTGGTTGTTTATTCTCCTCTGGAGAAATCTTCTTATGTAGAAGGTCCTATGTGCACTAATTCCTGGTGCTGTGTAATTATGTATTCCCTCCTATATGAACATAAATACAATATATATGTTGTTTTCTTCAAGTTCAATTCAAATATCTGTTTTCTACATTCCAACCACACTCAAAGTGGAGAGTAACTGCTATATTGTGTATTGGTCCATTAATTTCCTTAGCTAAATGATTTGTTATTTTGCAATAATAGTTTAATTTAACTAGAATAAATTATACTTTTGGTAGTTTAAATTATTTTTAGATTTTATTTCAGTTTCTTAAATTTTTTAGTTCAATTTTGTTTCCTTATCTATTTTTAGATTTTAGTTTGGTTTCTACATTTTTTTCTTTTCAATTAGCCCTTTAAGATACAAATATCAAAATATATTAGTCATTTCTATCAATTTTTCATTCGAATTTGTCAAATATATTATATTTCACTTTTTCTTTCTTACTCTGCCTGTTGATTCAAACGCATAATCACTAATAATATGAATATTTGATAATTGTGCATTTGAATAACTATTGAAAAATAGACAAATATAAATCTCTTTGTAATTATTTAGTGAGTCTTAAAATATTCTCTACTTTTAAACCGGAGTATTATCCTCCTACTCTAAATTTTGTTACAATTTTTTCATAAACAAAAGTATATGCAATAAAATAAAAAAATATGAAATTTATATCTGTTTATTATATATTTTAAAAAAATAATTTTGATATTTTATAATTTAGGTATTTTTGAAAAAATTAAAAGTTGTTTTGTGTTTATTTGTCACATTAAAAATGATTTTTTTATTAGAAATTAATTATATAAGAATGATTTTTTTGAATTGCTTTTAAAAAATTTTCTCAAAATATCAATTTTTAAATAAATTTTAAATTTATCATTTTTTTTAAATCGTAAAAACAAATACACACTTCCAAAAATGATTATTTTACGGAAAAAAAAAGTGTATGAATCGAATTGAGGTGTGATGATTCAGAAAATGGAAAAGGCTAAAGTCACCTATGTTCTTCCTTCTCCCATTCAAATCTTCTCTTCCATAGTTGACTAGTAGTAGTAGCTGAGTTGAGTGTGACTGTAACTAAAAACCCTCCATAAACCCTAAATTCTGAAGCAACCATGTTTTCATGTGGAACGAAGAAGAACAATGCCAGAGATCAAACATTGTTTGATTCTCCAGTTACTCCTTCATCTCACCGCCGAATCTCCTTCAACGACAACGCCATCCCTAATCGTCCTCCCTCCGGCACTCCTGCTCCTTGGACGACTCCTCGCTTATCTGTTCTCGCCAGGTCTCTCTCTCTCTCTCTCTCTCTCTTATTCCGTTTCTAGATTTTCTGATTAATTTGAATTTTTTGTATGCTTAGGGTTCCCCAGGTCAATAGAAATGGAAAAGAAGATAACGCTGATTCAATTCAACCTGTTTTTGTTTCCGAGTTTCCTCATCTTGTTCGCGATCAACAATCCACCTCGTTGCACAAACGAGTTCCCTGTGAGAATTATTGCATTAATTAATTAATTAGCATGTGTAGTGTTTGTAGTTCGCTTTTGCTAGTTTCACAGCTGTTTTTTATTTTTATTTTTTATTTCGGTTACACCGAAATAGGTTAGGTGAACTCAGTTCACTCGACGAATGTGGTAAATTAAGTTCACATAGGTTAAGTGAAGTCAGTTCAGGTAACCTATTTGGGTGTAACTGGAAGAAACAAAGGTGAAACTAGCACCAATGTTTGTAATTTTGTAATCCTTCATTGCTTAGGAGTTTTTGTTGTTTTTTCGATATATGATGTAACTTTTGATGATTTTGTATATATATATATATATGATGTAATGTTGTGATGCAGTTGAAGACTGTGGGTTTGGTGGGATTGACAAGAGTACATCACTTGCTTGGATTATTAGTGGAAGCAAGGTGTTTGTTTGGAATTACTTGTCGCCTGCGTCTTCTATGAATTGTGTTGTTCTTGATATTCCTTTGAATGATGCGGATGTTGCCAATAATGATGCTGGTAATTGGTTGGTTTCTGTGGTTAATTGTGATAGTTCATCTTTTGGAACGAATAAGGTTGCAAAACATTGTAACTCTGTTGCGGTTGTTTTGTGTAATAGAAAGACTCGGGCTGTTATATACTGGCCGGAGATTTATTCTCAGTCAGGTAATGCTCTGGTTACTAGTCTTGCGTCTTCTGATGAGTATGAGGCTGTCGGTGAGAAAACGTCATTCAGTAGGCAGACACGACAAAGTAAGCCGGGAACTGGTTTGAATGGATTGAACGAGTTTAACTCTGTGATTGCTTCTGCGGTTCCCGGTTGTAGCTTTGCTTGTGTTGCATTTGCGTGTAGCTCAAATGGAGAGCTTTGGAAATTTGAATGCAGTCCTACTGGCATTCGTCGAAGGAAAGTATATGAAAATATCGTGCAGTTCCCTCTCAAAGGGGGTGATTCGGGTAAACTCGTGGGCAACAAAGGGTACCCGAGGTCGCTGACATGGCGTTTTCCACATCATTCTACTAAGGAATCAAATCGGCAGTTTTTGGTATTGACAGACTGTGAGATACAGTGTTTCAGAGTAGAGTTTAGTTCTGATATGCATGTTTCAAGGCTTTGGTCTCAGGAAATTGTTGGAACAGATGCTGAGCTTGGCATTAAGAAGGATTTGGCAGGTCAAAAGGGAATCTGGCCTCTTGATGTGCAGGTAGATGATCATGGTAAAGTGATCACCATTCTTGTTGCAACCTTTTGTAAAGATAGGATTAGCAGTTCAAGCTACATGCAGTATTCTCTTCTAACCATGCAATATAAATCAGGAATGAATGTAGTAGAGAGTACAAATGAGAGGGTTTTGGAGAAAAAAAACCCTATTGAAGTGATCATCCCAAAAGCTAGAGTCGAAGATGAAGACTTTTTATTTTCCATGAGGCTTCGGATAGGGGGCAGGCCGTCAGGGTCGACAGTCATAATATCTGGGGATGGAACAGCAACTGTATCTCATTATCATAGAAACGCTACACGACTCTATCAGTTTGATTTACCCTATGACGCTGGAAAAGTACTTGATGCATCAGTTCTTCCTTCTGCAGATGATTATGAAGAAGGGGCATGGGTTGTATTAACTGAGAAAGCAGGAATATGGGCAATACCAGAGAAGGCTGTCATACTTGGAGGGGTTGAACCACCTGAGCGGAGCTTGTCACGCAAAGGCAGCTCAAATGATCGATCTGCACAAGAAGAGATAAGAAATCTTACATTTACAGGTAATTTTGCTCCTAGAAGGGCTAGTTCTGAAGCATGGGGTACTGGAGATAGACAAAGGGCAGCTTTGAGTGGGATTACACGTCGAACTGCACAAGATGAAGAATCAGAAGCTTTACTAAATCATTTTTTCAATGAGTTTTTGTCATCTGGGCAAGTTGATAGCTCTCTTGAAAAGCTAGAAACTTCTGGTTCATTTGAAAGGGATGGAGAAACCAATGTTTTTGTGCGGATGAGCAAATCAATCATTGACACCTTAGCTAAACATTGGACAACAACCAGAGGTGCAGAGATTTTGTCCATGGCCGTTGTTTCCACCCAACTCTTGGAAAAGCAGCAGAAGCATCAAAAGTTCCTTCATTTTCTTGCTTTATCCAAATGCCATGAGGAGCTGTGTTCTAGGCAGAGTATGAAATCCGTGATCTATTCTCCAAAAGTTCATTTTTTGATTTAATCTTCAAACCACTCCTTTCGCAATACTACCATATCCAACTAACTTATCTGCTTCTGTTTTTAGCTGGTTCTTCCATCATGTTCATGGTTTAGGTAGAAATTAAAATAAATGAGCTACCTAATAGTAATAATTGGCTGCTGTTTATTATAGATTTTCAAATGGTAAAATAATCTTATTTCTTGGGAAACTTTCTTGTGAAGTATGCTGTAAATAACTGTAAGGGGTGTTTTTTTCATTGATCGCGTATTTTTCTATATGGACTATACCAAATAGAAGCTTAATTACCACCTTGTCTGCTCCTCTGTCTTCATAGTGTAGTTACGTGTATAGAGGATTAATTAACTTCTCCCATTTGCCTTTCATGCTAGATTTAAAAACAATATAAACTTAAATAAGAGAGGAAGGGAGTGAATAAATGAATAAAACAGGTTGTTGACTAGATGATTTTTGTTTAGACTTTACATATGCATGTGGATTATGAATTCTGGTTGTCATAGATTGGGATGTTATGTGAGAATAGTTTGTGATTGAACAAATGATTTTGTTTTCTGAGCCATTTTTTAGATTGATTGAACAAATTAAGGTTTTGAAATAAGTAACTATAGGTGCGGGAAACAATGAAGAAAAAACATGTAGTGGACAATAGGTAGACGTTCCATAACTAAATAATGTTTTTTCAGGACATGCCTTGCAAATTATCTTGGAGCATGGTGAAAAGTTATCTGCAATGATTCAACTGAGGGAACTGCAAAGTCTGATTAGCCAGAACCGTTCAACTAGTGTTGGATCCTCAAGTTCTAATGTAGATATTCAAATGTCAGGTGCCCTTTGGGACATGATACAGTTAGTTGGTGAGAGAGCTCGCCGGAATACTGTCCTCCTGATGGATAGAGATAATGCCGAAGTGTTCTACAGTAAGGTTTCAGATCTTGAAGATTTCTTTTACTGTTTTGATGCAGAGTTGGAGTTTGTTATAAGACCAGAGCATCAGTTTGCAATCCAGATCCAGAGAGCATGTGAACTCTCAAATGCATGTGTTTCCATAATTAGGACATGCTTTGACTATAAGAATGAGAACCGATTATGGTATCCACCTCCTGAAGGTTTAACACCTTGGTATTGTCAACCTGTTGTCCGTAAGGGGATATGGAGTGTTGCTTCTGTCTTACTTCAGTTGTTAAATGATACATCTGGGCTTGATAAAACAGCAAAACTGGAGTTATATAATCATTTAGAAGCACTAGCCGAAGTGCTACTTGAGGGATATTCTGGTGCCGTTACTGCTAAAATTGAGCGTGGAGAAGAACATAAAGGTCTATTAAATGAATATTGGGAGCGACGGGATGCGCTACTTGAATCGCTTTATCAACAAATCAAAGAATTTGAAGCTACTCATAAGGTTATTTTTCAATTTTGCTTACCTTATCCTTGCAACCACGGTGTGAAATATGAGTATATTATTCAATTATTTACTTTTGCAGGACTCTATTGGAGCAGCTGAAGAGTGGAATGAAGAAGCCACAATGAAGGTTACTTCGCATCTGCTATCAATTGCTAAACGACATGGGTGCTACGAAGTTATGTGGACTATATGCTGTGATGTAAATGACTCAGAGTTACTGAGAAATGTTATGGTATGAGTATGGTTTCTCCTTTTGTATTGCTTTTGTTAATTTTTTTCCAGATATTTGCATAGATAAAATTCATAGCATAGCGATCCAAAGTTTTTGTTATGGATAGTAATCTAAGGTAGAATTGGGTTTCACTGCAAAGAAATATCTGCAGTCCTAAGACTGAAGTCCGCAAGGAAACAATAACAGTCCATTCCATAGCTAGAGTTTATAGTTTTGACAGTCAATGCTCCTTAAATATCTCTTCATTTTGGTCCAACCACAAACCCCAAAGTGCTGTCAAATTCACTGAGCTCCACTTCATAAATTTCCTTCATTTCATTTAAACATGTAAATATTGTTTGAAAGAGCTTCCAAAGAAAGACCATGCATCAATGTTTACCAATCACCAGGTATACCAAAAACCTTACACTGCATTCCTCGCCATTTTACAGTCCTGAAAAGGTGCCTTTTCATGCAGCTCCTGAAATGAGTCACTTGTATTCATCTAAATAAGTTTTTTATATGTATACCACTTAAACCAGCAATGTTAAATAGAACCGAAGCCTTTGATACAAAATTGGGCTGTCGAAAATGATAGTCTATGATT
The DNA here is from genome assembly GCA_037974755.1 of Cicer yamashitae. Classification (NCBI taxonomy): domain Eukaryota; kingdom Viridiplantae; phylum Streptophyta; class Magnoliopsida; order Fabales; family Fabaceae; genus Cicer; species Cicer yamashitae. The sequence goes on from JBBPBQ010000004.1 coordinate 50,453,587, forward strand.
TCTATTTGATGGTATTTGATCTTAAAGATTCTATATGTACTACTGCTGCCTGTTTTTAAGAAGTGTATTCTTGCTTATTCTTGATACTGTTGATAACTACTCTCAGATGTCTGCTTTCATCAAATGTTTTTCCCCTCAATAATGTCCCCGTGGTTTGTGTGCAGCATGAGAGTTTGGGACCTACTGGGGGATTTAGTCATTATGTTTTTAAGAAACTTCATGAAAGCAAGCAATTCTCTGAGTTGTTAAGGCTAGGGGAAGAATTTCCAGAAGAACTGTCCATTTTCTTGAAGGAGCATCCAGATCTTCTTTGGCTTCATGATTTGTTCCTTCACCATTTTTCCTCTGCTTCAGAAACACTTCATACATTGGCTCTTGCACAAAATGTGCAGTCTACTGCAGTTACTGAAGAGAAAGAACAGGTGCATATGAAGTTGAAACTAACAGATAGAAAGAATCTTCTATATCTATCTAAGATTGCAGCCTTTGCAGGTATTTAGTTTTTCATGCCTTATGCTGATTATTTCCTTTCCTCATACTATTTTTTATTTCTCTAGATGTTTTCATTATGCGATAGATAGTATTGTCAGATTTTGGGATGTTTTTGTTCTCCATGTGAATTGAAGATCATCTCCATTTGCTACTCTACTTAGATATTTGGTTATCTGGCTGCTGTTAGGTAGCCCTACCCATTCCATTAGTTACCCAATTAAAGAGTTATTTAAATTTAGTTATGGTTGGAGAGGTTAGGATATGAAGATAGATAGATATATATAATATATAATACATAAATAACAGGAGGGCAAGTGAAGGGGAGCATCAGTAGATTGAGTGGAAGATCCTTCTAGTTCTTTAGTATATTTCAAAAAAATAAAATGAAATTGGCGGAGTTCATTCCTCTTTATTGGAATAAAGACCCGGTTCCTATCCATAGCATGTGGGGCTTTTGGAAGTATGATAATAGATCACATTGGCATAATGGCAGCAGCTTTGTTGTTCACTTTTGCTGATGGTTGGGAATTGTTGGAACACAGCCTAGAAGGTTGAAAATCTTTTATTTGCTTCTCCCATAAATGTGCTCCTGTGCTTACGTCATGGGCTATGCCGCTTACTATTCATAGATAAAACAAAATTCGTCACATTCCTTAAGCATTTACTTAACATATGCTTTATATATGATTGGTTAGCCATTGATTTATATCATGTTCACCTTTAGATCTAGTTTTTAAATCACTGGAAAAATATCGGTCTTTTATTTTCAGACCGTAATTTTTCTAATCTGTATGCAACATTTCAACAGTAAATTCCTAATAAAGTGCATTTATGATAAATACTATTACCTTCTCTTGTTCACCAGCTGGTAAAGATGCTGGTACTCAGGTGAAGGTGGATCGCATTGAGGCTGATTTGAAGATTCTAAAGTTGCAGGTAAATTTGAGGATAATTGAAGACATTAATGAAACTTGGACTTCATAAAGTTACCTTCTCTTTGTCTTGATTGCATTTATCATTACTCATCGTGAATAGTAGACATTAATGAAACTTGGACGTGAATAGTAGACATTAATGAAACTTGGACTTCATAAAGCCGAAGTTTGAGAGCTAACTTGCTATGTTTAGAGAATAAACATGAGCCTGATGCAAAAATGCTTTGAGTTTTCAATTAAAATCATGTCTACCGAGTCCTATAGGTGTTAGGTAACCCACCCATTCAGTTTGTCACGCGATAAGGTAGTTTTGGTTGGAAATAATTAGGTTAAGTTTGAGGGTTAGGCTGTAATGTATATGAAGAAGAGGAAGGGATTGAAGGAAAATTATCTAGTCATTTGAGAAAGTGTTGGGGCCTTTGAATATAGGTTTGTCAAATCCTTAAGATCTACCATCTATACTGTAATTAAAGGGAATTCTTCCCTAAATTTACTAATAGTATGTTGGGTTCTTATCAATTTTTAATAGACTTTTTACAATGAAATTGTCTGCCTAATGGCAGATGAAGTCTTGTGACTGTTTTATGCGCCACTTGTCTTTTGAAATTAGTATTTGCTTTGGATCATGAGAACTTGCCGCACCATGCACTAATAGATAAGCCTTGTCACATCCATTTAAGAATCCTTTTCATATATTTTTTACTAATACACTTAGCCTGCAGGAGGAAGTAATGAAACGTCTTACTTCTCTTGAAGATAAGCAACTTGGTGATGATCAGCTGCTTCATCCTGAAGACTTGATTAAATTGTGCTTGGAAGGTGAAGAGCGAGAGCTTTCGTTGTGGACATTTGATGTCTTTGCATGGACCAGTTCTTCGTTCCGCCAGACCCACAGAAAACTTTTGGAGGATTGCTGGAAGAAGGCTGCCAGTCAGGATGATTGGAGTAAATTCCATGATTCATACATGGTTGAAGGATGGAGTGACGAGGAAACCCTAGAGAGCTTGAAAAATACTATAATTTTCCAGGCTTCAAGCAGGTGTTATGGACCCCAAAGTGAAACCTTTGAAGAAGGGTTTGACCAAGTATTGCCCTTGAGACAAGAAAACATGGAGACTTCTACTTTGGGGGATATGAGCTCTTCAGTTGAAACAATATTGATGCAGCACAAAGATTTTCCAGTTGCTGGTAAGCTGATGCTAATGGCAGTCATGTTGGGTAGTGAGCACCGTAGTGATAACAGAATAGAAGAAGGGCCTTCTCCTATGGAATAGTTTGGCCAAAGATCATTTCTAACCCGTAATACAAGCTGGTGCAGGTTTTGTGCTATCATGACATTCGAAATACAGGTCTCGTGTTCGTTCCTCATTCTATTTATTGCATTTACACTTTAACCCTGGATGACGTTGATAGTGGTGCTGGGTAGAAGTTATGGTACAGAGCACATTTACGCCAGTATCAAAAGTCAAGAGAAAGGGTTAAATGTAAAAGAATTTGTTTCTTGTTTACCATTTTAACACACGATTACTTAAACATGGCGATGAAATGACGAGCATGAACTGAAATGATGGCTTACTATTGATCAAATTTAATGTACTTTGTCTTTTACCAATTTGTCTTTATTTTCATTATAAGTTGTCAACTTCAAACAAGCAGTACAAGTTACAGTTGTCCATTTTAACTCCAACAATTATTATTATTATTATTATTTTAACTCCATCATCATCATCATCATTCCAAAGCAGTAAGTGTGATAACGATGTAATTAAAATGTCACTCAAATAACTTTGATATTGGAATTACTGAAAGTGGATAAACTAGTTATCTCTAAATAACATCAAATGTTTACTCTGCAAGTCAACGTGTAGGAAATAATTGAAGATTCATATGATGCAAGTAAGCATCACCTAAACGGGTATATATACCTAACATAACTAAATGAAGTTGCCCTGCCACTGACGATCAAGGAAATGTCATACCTATTAGTTCTAGGAACATCATAAATGGAAGACCCAAATAAAGATAGAACCATGGTTGTGGGGTAGACTCTGGAGAATATAACGGTGAAGTACAATTGGTGCTGAAGCAAACTGAAAGAATCTTCTTCAAGGCCCGTTCAAATACCCATGGAAGAGCACTAACCAAGACACAGATTACCCATCCAGTGGCATTCAGCCGCATGCAGCCCGCTAGGGCTTTTGCATACTCAATTACCACAACCTGCATAACAATACAACCTCCCACAGCCACTAAGAAACAGTTCTTGAAATCTTTTGTTTTCAACCAATCCACAGTGTTGAGCAGATTGAACAGCTGGCAAAAAACGAATGTGTTGAAGATCATGGTTTTCCTAACTTGCTTTCTACTGTCAGTTACATGTCCCCCAAATCCAAGCATCATGCATGCAGAAGCTTGATACAAAACCTGAAAAACTATGTTTGTCCATATTGTTTTGGTTATAATTGGTTGATTCCTATCAGATGGTTGTTTCCCAGGCTCTTTCTTGCTACTTAATTCCATCACCATCATTAGGCCACCCAGAAGGCACATTAGCACATTCACCCAAATCAATTGGATTGCTGTTAGAGGGGATTCACCTGTGAATATTGTTGTTATCAAGGTTAAGAGTAACCATGATATACCTACTGTCAGCTGAATTTGAATGAACTTTTGAATATCGTGATATTTACTTCTGCCAGCCTTCACAATTGGTTCCAATGCACTGAAATATGTGATAGATATACCAGAACTGTCTCTACTATCCAATATTCTACTTAGAGAATTATGAACTATCCCTACATCAGCTAGCTTCAGAACTTCTGAAGTATGATTAGTCATCAACCTTTGTTCAATGAATGCAACCACATTGCCATTGTCTTGCAAACACCGTACCATGAGAAGCTTGTCTTCAAGACTGAAACTCCCCATTGCAATGGCTTGATCCATTTTAACTAATCTAGCTTTATCATTCAAATCTTTAAGTTCTCCTCCTTCAAGGTGGCCACCTACCGGCAGTTCTATTCCAAGTTCACAAGCCATGTCTTTCACTACCATGATATCGTCATCCTCTGAGACCAATTTGATTTTTATTCCATTATTTTGGAGATTTTTTAATGCTATTTTTGTTGATTCTTGATACTGGTATTTGAGACCTATCATTGCTAACAAGGTCAACCCGTCTTGCTCGAGTTCTTGCACCTGTGTTGGTCTATGAGCAAATGCAATTGGCTTAAGGTCACTATCCTCCATCTCTTGAATAACCTGCCCAAATTTGATTTTCTGATATTCCATGGAATGGCATTCTCCTTCACTATCATAGTATTGTGAACACATTTCCAATATTGTGGATGCATCCCCACTCCAGTGCAAGTCCATAATTTGTTCATTGGCCCTAACTTTTCTCACCAAAACTCCACTGCCCTCTTGATTAGAGTCCAGTTTACTATGGTTAAGAATGTGAAAATTTTGTGTGATAGATTTGATGTCCATTTTCCATTTTTTTTCTGCCCAAGAAACAAGTGGGTGCACATGAGAAGGAGATAGTTCTGGTGCAAGAACTGATAAACCAACTCCTTGTTTAAGCTTGTCAAATACAACTAGACCTGTTTCTGATATCTCAACCTCCCCGATATCTGTCTCCCCCATCCATACTCTACTGACTTCCATTGGCTTAAATATTAGTCCACCACCTGATACATCAATGCAGATGACAGTTACCAACCCTAATGTTGTACAAGCTGATAAATCATTAAGAACGACTTTTTGGTCCGACGCTACATCATCAATCTGGTAATGGAGAATAACAGTAACTATAAGTGGCACTCCGTGTTGCACACACATCATTGCAACAGTAAAAACACCTGCTAAAATGGAAATCCTTCCTTGTGGTCTCAAAATAATATTCTCGACGACTTTCATCAACAAGCCGACTGAGACATTTCCTTTGATATCTGGCAATCCACCACCATCTCCATCTTTTTTACATATCAGGCGAATGAACAACACAAGTGCAACCAATGTGAAGATAAAAAGAGAAGCTTTGTCAAGGTATGAAATTGGTTTCTCAATTAGACTCTCCAACAGGCCTATCCTTTTATGACGACAGCCCATAAAGTCCTTCATCTCAGCCAAATCCGATTTGTTTCGAACTGATGTCACAATCATCTGTCCATAACCTGCAATCACCTCTGAACCAGCTATAAGAAATGGATTCCCCTCGCGATCAATTTTTTCTTTTTGTATTCCCTCAGCCAGCACAAGGATTTCAGGACTTACAAGCAAACCATCAGCTGGAACCTCATCATGGGGCCTCAAATACACCATGTCACCTACCACAATATCGGAGACGGCAAGAGTAAGATCAACCGCTTGTAACCCTTCACCTCTTTTAACATTGAATTTCACCTCCTCGCCTTTTCCCTTTGTCAGTTTAATCATCATTTTCTTTTCACGCCAAAAGCTTGTTATTGAAGAGAATGCAAGCAGAAGTATAACAGCGAAAACTATGGCAACACCATCATGCCAACCATATTTAAATCCTTCCTGCATGAACCCTATGGCTAAGGAGAATAAGGCTGAAATCAGAAGCATTGAAACTGTGTAATGATTGTCCTTGCAGGTATTCCATAAAAAGCCAGAGAAGCTTGCTCCAAGGTTGCTAGTGATCTTCTGATCATTGCATAAAAATCAAAATTCCATCAACAACTAGCAGTGTATGTTATATATTCAAGGTGAAATTGCACTTTTAGTCCTTTATGTTTGATCAAGCTTTCAGATAGGTCCTTTATGGATTTTTCTTCTCAACTAGGTCCTTTAAGTGGCACTCCGTTTGCAACGTTAACATTTATGTTATTGTCTGTTTGCAAAAATGTCATTTTCTGTTAGTTCTGTTAAAAAAAAAAGTCGTGTGGCTATTACAATGCTGACGTGTGTATAACGGTGCTGATGTGACAAATTATAAGCACTGCATCATAACGGCCACGTGACATTTTTTTAACAGAAATAACAAAAAATAACATTTTTGCAACCGGACAATAATTAAAGGCTAACGTTGCAAACGAAGTGCAACATAAATGACCTTATTGAAAAGAAGAAAAAAAAAACATAAAGAACTTATCCAAAAACTAAATCAAACATAAAGTACTAAATTACTTGGCAATTACTAAACCAAATATTTAGATAATTTATCAAATCCATCATCATATGAAGAGGATTGATTACCTCTGATGAATGATGATTTTGACTGCGAAAAACTTCACAAACTCGGTCAACCCCGCCAAACTCAAGAAAAGATTTCAAGTCCTTATTCCTCACAATTCCAGCAATATCTTCCTCTGCTATATCAATTACACCAAAAGATTTCGCAGAGGAGGTTCTAGAATGAGGCAACGAAGTGTATGGTATTGCAGAAAGTGATGATGGTGGAGATTCTTCATAGTTGCTACTAGAAGTTATAGGCTTCTTCAAAGAGATGAGGAATCCTATGTATAAACTAAGTTTACGCCATTGCTTGCAGTATTTACTACTGTTAGTAGTAATGAGTATGCTAGCATTAAGTTCTATGTTGGCAACATCTGATTCTGAGGACATGTTTGTCAGACAAGAACAACTAAAAGGAATTATTCAATTGAACAACCTTTTATGATAATTTGAATTGAAACAAATTAAAAAAAAAAAAGGAATTTTTTTAGATTTTTTGGTAACACTTGTTCTCAAGAAATGAGGTTTCTGTTTTTAGACAGACACACATCATGGTAAGTGACCACAATACTTAGGTGTTAGTGTCAGTGTTGGGGAGAATTTGATTGAAAAGCATACTTTTGTAACTATACACAATGACAAATTCAATGAACTATTGAAAATTATAAGCTAAAGTAACATGACATAAAGGGTTAAGCTCAAATTGGAGTGATAATTTAGTTATAAAAAATGAAAAGAAATTGGAGTGATGATTTACAAAGAAAGAAAGATCATCTAAAATCTAAAAACATAAACACTTAGCTATATGCTAATATTTTAGTGTGATGATTTTATAGAATGGCATGCCCTTGATTTTGTATTTCATTTCACAACGCGGTTTATACGCGGTTTAGTGTGGAAAATTTTGCACTATACAATTCTAAGTTTAGGAATATTCGAACTTTTCATCGAATAGATGTATGAGCCATAAGGTATATAGCTATTTAGTATCATACACAATGTATCAATCACCTTATTAATTTAAAATAAAGAGTAAGCATTATTATAAGGTGATTGGCGTTTTGACTTAAGAGAACTATATTGTTTAAATTATTACTATGAATAAACATATTTCTTATCAAAAGTTTTTACTAAAGGAAAATTATACATGAATTATGTTATGCTTAAATTAAATCAAGTATTATTTTATGGATTTAATTTATATACATTGTCAAAAAAATTTATACCATCAGTCAATCGCAATTTTTCGATCATCCAAAAATGGGTGTAATGTGTTGTGTAAATTTTTTTACACCGAAAATATATAATAATTAAACTCTTATTTTATATTGTTATTATCGATATTTAGGTTAGAGCGTAGTTTTATGTTCCATCCAAAAATTTCTCTTTTTAATTTAAAAATGTCTATATTAAAAAATTTATTCAAACTTTTAATTATTTATATACTTATATGTCTATAAATATGTTGCAGGGGCACTAACATATTATGATAAAATTGACAGACAATTGAGTCTTTTAAATATGTAATTATGAATTTGATCTATAATTAATGTATATAAAAAAATATTTATTGAAAGATGTCAATCTCTTAAATAAATGAATATATTTCAAATGATTATTTCGGAGTGAATAGAGATTGACAATAATACACCCATATATATTCATTCATAGAGTAAATATTTTCCGCAATCACACGGACAAACGCAAACGCAAATAGATGGAAACAAACAAAACGGAAAAATATACCCTTTGTGAAAATATTATTTATTTACTTTTTATGAAATATGATATTAAAATATAAAATTAGATATAAAAAAAATATATAAAATTGAAAATAAAATAGAATATAAATATAATATTGTATATTGAAATACAAATACAACACGTAATCTTTTATATTTTATAGAATATTATATTTGTGTTAAATTTTATATTATAATAATTTTTTTTCGTTTATTAAAATGTGTGTTTATTTTATTTAGATGAGAGACTTTTAATGTAAACTATTATCACAGATATAAGATAAAATACTAGTTAATAAAAATATATTTTCGTAAATAATAAAAATAATTTTTTGACATTTTTATTATTTTTAGAGACGTAGATGAGTCAAGCGATTTTAATGATGTTGATCACTCATCTTCAGTTAGCAGTTTTGTTTATAAGTAATCTTTTTTCTATTAAGTAGTCAATTTTCAATGAATGCAGGTTACCTGCAATAGAAGATATAGATAACTACATTTAGGGCAGCCAACTACAAACTCATATCACATCTTCATCTCAATACACTTCACAAGAGAAGTTTATGTACAATGCTCAAGCTAAAACTCTTCGCCAAATCAAGGCTATTGGGCATGTAACTATAATTTCATAATACTATTTTAATGTAGATATATACATTATTTAATTGTTAAATTTTTTTATAATTACAACATGGTTTTTAGGAAATGATTTGTGTCATTGTGGCAATTCTGTCAAAGGTTGTGTCAGACAAATTCGGCTGATTTTATCTTAGTTGCACTAATTGCACAGTCAAAGCTAAAGAAGACACATATTGTTAATGCAACAATTAACTCTTCCTATATTTGGGATCATTGTCAAGTGTTAAGACTCACGAGAAACATGCATTTATTGTCAGCAATGCAAAGAGAAAATATGGATAAACTTAAATAATTTTCAGAATGGATCTTAAAATTAGGAGATGGGAAGCTTTCAGAGTCTAATGACGGTCATGCAGAGATACAAATACCGCCAGAGTTGACAATCACTAACTTCAATTATCCACTTCAAGTGTTCAGAGCACATATCCAAATTTAATCCAAAATTACAAGAATGAAGATTTTTTGCAATGTAGAGCAATTTTTGCATCAACAATAGAGATTGTTGATTCAATAAATGAATATGTGATGAGCTTAATACCAGGTATTATTATTATTATTATTATTATTATTGTTATTATTATTATTAAACTTTTATTTATATAATTATAGTTATTGAATTATGTGTATATCCAATTAATATCATTGCTTTATTGCACTAATTATAGGAGAAGAAAATGAGTATTTAAGTTCAGATTTTGTTGATCGTTCAGAAAGTCATGGAAATGAATCTTTTGATATCCTTACACCTGAATTTTTGAACACATTAACTACCTCAGGCATTCCAAACCACAAAATAAAACTAAAAGTTGGAACTCCAATAATGCTTTTGCGAAATCTTGATCAATCTGAAGGTTTGTGTAATGGAGCAAGACTTATTGTTAGAAGGCTTGCAAATCATGTGCTCGAAGCAAAGATAATTTTAGGAAAAAAATATTGAGAACTTGATATATTTCCCATGAATGTCTATGTCACCTTCTCAATCACCTTGGGTTTTCAAGCTAATTATGAGACAATTTCTCAAAGTTGTTTCCTATGGTATGACAATCAACAGATCACAAGGACAATCATTGGACTACGTTGGGATATACATGTCAAAGTCAGTCTTTAGTCATCGTCAGTTATATGTAGCTATTTCACGAGTTAAAAGCAAGATTGGGTTGAAGATTTTAATACATGACAAATATAAGCAATCATCATATACAACAAACAATGTTGTATACAAAGAGGTTTTCCAATCTCTTTGATTTGTAAGTATATTATTTTCTTTAATTATTCCATATGCAGACTTAAAAAAAAAAAAATACAACTATAGACATTGAAAGCATCTAAATGATCAACATAACCTATAAATTTAGATCATCACTCACTTAATCAACTTTTCAATTAGTTAAAAGGTTTTTCTCAATTATTTTGTAATTCAATATTGTACTTTAGACTAATCTATTGAGTATTCCATCATGGATATGCCACATTAATGCTTTACCATAATATACATAAATCTAATTTAACAAATGTGCTTAGTTTTATAGTAAAGAATACAATTAGCAATTTGGATTTTTTTGGGTGTATTTTTGCAATAGAAAGACAATTTTCAATCATTATTATTACGATGGTTTCATTGTAACTTGCATCCCATTGTCTTGAAAAATTGTTTTCTACAAATCAATATTATTTGGGATACTCCATAGCAACCACAATACTATCACTAATAAATCTTCATGAAATTTTACCTCTCACAACCACATCATAAATTATTTTGTTGTGATGTTAATAACTTTAATACAACTAATATATTAGTTTGGTAATTATCGACTATGGTAATTAACTTCATTTATTTTGTTCTATTTATTATAAAAATTACTTAATTAAATAAAAATATATAAACGACGCACCACCCGTGCAAAATGTGCAATAGCACGGTATTATACTAGTTTAATGTAAACTATTATCACAGATATAAGATAAAATACTAGTTAATAAAAATGTATTTCCGTAAATAATAAAAATAATTTTTTGACATTTTTATTATTTTTAGAGACGTAGATAATTGTTCACTTCAAAAGTCTTTTATCGCTTTATTAATAAATAAAATTAACACAAATTTTTTATAAAAAAAAAACAAAAAAAATATTTTCACAAAAACGACGTTAAACTCATCCAGATGCTGTTGACAGAAGAAGCTCCAAGTTTGTAAGTAGCTACTAGTAGTCACATCCATGCTTAAACACACATTTTAATATTAAATTGAACAATTATTTATGAAACGAAAAATTTTGTTTTGTTTTTTTTTTCTCATAGTTTCACCACGCAAGTAATCTTTTTTTAGAAAAAAAAATCATAGTTGGCAATATATTTTTTTGACATTTTTTATTCAAAATTTAAAAAAGTGAAAAAAATTTCATTTTACAAAACAACTTAATAGTTAGTTTTACTTTATTGTGTGACCTTATTACAACCCTTCGTCCATTTTCTAAAAATAACCACCACATCGTACATTTTTATTAGACGTGTTAAATTAGTATAATAAATTCATTTATATTAATAGTGCATTTCTTATTATTTTTTTACAAAATATAGAGATAGAGTTTACAACAAACTTGAATTTATTATTAATAATCTATTTACACAACTCTAAAATTAGTCAAACTATTATAAATAAGGTATTAATAAAAAAATTACAATTTTTCTCATTTGTTACATCGTAGTAACAATTATATAATAAATGTCTTTATGTCATTATTTAACGGATAAAATATTAAGATTGTTAGGTTAAATATTTTGTCTTAGACTGAAATTTGAAATCTCATAATTGAACGTGAGTTTATGATAAAAACAATTCTATAATAAATAAAACATTATATTCAAGTTTTTTTATTTGTCTCAGAGTAAAAAATGAAAACTAAACAATAATATATTTGAACAAAAATTACTACTTTGCCTTCGTAATTCTTTGTTAGTACTATCGGTTGTTCACTTAAATTTGATTTATTTTTATATTATTCTAGTTGAAATATAATTTATTTTCACCATTTTTACCTTGTTTAGCTTTAATTAAGGACTTGTACCAAAAAATTAACTAATTAAGGTCTTTGTTAAAAAACATTAATTAAGGTTTTTCCTCGTTTTAATTATCCTATTTTTCATTTAAATATTTTTCTTTATTATAATATATTATTGAGGGTTAAAAAAAACCAATAGTGTGTACTCTTCAAATTTATACTTCATTTGACTTTTACTCTAGTATTTTTTTTATAGTTGCTTATGATGTGTTTGGTTAGAGAAGAATGAAGGAAAAAATGAGGTATTTTAAATTTGAGTTGTTTGAGAGAATTTAAAGAGTGAAAAAGTATTAATCTTTATTTAATGTGATCTTAAATATGCAATTTTACATCCTTTAAAATCCTATTGAGCCAAACACATAAAAAATTAAAAAAAATTCCCCTTCCTCTCTCTCTCTCCTTTATAGGGTCATTTACCTCTTCTCATAGGATCATAATTCCCACTTGAGCCAATTTTGTAATTTAGCAGAGATGAACTTCCACCTTGTATTCTTGAGGTTGAGAGTCTTTCTTTGCCTGTTTGTCTTTTGCACCTTCATATTTATGTGGTTTCAGTCACTTAATTTTATGTAATTTTTTTCCTCCACTGTGTTTTAGCCTCACATTTGTTTCTTTTCAAAGAGTAAAAGCACACAATATTTGCATTTTTTTAGAGACTAAAATCCAATAAAATTTGTATAATGACTAAAATTAAATTTTATCAATTTTCATGAAATCAAAGGCAAATTTTATATAAAAAAAAAATGTAATGAGCAATGGAGTTGCACTATAGCACCATCCAAAATGTCCAATCCACTCTTCCAAGTTTCAGTTTTTGTTTCTCAACTTTGGTGGACCTAATTTTCCTTGGCTCACTTTCACCCTCTCCAAAACATCTAAGCAAGCAAAATTCTGTATCCACATGGCACAAAGAGAGCCACATTATTAGTACAAAATATCAGGTTGAGAATCCACATCCAAATTCACCACCAATGAGATGTTGCTGACTAGTGCATATCCTAATCCACAACATCTTATGATTTCCACCGTGTTCACTCCCTACACTTCTATAAACCATTGCAGTCTTTCCTCATTCTTCACAACACTCACTAGCTAGTAGCAACAAAGGGAACAAACAACACCAAAGTGCAAGAAAGCCTCAACACAATCATGGCCACCTCTGCTATCCAACAATCAGCATTCACTGGCAAGACTGGTTTGAGGCAGGGAAATGAGTTCATCCGGAAGGCTGGTAGCTTTGGCCAAGGTCGGTTTACCATGCGTCGTACTGTGAAGAGTACTCCAGAGAGCATCTGGTAAGTAGTTCAATCAAGTGATCATTAGCTTTGCCAGTAGTTAAAATACAAAAAGTTGTGGTTTTTAATACTCCTTTATCTAATCATGTCACTTGAGAACAGAATAACTAATTTTAAGCAAAATGAGGCAGACCTAAAAGCTAGTGATTATGCTTGTGTAATGTAATAAATTTCATAAAATGTTCATAACTAACTGGTGATACTGATATTGCTATATATAGTTATTATTATTATCTTGTGATCTTGTCTTGTTAAGGTCACATAAAATTAAATCACATCCTGTGCTAACATTTGAAATAAGATTCTGATAATTTGTTTCTGTATTTGACTTGGTATGATCCGTTTTCAAAAACCAGGTATGGCCCTGACCGTCCCAAATACTTGGGTCCCTTCTCTGAACAAATTCCATCATACTTGACTGGTGAATTTCCTGGTGACTATGGATGGGATACAGCTGGATTATCAGCTGACCCTGAAACCTTTGCAAGGAACCGTGAGCTTGAAGTAATTCACAGCAGATGGGCTATGCTTGGTGCATTGGGATGTACCTTCCCTGAAATCCTTGAAAAGAATGGTGTTAAATTTGGTGAGGCAGTGTGGTTTAAGGCCGGTGCCCAAATTTTCTCTGAGGGTGGTCTTGACTATTTGGGCAACCCAAACCTGATTCATGCTCAGAGCATTCTTGCAATCTGGGCTACTCAGGTTGTGCTCATGGGATTTGTTGAAGGCTACAGGGTTGGTGGAGGACCACTTGGTGAAGGACTAGACCCACTTTACCCTGGCGGTGCCTTTGACCCACTTGGTCTGGCTGATGACCCTGATGCATTTGCAGAATTGAAGGTGAAGGAAATCAAGAACGGTCGGTTGGCCATGACCTCCATGTTTGGTTTCTTTGTTCAGGCCATTGTTACTGGCAAAGGCCCTATTCAGAACCTTTACGACCATGTTGCTGACCCTGTCGCCAACAATGCATGGGCTTATGCTACTAACTTTGTCCCTGGACAATGAGAATGCCATATAATGCCTGCTTTTTCAGATGCAATCTTCTGCTCTCATTTGCATTTCTGTTGTGTTTAACTCCCATTTTCACCAATGTAACTACATGAGCAGAAGAACCTGTATGTTGTTCATTATATATTAGAAATATGGATTCCAAGAAATTTCAAATCTTGTGCACGAATTTAGCATATTGATGGGGCCTATGTTTGTCATACTATTTTTTTATTCCCCATAACCTAGACAACCCTTCCTTCAAAGTTAATTAGTTCAAATAATGCAACCAAGTTCAAGGCTTCAGCCGATTTTTTTTATCATCAACTGCTTAAACAAAAACATCAGCTACTTAAAGGTAATCACACAAAGAGGACTGCTATTTAGAATGAATTAGTTTGCATGCGAATAAGGCATCATGAATGGTGTACCTTTTAGCATTTCACATGCACAAAAACTAAGTTTCATGAAAAGTTCAAACTTGTTATCATGTGTTTGCCAAATCAATATACCAGAAGGTACCTGTTGAAACTGAAAGACTGCAATTTTCACTTCTGGGTTATAATAATTTTCTACACTAATAAGATGACACTAGGAGCACAAGATTATATAATATGATTATGGAGGATTTTCATGAAGTTCATCATCTTTATCATGTGAAAAGAAGCCATAATAAGTTTCAACCATATTATACATTTGTAACGTAACCGTATTTTAAAATGATACCTCATCAAGAATCTGCGACATGTCACCAAAAGTCATTGCAAGAACATGATCCCTTTTAAAAATGATGGAAGCGGCTATTATCTCTCACTATAATTTCACAATCATAGATAGCTGAGAGGAGTTTGGTAACTACATGGCAATCGTTACAGACTCGAAGGTTCTTTATAATGCAAATAGGAGTTCTTCTTTCCATATTGATGAGACCAAAAGAAATGGCCAACCTCTCACTGTGGTTCTCTAATTCAGATTATTTTTCTTTCTCACCTTCAATATTTAGCAGAACCTGGCTTGTGTCAGGAAGATGTCCCTCCAGTTTCAGCTTCTCCCTCATTTCCCTCAACTTTGCATATATATCCTGGGTTTGGGGATGCGATCTATCACCCACTATAAACCGATGAAGTTGACCCTTGTGCTCAATGAAGCTGCATCCAGCATCCTTTTTCACTCCTCTCTTCTTCATCATTTCTCTTACATGTGAAACTTACCTCACTTCCCAGCTGCAGCATACATGTTAGAAAGTACAGTGTAACACCCAGTACGAGCATCTGAATCCTCCTCAATCAAATTGTGGCCTGCATCACCGATTTCCAAGTTTCCATGGTTCCTAGCACCACCAAGCAAACTCATCCATATGACTTTGTTGGGTCTCACCGCCACCGGCATGCTCTCAATTATTTCTTTTGCCTGTTCAAGATGCCCAGCTCGACATAAAATGTCAACGAGGCAACCATAATGTTCAACTGTGGGCTCAATTTTATACTCATTTATCATCGTTTGAAAAATTCGGTTTCCCTCGTCTACCAAGCCTGCATGACTACAAGCATTCAACACACCTATGAAAGTAATAGCATGAGGTTTCATTCCAATTCTGCACATTTCTGTAAAAAAATTCAAGAGCTTGATCAGCCAAACCATGCATTCCTAAGCCCACAATTATAGCCGTCCAATGCCCCAATTTCTTATTGGCAATTGCATTAAAAACAGCAACAGCACTCTCTATACTTCCACACTTTGAATAAATTTCTATCAATTAAGTACCAAGTACACCATCCAACTCAAATCCATGCTTAACCATAAACGAATGAATCCATCTTCCATTACCAAGAACAGCCAAACCCGAAACAGCAGAAAGAGCACTCAACAACGTAACATTGCTAGGCACAAGCCCCTCTTTCAAAAACGCTTCAAACACCGAAACAATTCATTCGCCAATTCAATTTTCCCAGCCTTCATATACCTATTAATCATAAGATTCCAAGTAACCAAACTCTTGTCAGGCATTTGATCAATACCTCTCTAGCAATCTCAACCTTACCACATTTACACTACCCATCAACCAAAGCAGTCCAAGTAAACTTGTCCTACTAGGCATTTCATCGAACACCTTCAATCCATAAATGTTCTTTTATAGTTAACAATTGTTATTTAATAGTTAATAGGTTGATTTTGTAATACACTTATTGAGATGCACATTATCCGTCTTATATCATTCACTTTCCAAACAAAAATTTGCTATAAAAATTAAGTAAATAATGTAAAGATATTTACATTATATCATTGCAATTTAAACTGCAAAAATGTTTACAATTGCACAACTATCATTTTAGATTAACATTTATAAATATACTTTTGAGTCATTTCTATTTCATAGACGTATTTTTAATTAAAAATGTATTTTCTCATGATTTATATTTGAATGTTTTTTTCAAAGATTGTTTTTATAAAATGAAACCTGTTTGGATTATATAAAAAACATTTATAAATGTAACTAAAAGTATTTATAAATGTGTATTTTTTAAAACCAATTTTCTCATCACTCATCAAACATGTCTCATCAAACATGTCATCAGATCACAAAGTAGAGATGGTAGCGGGTTGGAAGTGCCAAAATAGGAACCAATTTTCTTTTTTTCATATTGCTGAATGTAAGAAGCATAATACAAAAAGTATCGACTAACTTATAAACTAAACGTAGATTTAGAGTAAAATAAGCCTAATACAAAAAGTATCGAATAACTTATAAACTAAATGTAGATTTAGAGTAAAATTAATTTTCACCGATGGTAATTAATAATGAACCAAACATAATATCAATTTCATTTTTTATTACAAACGTTAATGTTGTGAATGATAAACCAAACGTATGAATTTAATTTTGATGTATTTTCCAGGATAGTTTCGGAGCGCACGTTCCTGAAGTCAAGATTGAAGCGCCGCAGGTTTGGTGGTCAAGCACGTATTGAGGGTGTAATTCTAGAACGGTTTTCTACGGTGCAATGAAATTCCGATACAGTGAATTTGGGCTGTTTTATCTTGGGGAGTTCGTGATTGATAGCACAATTTGGGCAGTACCGCAAACCGTCTTAAAGAGAGCAACTCAACCCAGTAATATCTTTGGTGGCATAAATTGTGATTTTTAAACGGTTTTCCAAAACTAAAAAAAAAAAAAATAATAGTATCATAGAGCACAACTAGAGAGACATTGAGGAATATTATGCTTTGATAGATTTAATTTCATTTTGGTTGGTGTTTATAGTCATTTTATCACAGTTTTATTGTGTGAATGCAATTAGTTGTGCTTTTCAATCCATGTTTGTGCATACATATACCAAGTGGTGCACTATTTAACACATTTTTTCTAAAGGATCGATTACACCCTAGATTAGAATTTTTTTA
Source organism: Cicer yamashitae (assembly GCA_037974755.1). Lineage (NCBI taxonomy): Eukaryota > Viridiplantae > Streptophyta > Magnoliopsida > Fabales > Fabaceae > Cicer > Cicer yamashitae. The sequence continues at coordinate 50,471,340 of JBBPBQ010000004.1, forward strand.
ACATATAAAAACTATAATTTGTGAAAAATAATATTTTTTTTAGATTTTATAAAAACAAGTTTTTGAACTTTTAAAAATATAAATCACATTGAATCAAACAAACACATTCTTCATTATTTTGGTTTCATTCGGATTAGTGATAAAATATTGTAAAAACTAAATCAAATTAACTATTTTTAATTGGCTTTAGTTTTTATGTCTTTCTGCAAAACGGAAACAAACCGATCCATTTATCCTATTGATTAGAATGGTTGAATAATTTTTAAAATATAAATTAAAATTAATTAAATATGCTATAAATTTAAATAAGGTTCTCTAAGTGGCATTAATCATACACAACAATATGTGTTATTAAAGTAATAAGAAAATTCATTCTATAAAAAAAAAATGAAATGTATTGGAAGAAAATAAATTAAGGTGACTTGGCCAAGTCAGAGAAAATTTGGACTAACGTGAGAGAAAAAGAGGAGTTGGAAAAAAAATGTTGAATCAATAGTATTATTACATGAGGCATGTTTGGAAAAAAAAATGTTTTGAATTTTTTACAATTTATTTATTTGAACCTTCCTTTTATGGAAATTATAACTTTTTTTTCCATTTTTTTATGTAAAATTCTAATTTTAAAAAAGTTTTTCTTGACAGACCCACTTTCAAAAAATTGACAAGTAAATTCAATAAATTATATAAAACATAATCATGAATTTTGAAACTTTAAGAAATGGCAAAACAAAGAATGATAATGACTCCTATCGTGAATCTCTTGCAAATTCCCACCCTAAATAAATGATACATTTCTTTCAATATAGCATAGGGTATGCATGACATGTGCCTCAATTTTATATCTATTCTCTTATTCTTTGAGTGAATGATTAAATTGAGTGAATGATTAAGTTGATCATCTCTTTATATCAATTTCAATAAATAATTCATCTCCTCCACTTCACCTTACCCTTTTTTATTAGAATGAATATATTATTTTAGAGTTCAAACCAAATTGATGAGAGAGAATGTTAATACAACAATTGCATATGAATCCATAATGCACACTAGTCTATATGATTGAATAGTAGATGACTTGGATTTTATATTGTTTCATGGTCACAATGACTGTGGCTTATGAAAGTATAGCTAGAGGGTATAGTTTGAACAAATCATAATTATTTTTAAACAGTGAGTTCTCTCTCTTTCCTTGATGGACACTAATATCTTCTTATTTTTTTTGAAGTTGATTGACACTAATATCTAATTAATGATTGATGGCAAACTCCAAAAATATTCCTTGCCAATTCCTTTTGTCTCCTTTGCAAAGCAAGACCCTCCCCTTCCAAGCTCCAAAACATGAACACATTCAATAGTTGAAAACTTACAAAAAAATAAATAAACAATAACTCCTAAGAAAATAGTAGCCTAATCAAAATGGGGTTACACAAGTGTTAGATGTTTAGTTATATTTGTTAATTGTTTTTATATATTGGTTTTTATTTTTAAAAGCCAAATTATATTTATATATATATATATATATAAATTACAAAATAATACAAATGCATTATGAGTATAATTTTTATATTATACTTTTTAATAATTTCTATCAAGAATAATAATAATGTCAATTCTTTAAAATAGATCTCACTTATTTAAAAAAAATGATTTTTAAATGGAAGAAACCTTGAATTACCAATTTTTTTTTATAAAAAAATAGTGTCCTCAAATTGACATGCACAGATAAGCATTTACCTAACCATATATTCTCCAAAATACTCCCTTCCAATTGCAATTTTGCATCATCAATTTGGACATTACCTCTTACCCTTTTCCTCCTTCAAAAAGTCCCTTTGTCTACACATCAAGCTACCCTTCCTTCCTCTATACTAACTTCAACAACTATCTCTTTGTCATGTTGTCAATCACCAATTGATTCTAATCTATGTTGCTATCATTAGGAATCAATTAGAAGGACCCAAATACTAAAAAAATCAATGTTCAACAAAAATATGATGATCTTCAATATATGCATTTTCTTGTATTATATATCACTTCCAAAACACAACATGCCAAACCCACCAAAAATATAGTTCCACTCTTCTCCACCCCATTTCCTCCAATAGACCAAAGTTTGAAACTTTACTCACTATTTCCAAATGGGTAGGCAAGATAATGATCCAACCATGGTGAACTCTTCTATTGCTCTTCTTCAAGAAAGGTTTAGACAATTGGAGAAAGTGAAAGAAAGGAGAGAAGGTAAACAACTTGTTAGATTGTTGTCATCACAAAACAACACTATACAACAAAGGTTGGTTGATCCAAATCATAGGCCACTTTATGATCATGATTCTCTTTCTCTTGGACTCAACTTGACAAACAAGCAAAGTGATCATCAAAACAACATGAAATTATCAAGCTCATCTTTGAGTCCATGGTCACAAGGTGAATCATCAACATCAAGAAATTTTGATAACTACTCAGATGTTGATACTTCACTTCATCTGTAAATTAATCAAATATATTTACTTATGTTTTTATTTGATTCCATAATCCTTATATATGTGTGTGTATATGTGCATATAAGAGTGTTCTATGTTCCTCATATCATTTTGTAGCATTAATCAAGGAAGATTTGTATCAGTTCTTAACTTTGATCCCTTGAAAGTATGTGATATATTGAATGCAAAATAATGCAAATCAACAATTATATCTAAATTTATGAACTACTAACAGCGAAGAGTTTTGAAATTGACATTTTTTTTAATAGAAAAAAGAAATTAATCACTAATACAAACAAATATTTTTTTAGATCTTTTAAATGTTTTTTATCAACAATTTTAATATCTACTTTTAAGTCAACTAATGCGTATCAAATGAATTTTGGAATGATTTTTTTAGAAATGTTTAGAATATTATAAGAACTTTTCTTAAATTTTTAGAATTTTCAATAAAATATTAGCTCTATATTAGACCTTTATTATTATTATTATTATTATTATTATTATTTTATAATATGTCATTTATTATTATTATTATTATTAAGATTTTCAATTAAATAATTATTGTTAAGTGGCAAAAGATAGTAACAATGTAATTCAATTGTATAATTAGCTCTATACTAATGTGTCAACTAATTCACAAATTAATTCTCCTACTTTCTTGGTAATACTCCTATTATCTTGGTAATAATATATATAGGGCAATGCTATATATAGCGATAAAATTACCTCTCGAATTTATCACGAACATATAATGGCTATTAAAAAAGTACCACTAACCATACAAGTGGGGTTAGTGTTGAAATAAATAAAAAAATTAAGTTTTAAGTGTGCCATATCACAATCGTGATATAAACTCTCGCGATAAAAAAGCATTTTCCATACATATTTATATTAACTTTCACTTATTTCACTAAACTTTTTATAATAGCTTAACTTATTTAAAAATAGTTTTTTATTGTTAAATAATTTAGTAGATAGAGTCACGCATATAAAATATAAAAAATAAAAAATATTAAATTCGATCTCAAATTCTTATATATTAATATATTTGTAATTACAACTAAGCTGTACAAACAAACAAATTAACAATAATAGTATGCAGTAAAGCAAGATATATGTAATATCTTGCAATTTATTAACCCAATAGATTTAACTCAAATGACTTAATTAAGCATTCAAGTAGATTAGTTATATAACTTGGTTTAAGAACTTAAGTTAATGAATATATGTAAAGTGGGTTTAAGAACTCTAATTGCAATATTTTTTTATAAAAAATTGTGATAGTTTCTTGTGTAAATTCTCATACGAGTGTCACATGTTAACTACTTATGTATAAAGATAAATTTGGTCAACTAAAAATATGAAATTGTGAATAAAATAACATATCGGAGAGGTTAATTATTATACAAATTATTTAAGGACAACTTAAATTATATAGACTAATATGATATGATTATCTACTTGAATGATTGGATGTTATTGGTAGTTTATATGATATGTATAATTTTGTCTATTTGTTCATGTAGATTTTAGTTTATAGTTTTTTCCGGCTAAGTTGTATTTGGCCTCTTGATTTGATTTATTTGAATATATTTTGCTTTTTTTTTTTTTTT
>JBBPBQ010000004.1:50475555-50523921 GCA_037974755.1 Cicer yamashitae
ATTACTCTATATTCAATTTTAAATATCGGCAATTACTTTCAAATAATCGTATTTAAATATAAAAAATAAAATAAAAATATAAGTTTTAGGAATTATTTGTTAATTGAACATATTTTTTATAATAATTTCTTGTTCAATCGTTTTTTCTTTTGACGCAAACTTTTTTTTTATACATTATGTTCAATACTTTTACCAACGAGTATCTCTATTTGTTTTTTTTTTAAGAAATAGGAATCTCTATTATTTATTTTTTGATTCAAGATATTTCCATTATCATAATTTTGAATTTTGTAACTGAAATTGTTATTATAGTAAATCACGTAGCATTAGATATGTTATCAATATTAACAAAAAGGCTAAAAAAAATTAATATCAACAAAAAAAACGCATTAAAATGCAATAAAATAAAATAGTGGCATATGAAAAATAGAAGTGATTTTTATCCCCGAAAACGCGAATTTTGGAAACGTGAAGAATCGAGAAGCTTCTGAAAACGCCATTTTGTGGCGACACAAACCCCTGCTAAAACCCTACCAATTCTCTCTTCAACGCACTTTTTTCGAATCTCACTGTCTCTTCTTCGCTCTCTGCTCAATTCACACTATGCACAGACTCTCCAACCGCTCTTCCTCCGTCTCCACCCTACTCCGCTACGGCGCCGCACTTCGCCGTGACGTAGCCGCCCCACTTTCCTCTTCTCACTCTCATTCGGTATTCATCTTTCTCACACCAAACACTCTCCATTTCTAATTCAAACACTAGTTAGTTTCACGAACCAATCCATTTCTCTTAATAATATAATTTTCATTTTTTATTTTTCTAATTTTGTGGATATTATAATGGTTTTCGTTTCTACTGTAAAATTGTATCTTTCTCGTTTGACAGTAATTTGTGTAGTTTGATTTTTTTTAAGCGTAAAAAGCATTGAAATGATTATATGAATATTGTTAGATCATTAGTTTAATTTTTATTGCAGCTGGAGTACTTTTTAAAATCTCACGTTTTTGTGTTCTGTTATGAATGATTATGACTATTATTATTATTATTGTTACATATTGAAGTTTGTTAGTTTTATATTGTTGATATCACATGAAAGCAGCATAGTTAGTATGTGTTGGATGATGACACTGTTCTTTTCAAGTTTAAATATGTTAGGTGATTCCTGAAGTTGTTCTCGTTTTCAATAACTGTTGTGTTTTGTCTACATTTTTATCGTTTTTTTTTTCCAACTGTGAGCAGGTGGGCGAGAATGACACAAAACCCAGATGGTATTCTTTCTCAAGTTTGGAAAAATCCGGCAGTGTTAATCATCTAAACTTGAAAAGGGACCTGTTTTTGGGCAAACGATATGAATCAACTGCTGCAGAATCTGATGCATCTAGTTCCTCACCAGCAGAGAAATTTGAGTACCAAGCAGAGGTATTGCCGACATTCATATGTGTGTGGTTTGTTTTCTATAGCGTGCATGATATATATCGTGAACATTGTTTTGGATAATGTGCATCATTGGCAGGTTAGTAGGCTCATGGACCTCATTGTTAACAGTTTATACAGTAACAAGGAAGTGTTTCTCAGAGAACTTATTAGGTATGTTTGATTAATATTTGCTCTTTTCTGTTGTAACCTTTTTGGCTTAACTAGAATTGGTTCAATAGCTGGGTGATTCCTGATAGATTTATATTGGTTGAACATTGGTGAATGTTATGTTTCATTGTTATGGAATAGACTCAACTATATTCATTATAATAACTTAAATGGCTCTTTTAAGGGCATATCCTGATTCTGGTATCCCCATGCCACCTAATATATTGCCACAAGTGTCAGTGACTTAGGATTCATTTTGAAAGAAGTTGTTTAGGCTTCTCTCTCTCCAAGAAAACTTTCTACAAATAGGGACAATCTAGTGTTATAAATCTCCTATAATTGCAGAGTCTTGGGAAGGGCTGGGCCCGTTATGGATTTATTGTTTGTAGGTTGTTTTACGTTGCATTTACAAGAGGCTAATTCCACAAGTTGAACCTTTGACCTTAAAGTACCCTTGTGTCCAAGCTCCACTTCAAACTTCTTCCTAAATATTGTTGGAAAATTCAAGTAACCTATGTCTTTGGTATTGACTAGATGTTGCATCGCATTATCCAGTCTGTTAATCTGTGCATTTTTGTTCACAGTAATGCAAGCGATGCCTTGGATAAGCTGCGGTTTTTGAGTGTTACAGAGCCTGAACTGATGAAGGACGCCATTGATTTTGATATCAGAATTCAAGTCGATAAAGATAATGGGATTATCAATATTACGTAAGATAATTAGCTTTGGATTATATTTTTTCCTTTTCCATTCAGTTGGTGCTGTAACTTTTGTTTTATGCAGTGATACAGGTATTGGTATGACTAAGCAGGAACTAGTTGATTGTCTTGGAACTATTGCCCAAAGTGGAACTGCAAAGTTTTTGAAGGCTCTAAAGGTCTTGCCTATTTTGAAGGATGCTTTAGTATTATATTTATCTTATTCTATTTTGCTGTTATATGTATCTTGTGTGCTGACAAAGGTGTTTCATTCAAAAGGATAGTAAGGATGCTGGTGGTGACAACAACTTAATTGGTCAATTTGGTGTGGGATTTTATTCTGCTTTTCTTGTGGCTGATCGGGTATGCATTTGGCTAAAAGAGATGATGTGGTACTTCATTTTAAGTTTTTGTCTGGTAGTTTTTATATGTATATTTTTTTTGTGGTTTGAAGGTGGTTGTTTCAACCAAAAGTCCACGATCTGATAAACAATATGTTTGGGAAGGAGAGGCAAATGCTAGCTCATATACCATATCGGAGGAGACGGATCCTGAGAAGCAGATTCCAAGAGGAACTCGTCTTACACTGCATCTAAAGGTATGTTGAAAATTACCATCTTAGGCCTTCTGCTAGTATTTTAGTTTCTTTATTCTGGAGCTTATGGTTGTTTGTGCATTTTACCCGCTGCTGGTTTTCAGAGGGATGACAAAGGTTTTGCTCATCCAGAGCGTATTGAGAAGCTTGTGAAAAACTACTCCCAATTTGTCTCATTCCCTATATACACTTGGCAAGAAAAGGGATTCACCAAAGAAGTATGACTACGCTCCCCAGATCTTTTAATTTTAATGACAGTGTCCATCTTTGAGATGTCTTCATTCCACCAACACTTTGTGGAAAACTGGATATGAAATTGATTTTTGAGGTTTTATCCAAATTTGTCTCATTCCAGGTGGAGGTTGATGAGGATCCAGCTGAGGCGAAAAAGGATGACCAAGATGAGAAGACTGAGGTAATGTCTTGATTATGCGATGTATTCCCTGAATCAATTGTTTATGAAATTTTGACTACTGATGTGATTGTTTAACTGCTGCATATTGCTGACCGTTTTGTAACTTGACACGTTCTTAAAACAGAAGAAGAAGAAGAAAACTAAGACTGTTGTTGAGAAGTACTGGGATTGGGAGCTCATAAATGAGACCCAACCTATCTGGGTTAGTTTATGATTTCCAACTGCATGATTTGTGCTTAAAGTGGAATTTGGTTTCTTAAGTTGGAGATTAGACATTATTTTATTTGTGCAGCTTCGTAATCCTAAAGAAGTTACCAAAGAGGATTACAACGAGTTTTACAAGAAAACATTTAATGAATATATGGAGCCATTGGCATCATCACACTTTACCACAGAGGTAAAAATGTTATTTCTCAAGTGCAATCTTGTTATGTGGGATATATATATATATATATATATATATATATAGCTGGAAGATATAGCTTGATAATCTCAGCTTTTCTCTAAAGTGGAATCATAATACTAATTTCACCGCTAATGTTCTGCTGGTGGTGATGTTGTAGGGTGAGGTAGAATTCAGATCTATACTTTATGTTCCTGCCTATGCTCCATCAGGGAAAGATGACATAGTCAATCCCAAGACCAAGAACATAAGACTTTATGTGAAAAGAGTATTCATTTCAGATGATTTTGATGGAGAATTGGTATAGACACTTTGCTTTACCATCTTGAGTAACTAGATGATCTTTTCATTATTTCATCCTGTTCTGATGTATTATTTACTTTAACAGTTTCCAAGATATTTAAGTTTTGTCAAAGGTGTGGTCGACTCAAATGACCTTCCACTCAATGTGTCCCGTGAAATTCTTCAAGAGAGCCGCATAGTAAGTAGATAGGGTGCAGACATGCACTTGGCATGTACACAGAATTTTCTTTGATGATACAAGTTAAAACTACTAGTTTCAAATTGCTGAAATGTTTTTCTACGTGTTGCTTGAAGGTGCGGATTATGAGGAAACGGTTGGTTAGAAAGGCTTTTGATATGATTCTGGGGATATCCATGAGTGATAACAAAGAGGTATTATCTAATTCTGTGAATTTGTTGTTAGAAAGCTTTTTTCATTTTTTAAAGTTTCAGATGAACTGGGATATGTATATATTCCACAGTTCTTTTACTTTTTTATAAAACTGCTATTTATAGAAATGCTTGCATGTTTCCTGTTAATATTTTACCAGCTGCCTTGTTCTGTGTGCAGGACTATGAGAAGTTCTGGGATAACTTTGGCAAACACTTGAAATTGGGTTGCATTGAAGACCGTGAGAATCACAAACGTATTGCTCCATTGCTTCGGTTTTTCTCATCCCAAAGTGATGAAGAATTTATCAGCTTGGACGAATATGTTGAGAACATGAAACCTGATCAAAAGGATATTTATTACATTGCTGCTGACAGTGTGAATAGTGCAAAGAACACACCTTTCTTAGAGAAACTTGCGGAGAAGGATCTTGAAGTATAAGTTTGTTTTTATTAGGTGTTTATAACTTTCTGTCTATTAATCAACTTTTATTTATTTCGATATTGGTGCTTTGTTATGTAATCTTGCAGGTGCTGTTTTTGGTGGATCCAATAGACGAGGTTGCCATCCAAAATATTAAATCATACAAGGAAAAGAATTTTGTTGACATTAGCAAGGAAGACTTGGATCTAGGTTTACATCTTTTTTCATTATGTTTCCGTCTAATGATTTGTTTTGGATTAATGCTACGTTGGACAAACCCTCAACATAGAGAAGCGTATTTGCATTTTTCATTGATCGAATATTTGCCAGTATCTCTTACATTACAGTGGCACAACTTCATGGTTTGGTTCTTAACCGTTCAAACTTGCTAATTGTGGTTTTCTGTTTCTGCAGGTGATAAGAATGAGGAAAAGGAAAAGGAGATGAAGCAGGAATTCAGTGGGACAATTGACTGGATTAAGAAACGTTTGGGAGATAAAGTAGCTAGTGTGCAGATTTCAAACCGACTGAGCTCTTCGCCTTGTGTCCTGGTGTCAGGAAAATTTGGTTGGTCTGCAAACATGGAAAGGTGGGGCTTTACTTTCTCATGCATATTTTATTATGATGTTTTTTTGAAAATGCAAGTAACAATGTGGTGTATGTAAATCAAATTTGCTGCTGCAGGCTAATGAAGGCACAAACTATGGGTGATGCCAACAGTTTGGAATTCATGAGAAGCAGAAGGGTGTTTGAGATCAACCCTGACCACCATATTATCAGGAACTTGGATGTATGAATTTTTTTTTTGTCATGTATAGTAAGTCTAATTATATAATAAATTGCAAGTTGAGATAATGGTAAGGTAATTTAATCGGAAAATTTCAGGCTGCATGTAAAACTAATCCTGACGATCAAGAGGCCCTCAGAGCTATTGATCTTTTGTACGATGCAGCTTTGGTTTCCAGTGGATTTACGGTAAGCTGACTTGATATTATTGTTATGAAAGTGATTTAAGTTCCATAGTGAAAATAGATCATATGATAAAGACGAGTTGCACTTCACTTCACATATGATGCTAAACATTTGGTAGCAGAGCAGTGACTAAAAAATGGAACACATGATAGTCACTTTTAGCAGTCATTCAAACCAAAATGCGCCAAAAAATATTGCTGTCATTTGACTTAATTTATTGGTGTGCAGCCTGATAATCCAGCACAACTTGGAGGAAAGATATACGAGATGATGGGTATGGCTCTTAGTGGTAAATGGTCATCTCCTAGTCAGTTTGAGTCCACTCAAACTCGGCCCCAAGTCCCAGAAATTGTAGAAGCTGAAGTAGTCGAGCCTACTTCAGCTGACAGCCAAAAGTGAGAGCACTGTCATACATGCAAAATTATATTTTTGTAGAACATTGATGGTGGTATTTCATAGATATGATGAGTAATTTAAAATTTTCAGTATAATGCCATATCTGGAAGCACATGTAATTTGCCTTTTTCGGCGTCATTTTAAATACCCAAGTATTGCCAAGTCTTATTTGACATCTTTGTAGCTCTTTTATTGTGAGAAAGGTAGTATATAATTTGATGAATGTGTTCCATGGTACTATATATATGGGAGAACAAGTATTATATAATTTGATCAACAGTTCTCGGTCATTTTTTTTGCTGGTTTTTCTTCACAAGTCTTGTATTTGGAAAACACAATAGAGTAAGAGTTGCAAACAAATTGAACCATATATTAAGTTATTAACCATTTCGTTAATTTTTTTTCTAAGGGCCAAAAGTTATGCTTGAGAAACTTTTGTAACATTTTTTTATTTATTTTCTTTTCCTAAGTAATGTCTATATCCCTCAATTTTATTTTTGCTTTTCTTTTTTAAAAAAAATTCAGGTTAGAAAAAAAAATAGCCAACCAAGTATCTACATTGTTGCTTCTTGTTCATTAGTACATCACAAGAGCATCGTGAACCAATATCAATATTAACGGTATATCGTCATACTAGAATGTTCACAAAGTAGCATTTTATAAATACAAAGCCAAAAAAACAGAATTTTCATTTAAAATCATAATAGTAATCATAGTTATGTAGCTCTAATTGGAAAACAATTAATTATTTATTATTTCCATCGGTAAAAGGTTTTCCTCATAAACCATTATCCTATAAGAGAAGCTATCACCTTTAATGCCAAGCTATTCAATTCTCTTGGTACTTATATAAAACCAAACTTGTTTATCGTTCTTTTTTCTTTTTTGCTGAAGAATATATTGTCTTTGTTATCCACTTTAGTAGAATGTTCAATGCAGGACAACGGTCTAAAAATAAAGAGTTTGGTCCATGAATCTTTTACTTTGACTTCTCTCAAAATTGATATATAAAAAATAGTTGTATCTACATAATTTGAGATCCATCCAATTGATCCATTTAGTACGGCTCAGTGTCCAAACAGGATTCCGTATACAATATCATTAGCATCCATGATTTTACAAATAGCTCGTTGCTCAAGTCAAATGGCACCAATTAAATTTTATCGCATGTTTCACTTTTACCCCACTAGTGACATACTCCATCAATGTACACTTGAACACCCACCTCCTTATGATAACTTATAGACATATCTACATCAATTTTTTTCTAATAATGACTTCTTAGACAATATATCTCCCACAAGGGACAGTGATTTCCATATTTTCATGTCTCATTTTCATCTGCGCCGACTACAAGAAAAAATATACATGTCGAATCACCTTACGGTTATCTCTAACTTGGTTATAACCAACTCCATGAAGATCAGTCATAGGATCCCAACAAGAAAAGTCAAATGCAAAAGGACTTAGAGGAATAACTTTGAATTCCTTCATAGTTGGGTTCCAAAATAAAATTCTCTTCAGTTCTTCAATACAACGAATGCCACTAACTCTACCCACATCTTCAATACAAAGAATGCGATTAACACTAGCAGAGCCATAAATATGTAAATAAGATTTCTCTTAATATGGATTTGGCCAATCTAATTTGAACATATTCCCAAACCTCTCACCAATAAAAGAATAAAACACATATTGATATATGTAATTGGGATGCCAAGGTGTAATATGATGTAAGAGGAGAGATGTATTATTGTAATAAGAATTATCCTTAGATAAAAATTTCCTTCGAAACATCCTAACGAAATAAGAATATTCAAACAAAAGATACCATGATTTGCATACGCAATCAATTCGAATCAAAGATTTGAGATGTAGTTTTGACAAAACAGCAAAGACAAGATCATCGTGCATGTGATTGTTAACCTTTTGAGATGTAGTTTTGACAAAACAGCAAAAGCAAAAAATTTACTTGACACTCCATCACCTAAATTTTTACACTCTTACCCTTATATTAAATTCTATTTTTACCTTTCACTTTTTAAAGAAAATAGTCGATAAAGAAAAACATAAATAAATTAAACGATTAAATGGTGTAATTCAAAAAGAAAAAATGTATATTGATTTTTTTGGTTCAAACTTGTGCCGGTTGGTATATATGCCTTCGTGAGTGTCTTGAAGTGTTTTTGTTGTAGAGGTCAACCTATATGATAGTAGTATATTTCTATGGATACGAATGGATTCAGATATCAGTCAAATAGAAGGTCGATTTTTTTTTTTTAATTAATATATATTGTATAAAATTCTATTGTAATATTTTAACATTTAAATAGTTGAATGTCTTCGTAAAACTATTTCCACTATTTTTTAGTAGAAACTTTTTTTTGTTATTAATACATATAAATTAAAATCTATTTATATTAATGATAATATATAATAATGATATCTGAATTTTGTAAAATTAGTAAATACGTCATTAAAACTATAAAATAGTAATCAAAATAGTTAATATATAAATTTTTATCATTAGAAATTATGATATGACATGTTAATTGAATATTTTACCCCTTCAAATTGATCTTGTATGAATCTCATCATAATGTGTACTAATTTTTCGATCAAATTTAAATCTTTCATAAACTAATTTGTCTATATACAATTACAATTACTCAAAATTTTATTTCTGAGATGATAATATGTCATCGGCAAATTTTCCCCTAAGAAGATGACATTGATATGAGATAATGATAAACTACATATTCAGTTATATGATCACATCAAAATATTTAACAACAAAAATTTACATAGGAACTATTTTGATTGACATTTTAAAATTTCAGTATTTGTCAATTCATATAATTTAAGAACTAATTTGCATTAAAAAAAATGTTGTTTTTTACTAAATGTAATTCATGGAACCAACATGCGCTTTTTTACGAGGTTGGCCCACGGCTACGGTCCTTGTATTATGTCAATGATTTAAAAGTTTAGATGAGTTGAGTTTCAAGGTATCAGGGTCAGGACATGTATGTCTCAAAGCTTGAAGATCGCTGACATATCACCCACCAAAGAGGTCTTCACATTGATAGTGGGAGTTGAATCAACGACTTTGTGAGTGTGAACCAACTTCTTAACAACCGAACCAACTTTCATAGTCTAGTGAAATTATTTTACTTCCGACAACAAACAATAATTCGTCACATCAAAATATTAAATACCTATGATCTAAAAAATTATAATTATACGATCTTTTAAAGTTATTTAAATTCTTGTGTCAATGAGAATTTATTGACTTTTTTATTAAAAAAAAATTTGATTAAATTTTTAGTCCCTATAAAATTTCAACAAAAACTATTTTTAATCTCTATATAAAATTCTCAACTTTTTAGTTCATAAATTTTTTTTATTCACTTTTAATCTGTATATTAAAAAAATTATAAAAAATTAATATTTTTAATTCCCGTAAAATTAAAATAAATATCAAAAGAAAATAATTTTATTTTAAAATTTTAAGCCCACCATTTTCTGCAATGATAATGATAATGAGTTTGGATGTTTTCTTCTCTTTCCCATCCCTACGACTACAACGCGACTAAACAACCAAAGTCAAATAAAGTATGCGTGACGCAGGCAAGTCCACCGGATGAACCGGTAACCCAACACACTTGCGTTGAAAAATTACATTACCCTCCTTCCAATTTCTTATTTCAAATAATCAATTGACCGTTCCTATTTTGTCATCTTTTCTCCGGTTCGAACCGTTAAACCGGTCATACAAAAACCAATCCTTTCTTTCTTATTTTGACCTAAATCCCCTTTCCTTTTCCTCGATTCCATTAAGCTCTCTGAAACTACGAGATATACTCCAATCTAATCGGTGAGCCTTTTTCTCCTTTTCAATCCAATTTATTTTATACTCTATTTTTTAATTGTTTCTGTAATAACATCAATTTCGATTTCGTTCTGTTAACATTTTTATACAAATTCACTTTCAGCAAAAACAAAATTATGCTTTTTTTTTTTTTCAAGTATTGAATTTCATGGTCAACTTTGTATAGTGGGTCATTCAACTTCCACCTTTTTCACTTGATCTTCTGTTTGAGTTTATCACTTAGATTCTTTGGTACCAGCTTTTCTTAGAGTAAAATTCACTAGTGTTTAATTCATTGATTTTCTTGGGATTCATGTGTGGATCTTGATGTTATGCTTCTTCAGAGCATGGGTTGCTGTATTTTTAGTAGATTGTGAATTTTTTCAAGTTAATTGACTATTTTGTAGATTCTTAGATTTTAACTAATCATAGTAAACTAAGAGTGTGTGATGAATCAATTTTATGCTGTGGTATGTAATTTGTATAATTAAAACTGTGCTAGTTAATAACTAAGTAAATCTTTTTAATTTTCGTGGACATGTCACTACAAACAGAAGCTTTAGCAGAAAAATGCTCCCTCCGCGACAGCAGTCTCGGGTTGGAGGACTGCAAACGTCTCTGTCTCTGGTTTCTTCGGATCCTCGTCTGTCTCCAGAGGATCCTAGGTCAAACTCTGATAATCTCCGTGAATCCCCTACTGAAAGTGCTAGTTCTAGAGAAACCTGGCCTACTGCTGATGCAATTGCTGCGAAAAAGATGGAGAATGGAAAAGCCGAGATTGATTGTCCTGATCAGTCAGTTATTCGTCGTGTTTCTAGTGCGGACAGGATTAATCTTCAGGATATTGCTAGAGAGAGAGTGGATGTAATATGTGAAAAAATGCATCGTCTACCTGAAGAGTTTTTAGATGAGCTGAAAAATGGACTTCGAGTTATCCTTGAGGGAGGGAACGGCTCGCAGCATAGAGACGAGTTTTTCATTTTGCAGAAGCTTGTTCAGAGTAGATCTGATTTAACAGCTAAGACATTGATTCGAGCACATCGAGCGCAGCTTGAAATCCTTGTTGCTATAAATACTGGAATTCAGGGATTTTTACATCCTAGCATCAGTCTGTCGCAGACATCGCTGATTGAGATATTTGTGTACAAGAGATGCAGAAACATAGCTTGCCAAAACCAGCTTCCGGCTGATGATTGTTCTTGTGAAACATGCACCAACAACAACGGCTTCTGCAATCTTTGCATGTGTGTTATCTGCAGCAAGTTTGATTTTGAAGTAAATACATGCCGTTGGATTGGATGTGATTTGTGTTCTCATTGGACTCACACAGATTGTGCTATTCGAGAGCAACTTATCTGCATGGGTCCTTCTGTAAAGAGTGGATCAGGGCCAAGCGAAATGGTTTTCAGGTGTCAAGCATGCAATAGGACTTCAGAACTGTTGGGCTGGGTTAAAGACGTCTTCCAACACTGTGCACCATCATGGGATGGGGGAGCCTTGATGAGAGAGCTTGATTTTGTTAGTAGGATCTTTCATGGTAGTAAAGACCAACGGGGGAGGAATCTCTTTGTGAAGTGTGATGATCTCAAGGAAAAACTGAAAAGTGGAAAAATGGATTCTAAAGTAGCATGCAGGGCAATATTGATGGTTTTCCAAGGTATACAATTTCTAGTTCACATGCAAATTGTAGTATTTCAATATCTTTGTTGACATAAGCTGAAACACATACATGTGTGCAGAGTATGCATACGATATAGTCGTGGTTTTCATTTTTTCTTTGTCTTGTTCGCTATTTCTATATCATATTTGGTTATGTCTGAAGTCTGAACGGACGGCAATTCATAAAAAACTGAATTAGGACTAGGAGTGAATAAAAGAACAGGTTTTGGACTATATTTTGATAACTGCCTGTTTTCTCTTCATTAAAACCCAATTGTAAACACATACGAGTAAGATGTTAGTTGGAATAGTTAGAAAAGCATCTATAATCAATAATGTTTGTTCTAATAAATGTTTTTCCCAATGAAGAGCTTGACCTGGATTCTCCAAAGAGCCTGGAAAATGCAGAAAGTGGAAGATTGATTGCTCCACAGGAGGCATGCAATAGAATTGCTGAAGTGGTGCAGGAGGCTATAAGAAAGATGGAATTAGTAGCTGATGAGAAGATGAGAATGTTCAAGAAGGCTCGCTTAGCTGTTGAGGCTTGTGATCGCGAATTAGCAGACAAGGCCAGAGAAGCAGGAGAACTCAAGATGGAGAGGCAAAAAAAGAAGTCACAGATTGAAGAACTGGAGAGAATTGTAAGGCTTAAAAATGCAGAGGCTGATATGTTCCAGTTGAAGGCTAATGAGGCCAAACGGGAGGCTGAGAGGCTCCAGAGGATTGCTCTTGCCAAATCTGATAAATCGGAGGAAGAATATACTAGCAACTATTTGAAACAAAAATTAAGCGAGGCTGAGGCTGAAAAGCAATATCTGTATGAGAAAATCAAATTGCAGGAGAGTTCTCGGTTATCACAGAGCAGTGGTGACCCCTCTTCAATGCTGATGTATTCCAAAATCCATGATCTCCTATACAATGGTCCTCCCAAGGCAGACAGTCAATCTAACGACCGCCACCCTTTCCGTACAAACCCATGATGAGTATCGGTTCAGTGTTTGTTGTAATCTCTTACATATTATTATAGCAATCTCATTCTGTTATACAATTGACAAAGAGTTGGTTCAATTCCATTAAATTTGAGGCAGTAAAAGCCTTTTGTTAATGGAAGAGGTACTATTAAGTGCTTATAATTTAGTTTGAACTTTGAAACAAAGTTTGTTCTATGCAGTGTATGTATCAATATGCTTCTTTGACAAATTATTAATTGTTGTTTAATTTGTGGAATCCAGTTACTTATTCAGTATATTTATACTAGTCTTATTTTATATGCCCTATGTGAGTTGAACCATGTCTACTGGAGAGAGGCTAAATAGATTTTATGTGGAGACAAAGTTAAAGGGACATTTTGTTATTTCATAAAACCGCATTACATTACATTACATCTTAATAACAATTACTTTTCTTGTCTCAATTGAAGGGTGGGATACTCATTTTTTGAATAGATGAGGCTGGGTTTGTCTCATTACTGTTCTTTGAGGGATTCTTAGGTTCTGGAACTCTGCTAAAATGAACAATGCTGTCAAATGTCAAAGCAGCACTGATTCCATGGCACCTTATTAGAGAGCTTTGGCACACATTTGGGGTGACAATCTTTGCATTGTTGACAAACAAGCCTGATCTTCCACTGTTGGTGATGCTGATCACCTTGTTTGGAAGGCCAGAGGGAACTACTGAGCCATTTGGAAAATGCAATAGATGATTGAGCAGTAATGGTGTTGGAATAGAATGGCTAAGTAGGAAATCATGGAGCTCATCTGTGCTTATTGAGAATTTAGATAAATCTTCATCATTTGGCATTAGGAATGTGAGATCATTGTTTTGCAGCGAGTTGGGCTGGCTGTTGAGGATTTTGAGGAGGATGACAAATCCATAATAAGACCGACTTCGCATGTCAGACATGGCTGTCTGCAGGTCGGTTTGGTTAAATGTAGTGGTGGATTGAGATTCACCAACTGCAAAGAGTGTAAGGAGGAGTATAAACCAGAGAGCCATTGTGAAAAGCTTAAGTTTTTGCTTGAATCTATAGTGTTTGTGTAATAATGAATGAAATATAATTTCACTTTGCATGGTATTTATAGCAATGTTATTGATTCATGCCTATGTTGCCACACATTTTTTCCTTTTTAGGTAGGTGATGGGCCTTTTGTGTGTGAAGGGTGAAAGGAATGTAGTAGTTAGCTCAGAATGTGCTTCAAGGGAAAATTTGAAGAAATTAACCGATAATGCCAACATTAGCCAATATAAGTAGGAAAGATGACCTGACAAAGAAAAAAAGGAAATATTAAGTGCATAAATAGTTTTGTTTTATTAAAAGAATTCAGATTAACCAGAGTTAGTTTAATTTCTGAATTTGGAGACTTGGACGACCAATAATCAATACTGAAGCATTTTTGTTAGTTATTCTGAAAGTGGGGTTGGTCTCCATATTTTTATAATCAGGCTATAAATTCATTCCTCTCAAAATATAGGAAAAAATAAGTCAGAGAAAGTAGATATATTTAATTTAAAATTTGGGTTAAATACATTTACTTTCGTTGAGAACTGAGACTCTGACGGCTGCTATGTGAGACTGAGAAGTGAGAGCTAGGATTTAGAAAAATCACTTATTGAAATTACGGTTGGGTTTGAATCGGTAAGTGACTCACTCCAATAAATAAAATATTAATTACTAAATATTAATAATTAATAATATTATAATATATTTCTATACGGATGTGTCGCTCACCGACGGTTGAAATCCTAATGCCAGACCCGTTCGTGTCAATTCTCTCAAACTCTAAAATTTTATCAGTGTATCCAATTGGGCCGATTCAACCCGCCCATTTCCTTTTTACCCGCAGCAGGTTGGGCGATGGAAGGCGGGTTGCAGGCGGGTTGCAGCTCATGTCCACCCTAATTGCTCCTTACTCTCTCTAACTTGTAATATACTACCTAGTTGAGTAAAGAAACCGGTACCTTTTAAATTTTGAAGTTGAAGAGGATGGTTACTTTTATTCAGAAAAAATAAATAAATAAATAAATAGGACACTTAATTTTTTTCTTTCTTAATCCTTTAATTTTGAAGAGTGATAATTCGAAGGTCGTTTGAAAGATATGTAAAATTTATCTATCGATTATTATTTAAAAATCTTATATAAATTTGTACCCCTAAAATAAGATCTTATATAAAATAATAATAAATCAATTCAATTCTTTATAAACTATATCACTATTTCTCTTATTTAGTTCACAAACTATAAAATATAATGAGTAGTCTCTATATTATTTTTAATCTATTAAATTAATTAGTTCCTAAACTAAGTTAATTAGTCCCTATTAACCATAAACAGTGTATCTAGACTTTTTGAACTAATTTTTCGTTTTATGAAACTAAATTTTATGTGGGAGAAACAAGATTATTTGGTTCCTTAGATTATTAATTATGATGATGTTGGTAAGACATGACGTGGTTGTGTTATGTAATTGTTTTATGTTATTAATTTGTGTATCGTGGATTATGAGTTTGTTAATAGACTCGTCATTTTTAATTTTAGTAAATTTTAATAAATGTTATATCAATGTATTATATTAATCAATGATTTTTTTTAATTGAGGTTAGTGGAATATGTTTAATAATTTAATAAAAATAAAATTATTGAGTAACATGTCATGTCATTGAAAATTGATATGTGACGTTCTTTCTCATATCTTTAGCAAAAAATTAACTATAGAAACTAATTTCGTAGTTTTTAAGTCAAATTTAACTGACAAATGTTGATATTGGTTGAACGTCTTGTTTGGATTTGAAGTCAGGACCTTACAATTGTGTAAATTAATTATGGTAGAATTTATTATCTTTTTTAAAATAAAATGAAGGATATCTTATACAATAATGAACTTAATATAGCTCCACAAAAGATGAATAAATTTAATTAACAAAATTACATTCACAAACAAACAAATAAAGAGTGTGTTAGTTTATGAATGCATGGCCCTACAAGTTTTAACCAAGAAAGAGTTATTTTGATTATTGGAATGACTTCTTTTCTCTTTAGTCGTTTTCATTTTGAACTGTAGGACTTTTACAATTTTCTTAAACAAGAGTTGGTATTAAATAGTGCTCCACTTTTAAACTTAATACAATTTATTGAAATAAAAACTCTTTTTTTGACACAAGAAATAGAAACTCTTCGTTGATCGAAAAGTTAACAAAAATAACTTACATCTAATTAAAATATCCCTTTAAAAAAAGCAAAGAATGTTTTTTTATACCCATCATTAACTACATAATGATTTTTTTTATTATCCATCCACTATTGTATTAATTTGTGTTGAAAATTTGGAATCTACATAATTTGGATTCTACATAATTACGGTCACACATTTAAAATATTAACGGTTCAAAAATATATACATTCTTATTTTATAATTCAAATGATCAAATTTGAATCAAAGTTATTCAATTTTGATCGAACTATCATAAACATTTTAAATATTTAAATATATAAATTTTCGACTCCATCAAAGCCAAGTCTAATTTTACTTGAACCAAATTAAGTTGTTATCACATATTGAATTTATTAATTAACAAATTCAAACAAATTTTACTTTGAGAAAAAGAGAGAAAATAAAAGTGATTATCTCTGCAAAATTGCAAGGTGATGAGCACTCTCTTCCACTCTTCGATGCCTTTTTATGGGTCCAAATTATACGGACCCTCACTTTCTTTCACACCACAACTGTCTCTGATTCACCTTGTTGTGTTGTGTTGTGTTGTGTTGTGTTGGAGTGATTATTGCTCCATGCTACTCTGACATAAACACAAACAATCTTCAGGACCACTCACAAACACAATACACTCCTTCCTTTCAGCTTCTTCATTCATTTATCAATTTGGGTTTCATCAAAGTTTTACCCTTTTTCGTTTTTGTTCATAAAGCTTCAAACTTTATGAGTTCTTAGAAGTGGGTTTGGTGAGAGAAATTATGGGTTTGCTTCAATTTTTGCTTTTCAAGTCTTTTCAAGATTCATGTGGTGGTGTTTGGTTTGGTGGTTCAGTTTTTTTGAATCTTCAGTGAAGATAAGTTGGTGAACTTTTTTCAAGGATGTCTGTGAATGAAAGAGTTTCAGGTTCCAATGGAAGATTGTCACAAAAATTGAAGTCTTCTTGGAAAGGAAATGAATCTATGCATGTGTCGAATACTAGTAGAACATGTAGGAAAAAACTTTTTCTGTTTTGGTTTTTTTGTGTTGTTGTTGCTTTGTGGAGTGTTTGGTTTATCATCTTTAGTTTCAATAGTAGTAAATATTTGATTAAAGAAACAGCTTGTGAAAAGAGCGAACAATAACCTTGCTACAACGTTACAATGTCAGTAGGAAACAGCTTCATGCTTTGGCTTCCTTGTTCTCTGGATCATATCAGGTGGCATGCACTTTTTGCTTTTTTATTTTTTATTTTTCTTTCAATTTTATTGGTTAGCTTGACTTTTTGATTTTGTAAGATAATTGTTGTTTCTGTTGAGAATTATTTTTATTAAATATACAAAATTTGTTGTTGGATTGTAATTAACACTATGTATTATCAATATTATTCAACTTAGTTTTCTCTATTTCTCTAATATTAATGACTTAAATCAAGAATCGTAATAACTTAAATGAGAGGGTATACATAATTTTCTTATGATGTTTGATTGTTTTTCTTGTTTACATGTGGTACTTATGGTATGCAACAATTTAATTTAATTTTATTTAATTTTATTACTAAAAGTGACAAAGCTATATTTAATGATTAGTCTATAATGCCGATTTTGTCCAACTGTATTGATGAAAAAAAGATTCAAATGTTATTAAGCATTGGCATAGTCAACACTCCAAAGGATCAGGAGTTAGAGAAGCAGCATAGATGTGTTGAAGACTCTCCAGAATCTATGGAACAATGTCCAATTCTCGATGATTTCGTCCAGACAGGGATTGGATTATCATAATAGAAAGGTATTGCAGTCACTCTGCAGTTAGAGACATATGCACAATTGGCCGAATTCCATGATCAAACAATGTGTATTCTTTGTTTGTGTTTTTCGTATCTATTTTCTTTTGAACCCGGGTTGCTATTCTAACAATTAAACCTATAGTCTAATAACATGATTATGTAAAGTCATATCTAATTTAAAGTAGTGGATTTTTGTAAGAGTTGCTGCAAACATTGTGTAGTGTGAAGATGTGCAGTCCCTACATGCTATTTGAAACATATCCATAACAATATAATTAATTTGCTTGCTTATTTTGATTTTGCAATCACAGGAGTTGCGGGTCTTTGCAATTCAGGATCATGCAAATTCATATACTTTAATTAAAGGATGCTTTTGGGTCCTTATTGGAATTATAATGTCACACAAGTTGTCTTGCTTCTGTTTACATAGGAGGAGTCAAAAGCAGAAGGTAGTTCCGGAGCATCCAGCTGCTCAACAAAAGCGGCTTCAACATTTTAAGCACGGTCATTCAAAGGCCGTGAGGTGGCGAATAAACTTGGTAATTATTTTTGTGTCACTTGGAATTGTTGGTTGTGTGTGGTTGTTTTGGCACCTGAATTCGGACATTGTGCAAAGAAGAGAAGAAATGCTTGCCACTATGTGTGATGTGCGAGCACGAATCCTGCAAGATCAGTTCAACGTGAGCATGAACCATGTTCACGCTCTTGCTATTCTTGTGTCTACATTTCACCATGGTAAACATCTTTCTGCAGTTGACCAGGTAGCATACTCAATGCCATTTGTGTTCTCTTATGTTTCATTTTCTACTCTTCACCCTTTTTTTATAGTTCATGTTTTATTATTACACATTTTAAAGAAAACAATTATAGATATCATAATGTATAAGGAAAAATAACATTGAAGCTAGTGTTTCCCTGCAGAAAATATTTGGAGAGTATACAAAGAGTACGGCATTTGAGAGACCACTTACTAGTGGTGTTGCTTATGCTTTGAAAGTTCTCCATTCTGATAGAATACATTTTGAGAAGCAGCACGGGTGGACAATTAAGAAAATGGAAACGGAGAACGAGGCATTAGTTCAAGATTGTATTCAAGAAAACTTGGATCCGGCGCCCCTTCAAGATGAATATGCACCAGTGATATTTGCTCAAGAAACAGTTTCTCATATTGTATCTATTGACATGATGTCGGGGAAGGTGTGTGTGCCTCTCTTATCCATAACTATCTATTGCCCCATCACATTTTACTTTCTTATAATCACAGTTTGTGGCAGTGGCTTAAACTGGTAATTTACATTCCCGTGGAATATTCTTACCGTACGTATTGCATTGTTATTGTTATATAGGAGGATCGGGAGAATATTTTGCGAGCACGGGCATCTGGAAAGGGTGTTCTGACATCCCCTTTTAAACTATTAAAGTCCGATCACCTCGGTGTTGTACTTACATTTGCTGTCTATGACTCTAATCTTCCTCCAGATGCTACACCCGAACAGCGTATTGAAGCTACTGTGGGGTAATTTCATCTAACAATAACTTGATATAATCATACCATAAAAGCAATTAGAAACTGAGTGTAATGAGTATGTGTTGGAAGGTATCTGGTTGCATCTTACGACGTTCCATCACTGGTGGACAAACTTCTACACCAACTTGCAAGCAAGCAAACCATTGTTGTCAATGTGTATGACACAACTAATGCATCTGCACATATTACAATGTATGGTTTTGATGTTCCTGATATTGGCCTACTACACATAAGCAGTCTAGATTTCGGGGATCCGCTACGAAAACATGAGATGCACTGCAGGTTCAAGCATACGCCTCGATTACCTTGGACGGCAATCAATGCATCTATGGGGGTATTTGTTATAACCTTGCTTCTGGGACATATATTTTATGCAGCAATAAATCGTATAGCCAAAGCGGAGGAGGACTGTCGTAAAATGGAAGAGCTTAAAGTTCGTGTCGAAGCTGCAGATGTCACAAAATCTCAGGCTGTATGTTTAGGGTTTATAGTAATGCATGCTTGTATGTTTCCTGTGAATATTTTACCAGCTGTCTTGTTCTGTGTGCAGATCTATGAGAAATTCTGGGATAACTTTGGCAAACACTTGAAATTGGGTTGCATTGAAGACGGTGAGAATCACAAACGTATTGCTCCATCGCTTCGGCTTTTCTCATCCGAAAGTGATGAAGAGTTTATGAGCTTGGAAGAATATGTTGAGAACATGAAACCTGATGAAAATGATATTTGTTACATTGCTGCTGACAGTGTGGTTTTCTGTTTCGGTGGATTTATGGTAAGCTCTTGACTTCATATTACTGTTATGAAAGTGATTTAAGTTCCATAGTGAAATTAGATCATGTCATAAAGACGAATTGCACTTCACTGCACTCCATTTTTTTGTAATCAGGTTATAAAGTATTTCATTCGTCTCAAAGTATAAGAAAATGAGTCAAAAAAAGTTTATGTATTTGATTTAAAATTTGAGCTAAACACAAGTATACAACCACTTTTGTTGATTAATTTTTGCTTATATTTTGAGAAAGAGAGAGTATGAAATATCCCTTGTCATTTTGTAGTAACAAATTTTTGTTGGAAAACAACGAATATAAGATTGATTTAGTGGTTGGAGTGGAAGAGTTAAAGAAGTGGCGTGATAGTTGAGGTTAAGGGTTTGATTCTCAGATCCAAGATATTATTAATGATTGACATTACTAAAATTGGTTGTTCCAAAAAAAACTATTCGAGAACCTATTGAGTGGATTCTCTCCTTTCAATTGAATGTTCTTCGTGCTCAAGAGCTGGTCTTTTCTCCATCTTAATACCACTATATTTTTTGTCTGATCAAGGACTTGATATGGATTAATTCGATATATTTTGGTACATTTTATTTTTAGATTAATGGTTAAATGAATTTTTTTGGAAAAAGTTATTGCCTGTCATTTATATAATTATAATAACAGAATATTATTTATTAAAAATGTCAGCGAAATAAAATTTAATTTTTTCTCTAAATTTCTATTATTCATAATAGTGAAAATTGAATATTTTTAAAATAAAATGTAAAAAATTTGTGTAATGTTTATAAACAATAAAAGAATATTTTTTTATGAAATTATCTTTTGTAAAATGCATAAGTCAACAAATATTTTTTTTATTTACAAAAATGATCGTTAATTTATTAGTTTGTGAAAGTACAGTAGAAGTTCAAGGTAAAATTCAATCCCTCCTCAAAATAGAAAGAGTAGACAAAAAACAAAAGATTATTTGTACTTTGTGAGTTTAATTACGGTTGATGTGAAAATATTATATTGTTAACAAAACAACAATTAATCATGTATGTGATTTTATAAATAATTATTATAAAAGTTACTAATAATTTAACGAGTGTAATTGATTAACAGCGTAAAAACCAACCGATCAACCGATAGTAGATATAAATAGTAGATATAAAGTGAATGTAAATTAAATTCAAACTTCATATACTCTTTTTGTGCAAGATTATGTAATTCAACTATATAGTGCATATTGCATCAATTAAAGTAAATAGATCGAGTTATATTTAATTTTTTTTTGTCCTTATATTTCATTCCAAAGTACCTCTTAAAGCTTTTTCCCGGACATTTTTGTTCTTGAAAAACATCAATTGACAAAATGCTCTAAACTTAGTTGAAGTGGCAGCTAGTCATATCTCCACCAAAGGTGGGGGCACCCCTTACACAAATAATATCCAAATGCCAGCTCATATTTATATCCAGATAATAATAATAATAATAATAATAATAATAATAATAATAATAATAATAATAATAATAATAATAATAATAAAACTTCAATTTGATCTAGAGTCAAGAAGTATTAAACCATTTGAAGACAACCTTGGTCATTATTATAATATTTCATTCTCAATTTATAAATTGTCATTTGCATCACTGAGTCCTCTTCACTACCATTATTAAAATGATATTATGTTATATAGTTTGTTAAACATTACAACAATAATGTGTTTTTTTTTTACCAAATTACAGGAATAATATTGGAAGTTGATTAAATAATTGTGACAAACATTTTGATAGATAAAATTGAGAAGAGCAAGGGATGGTTGTGAAGCTTGGTCAAGACAAGGTTGTGTGTCAGGAAAATAGATAGGTGATCTAATTTATAATGTACTTTGTCTTTTACTCATTTTTGTCTCTATTTTCATTATAAGTTGTCAACTCCAAACGACCAGTACAACTTACAGTTGTCCATTTTAACTCAAACAATTATTATTATTACTTGTAATATCCTACCTAGTTGAGTACACAATTCGGTAGTTTCTAAATTTTGAAGTTGAAGAGGGTAGTTACTTTTATTCAGAAAAAATAAATAAATAGGGTGGTTAGTTTTTTCTTTCTTAATTTAATTCTTTATAAAATTGTATCACTATTTCTCTTATTTTTCCGAAGTATAAAATATAATGAATAGTCTTTTAATTATTTTTAATCTATTAAATTAATTAGTTTCTAAACTAAATTAATTAGTTTCTAAACTAAATTAATTAGTCGACCATAGACAATGCCTCTAGACTTCTTGGACTAATTTTCGGTTTTATGAAACTAAACTTTACATAGGAGAAACAAGATTATTTGGTTCCAGATTATTAATTATGATGATTGGTTTTGTGTTATGTAATTATTTTATATTATCAATTTATGTGTCGTAGTTTATGAATTTGTTGGTAGATTTATTATTTTTTAATTTTAGTAAATTTTAATGTGTTATATCAATATATTCTATCAATTTGATTAGTAAATGACTTTGTTTTCTATTTTTTATTTTAATTAAATTAATAGAATATGTTTAGTAATTTAATAAAAATAAAATTATTGAGTAACATATCATGTCATGCAAAATGGATATTAGACAGTATTTCTATTATCTTTAACAAAAAGCTAACGGTAGAAATTAATATTATAAATAGCTGAAATATAAGGGACTAGAAGCATAAAATTTAAACTAAAATTAAATTTAAAAATTTCAATTTTATAAAGATAAAAAATATATTGAATTTATTAATCATTTGTAAGAAAATGTGAGAAATTCTGTTGCTAGAATAATTAGGAATAGAATGCTTATATATCTTTCTAGGGAGAATAATAGACATATAGTGGTGGGTCAATGTCCAACTGGATTTTGTAATTATTGAGGCTATACATAGTTACTTGATGTGTCCCATACAGTAATGTAATGCCCTTTCCATATGAACATAATAGTTAGCTCCAAAAAAGATGAATAAATTTAATTAATAAATTACATTCATAAACAAACAAATAAAGAGTGTGTTAATTTATGAATGCATGGCCCTACAAGTTTTAACCAACAAAATAGTTACTTTGATTATTGGAATTACTTCTTTTCTCTTTAGTCGCTTTCATTTTGAACCTTAAGATGCATGGATTCTAAGACTTTTACAATTTTTTACTTCGTTTTTTTGTAATATTGTTTAAGCACTTCTTGATTACACATAGAAACCTATGACAACAAACTCGAATCAAACTCATTCCAACTTTGATAAAAAAATTGCTTTGTTCAAGTATAGATTCATTTGTGAATTTAAGTTTTTTTTTTTTAAATTTAAATTTATGATTGAATGAAATGTTGATGTATGTTATCTACTCAAACATGTTTGTCTTACTAAAAAAAATGTATTATATTTTTTGTTTTTTCATATACATTTACTCATTAATTTTAATAAATATTTTTTATATATGGAAATTTTTAATTTCTTCTCTATGAAAATATAATTTTATTATATTATTACCTAATAATTATTGTTTTGATTATAATAAAAATGTAATTTTATTATTCTATATAGGGGAGGGAAAATCCATCCATCATAGTGGATACCAATTTTCCAACATAGAGGGAAATCGAAAGTTGAGGAACTAGTTAAGAAACAAGTCTTGTACAAAATAAAATTGTTAAAATGAATTGATATTTTATATATTTTTTAAAACAAGAGTTGGTATTAAGAAGGGCTCCACTTTTAAACTTGATAAAATTTATTGAAATAAAACTCTTTTTTTGACACAAGAAATAAAAACTCTTGATTGAAAAGTTATCATTGCTTAACGTATGGAGTATTTCTATTTTTCTGTGAGTGGCTTTTACATGAACACGCCATTTATACACACAATTAATGAAAGAATTTTAAATGTATCAAAACAAAAATAAGATAATCAAATTACATAATAGAATTTTAAATGTATCAAAACAAAAATAAGATAATCAAATTACATAAAAAAAATTAAGATAATCAAATTAATCTTTATAAACTATGAGGATAAAGTATGTATTATGAGGGTAAAATTTATTTTACATTAACATTTAAATTTAAATAGAATTTAATATTTTGTAATTACTTTTAAATTGTGGTTATAAAGTAGATTTGCATAATAATATTATGAGTTTTCCTTGGATGTTAACGTTAGTTATTCTCTCCATTTAATTATAAAATGTTTAAGTTTATTACAATATTTACTACTCTCACTTTTCTGTTTGATAATAAAGTTAATATACCAAAAAAATTGACACGTTCAATTTTTAAGATAATATTTTTTATATTTTTTGATTGTATTGTTTAATTAATACTAGAAGCACCACTCACAATTTAAAATCTCTACGTTAAATTTATTACAATAATAAATACATTAATATGTAAAATTAATTTAATAAAATGTAAAAATATTTTTCTCTTTTATTTTTATAATTTTTTTAATCTATAATGTGATAATTAATTAATATGTCAATTATTATAGAGCAGGTGTATAATTTTAGTTATATTGATAGACATTATATTAACATAAGACTTACTCTTTTTTCATCCTAAAGTGATTGATTAACATGTGGTTGATCACCACCCACTTCGTCATTATATATAGTATGTAATAATAAAAAGTTGATAAATTAAATTTAATAATATCCATGCAATGATGGTCAACCCAATTATGCTTTAGTCGTAGTTTTGAATTAGATAGGCACTTTGTTTATTACCATTGCTAGTTGATTCTCACACTTTATTTAATTATTATATAATTGGTGGGTAAGGTATATAGCCGACATTCATTTTATTTGATGCTCCATTACACCTATATACCCCTACCTCATCAAACCTGCATTATATATATAATAATTATTTTATAAAACTCTTCATTTCGTCACACAATAATATTTTATTTCTAACACCATTCGCACAATACCCTTTATTCTTATGAATAAATGTCAATCACATTAGTGCGGATAGACACCCTAATAACTTTTGAGCCTTTTATATGTAGATATTTTTAACTTTTATATTTATTCAATATTTTTTTATATGTTTTTATCGCTCTATTAACATATAACATTTATTATATTATTCTCTATTTCTTTCTCTTTCAAAATGTCTATTATGTCTATTCAACATTTTTCAATAACTTTTAATCCACATTTTTCAATAACTTTTAATCAAGGCTATTAGAAGAAGATATTTCGCTAAATAAGATAGTGAATCAAGTTTTGTTAAAAAAAAAGGTAAAAATATATTTTTAATTTTTTAAGTTTAACTTAATTTCTGTTCAAGTTTTTTAAGTTGATTTTATCTCGATTTAGTCCTCTAAGTTATACTTTGTTTACACCGCTAGTTATTTATGTCAATTTTGACAACAATTAGTTTAGCTGAAAACTTTTGATTGTTAGAAAGTTTACTAAATGCTGCAATATTGTGTCTCTCATACTAATCATTCAGAAAATATTCATCAAATCTTATAAATTATCTATATTTTTTTTATTTTCTCTACAATAACTTAAACACACATATAGCCGTAAAAACAAGGTAATAAATATTTATCCACATAATCAATGTTTTTAACTTTCTTCACGTGCAAACTAATTTGGACACTCAACTCAGTACGACATTTCGATTAGATTTTAACATTAGCAAAAATTTGAAACTTATAGAACTGTATGTGTAATTCAATATATCTTATAGTGCAAATCGAATTTAACTTAAAAGACTAAATTGAGAAGAAAAAAAATTTAAATGATTTAAACAAAAATTGAGCTAAATATAAAAGAATAAATGTATATTTTGGCCTATAAAAAAATAGTCATTGAAGTTTTTCCATGGACCTTCCATAAATAAATAGATTTTTGATAGAGATTATCTATTGACATAGTTCTTGGATACTTCAAATATATAAGTGTAATATGTTTCCACCGTGAAAATATAGAAACCAAAATTTGTGGAGTTTCCCAAATTAAAAGGCTATTTTCCAAACACATATTAAGTCCTTGTTTGGAAACAAGGTGGTGTGATGCTATATGATGTTAGACAAAATTATTTTTTCGTTGTTTTTCGAACGCTCGCTCAGTATTTATTTGATTCACTTTTTGAAGATTCAAAATTGATTTAAAACATGCATAATTAATTCGACATGTTTTGATTGTACTTAAGTAGAATCAATTTTCTATCTAAAATTGATTATAATTTAAATTTATAATTTATAGTTTTTAATTTCATATGTGATTTTTACATTAAATTTATTATTCAACTAATTTTTATGTATATATCAAAATATAAATTGTTTTATAATTTACACATTTTTAACTAAAATTATTTTTATAAAATTAATTCAATTAAAATCGATTTTTATCACCACATATTAAAAACACAATCATCGTCTAAAATCAATTAATAAGAGAAATTACCATCGTCGTCTAAAATTAATTAGTAAAAGAAATTACCATCATTAACTAAAAATAAAAACAAATAATGCGGTATTAGTGTTTTTCCAAAAGGACCATATTAATTTTAGTTTCTATGTATTTGATTTAGGTGCATTTCTCGACCATCTAATCAAAATTAAACAATAAATATTTAAAAACACATTTTAATTTATTTTAAATAATATTTAACCGACTATCACATCCATTTTTGATAGAATTGGAAACTAGAAAATGTGCAAGGTGTGCATTGCCAATTTTACCCTTTTTCTTTTACTATCACATTTTCAAGTCTCAAGATTTGAGCAGAAGCATTTTTTTGTTTGTTTGCTTCTGACTCTCTTTATCTTTTCTGTCACTAATCCGTATTCTGCCTGCAACGCACACAGTTGGGGGAGAGAGAGAAAAAGAGAGAGAAAGAGAGAGAGTATTTTCCTTCTCTTTAAACACTCACCAACAATTACAAGGGTGATGTCTTTTTCAACTCTTTGCAAAAGCAATAGAATAATAACAAACTAACATGTGAATTAAAAACAACATAAGATATAAAATAAAATAGTAGTAATAATTATTGACATAAAAAAGATCTCATCATTTTTATTTATTTTTAAATAATGGAATTTTGTTTGCTTTTGGTTAAGCTTCCCCCACCACATGATGAGATAATGATTTCCCATTCTCTACTAGCTATTAGCTAATGCTGCATACCACCAAACTAGAGAGAGAAATATAAAATGTTTTTCTGTTTTTTTTTTTACAAAACCAAACTATATGTTTCCAATTTTAACTCAAAAAACTAATTTCTCAAGATAACTTACATTTAATTAAAATATACCCTTAAAGAAAAAGTAAACAATGTTTTTTTATATCCATTATCACATGTTGATTTTTTATTTTCTTTCGACCATTGTACTAGTTTCTGTTTAATAATCTAATTGATTATTTTATCAAAATATTTTTTTTCTTTATTATGTTTCCACGATTCATAAATCTGATTTGAATTCTACAAATTTAGATTTTTACATAATATTTAAAATATAAGTGGTTCAAATATATATATTTTATAAGTAAAATTATCAAATTTTAATTAAAATTATTTCATCTTAATTTAACGATCACAAATATTTTAAATGTGTAAATATAGAGATTTTTTATTACATCAAAGTCAAGTTCAGTTCTATTTAAACAAAATTACATAGTTATCATAAATTAAATTTATTAATTAACAAACTCAATCATCTTATAATTATATAAGAGGTTGAATTGGGAGTTTGAATTCATAATTTTTTTTTTAACATGTGAATTTTGCAGTTAGATTATAAAAAAAAAGTTAGAAGAAGAAGAAGAAAAAAAAAAGTAATTTTTACTTTGAGAAAAAGAAAGAAAAAAAAAGTGATTATCTCAGCAAAATTGCAAGGTGATGGGCACTCTCTTCCACTCTTTGATGCTTTTTTTTGGTTGATCAGAGTTCAGTAAGACAGAAAGAACCTGTTATACAAAAACAACAATTTTTCTTCCTATTCACTTTCTTTCACACCACAACTCTCTTCTCTTCTCTCTCTCTCTCTCTCACTAAGATTGTGATTTCCAAAAAAGACAACACAACTGTCTCTGATTCACCTTGTTGTGTTGTGTTGTGTTGTGTTGGAGTGATTATTGCTCCATGCTACTCTGACATAAACACAAACAATCTTCAGGACCACTCACAAACACAATACACTCCTTCCTTTCAGCTTCTTCATTCATTTATCAATTTGGGTTTCATCAAAGTTTTACCCTTTTTCGTTTTTGTTCATAAAGCTTCAAACTTTATGAGTTTTTAGAAGTGGGTTTGGTGAGATAAATTATGGGTTTGTTTCAATTTTTGCTTTTCAAGTCTTTTCAAGATTCATATGGTGGTGTTTGGTTTGGTGGTTCAGTTTTTTTGAATCTTCAGTGAAGATAAGTTGGTGAACTTTTTTCAAGGATGTCTGTGAATGGAAGAGTTTCAGGTTCTAATGGAAGATTGTCACAAAAATTGAAGTCTTCTTGGAAAGGAAATGAATCTATGCATGTGTCGAATACTAGTAGAACATGTAGGAAAAAACTGTTTCTGTTTTGGGTTTTTTGTGTTGTTGTTGCTTTGTGGAGTGTTTGGTTTATCATCTTTAGTTTGAATAGTAGTAAACATTTGATTAAAGAAACAGCTTGTGAAAAGAGTGAACAAACCTTGCTACAACGTTACAATGTCAGTAGGAAACAGCTTCATGCTTTGGCTTCCTTGTTCTCTGGATCAGATCAGGTGACATGCACTTTTTGTTTCTTTTTTTTTTCCTTTCAATTTTATTGGTTAGCTTGACTTTTTGATTTTGTAAGATAATTGTTGTTTCTGTTGAGAATTATTTTTATTAAATATACAAAATTTGTTTTTGGATTGTAACTTTCAGCTGAATTGAAACGTGTAAAATAATGCCAACAAAGAGATTGACTTATAGATATCAATGTTTCTTAGTTACAATAGCTGGTTAGTTTTTTATCTAATTGACTATATAAGTCTCTGTAACTTTTGATGTAATTAACACTCTGTATTATCAATATTATTCAACTTACTTTTCTCTATTTATCTCTTATCAATTACTTAAATCAAGAATTGTAATAACTTAACTGAGAGGGTATAAATAATGTTCTTATGATGTTTGATTGTTTTTCTTGTTTACATGGTACTTATGGTGTGCAACAATTTAATTTAATTTTATTACTAAAAGTGACAAAGCTATATTTAATTACTAGTCTATAATGCAGATTTTGTCCAACTGTATTGATGAAAAAAAGCTTCAAATGCTATTAAGCATTGGCACAGTCAACACTCCAAAGTCAATGTGTCCAAAGAACCAGGAGTTAGAGAAGGAGCATAGATGTGTTGAAGACTCTCCAGAATCTATGGAACAATGTCCAATTCTCGATGATTTCGTCCAGACGAGGATTGGATTATCATTCCCGTGGAAAACATTGGTAACATTGGATTCACAATCTTCTCTTTTGTCCAATTTGGTTAATGTTTTGCTCTGTGGAAAGGTAGAGTTTTTACTAAAGCTGATGCTTGTATCTGTTATGTTATGCCCAAAAAGTTCCATGGTTTGAAATTATTGATTCTGCTCAGAATTAGTTGGAACCTATCAATCATATCCTAATTTAAAATTTGCATTTCTCAATGTTCGACATATTGAAGGGAGAATGATATGGTTGTTGAATAAGATACAAAAGTTCCATAGTTTTATGAGTTTAGGCTTCTTGTGTGTCTCATTTATTGTAAGAATGCCGAGTGTGTGTTTGCATTCACGTTCGTGACTGAGTTTAATGAACCACGGTCATTAAACTCCACAAGACATAGCTTTTATCCAACTGTGGGTTGTTTTACAGTTTACCAAACACACTGAGTTTGGCAAAGCTCGGTGAGAAACAAAACAATTACTCAATTAGTAAGGCATCAAATGGGTATGATAAGTGGGTAGGTCGCTCGATTGGGAGCGAGTATTTAAATACAAGTTGTACACTATATATCCCAATCTTGAATCATAATAGAAAGGTATTGCAGTCACTCTCCAGTTAGAGACGTAGGCACAATTGGCCGAACTCCGTGATCAAACATTGTGTATTCTTTGTTTGCGTTTGTCGTATCTATTTTCTTTTGAACTGTGGTTGGTATTCTAACAATTAAACCTATAGGCTAATAACATGATTATGTAAAGTCATATCTAATTTAAAGTAGTGGATTTTTGTTAGAGTTGCTGCAAACATTGTGTAGTGTGAAGATGTGCAGTCCCTACATGCTATTTGAAACATATCCATAGCAATATAATTAATTCGCTTGCTTATTTTGTTTTGCAATCACAGGAGCTGAGGGTCTTTGCAATTCAGGATCATGCAAATTCATATACTTTAATTAAAGGATGCTTTTGGGTCCTTATTGGAATTATAATGTCACACAAGTTGTCTGGCTTCTGTTTACATAGGAGGAGTCAAAAGCAGAAGCTAGTTCCGGAGCATCCAGCTGCTCAACAAAAGCGGCTTCAACATTTTAAGCACGGTCATTCAAAGGCCGGGAGGTGGAGAAAAAACTTGCTAGTTATTTTTGTGTCACTTGGAATTGTTGGTTCCGCGTGGTTATTTTGGCACCTGAATTCAGACATTGTGCAAAGAAGAGAAGCAATGCTTGCCACTATGTGTGATGAGCGAGCACGTATGCTGCAAGATCAGTTCAACGTGAGCATGAACCATGTTCACGCTCTTGCTATTCTTGTGTCTACATTTCACCACGGTAAACATCCTTCTGCAGTTGATCAGGTAGCATACTCAATGCCATTTGTGTTCTCGTATGTTTCATCTTCTCCTCTTCACCCTTTATTTATAGTTCACGTCTTATTATTACACATTTTAAGGAAAACAATTATAGATATGATAAAGTATAAGGAAAAATAACATTGAAGCTTGTGTTTCACTGCAGAAAATATTTGGAGAGTATACGGAGAGTACGGCATTTGAGAGACCACTTACTAGTGGTGTTGCTTATGCTTTGAAAGTTCTCCATTCTGATAGAATGCATTTTGAGAAGCGGCACGGGTGGACAATTAAGAAAATGGAAACGGAGAACGAGGCATTAGTTCAAGATTGTATTCCAGAAAACTTGGATCCGGCGCCCATTCAAGATGAATATGCACCAGTGATATTTGCTCAAGAAACAGTTTCTCATATTGTATCTATTGACATGATGTCAGGGAAGGTGTGTGTGCCTCTCTTATCCATAACCATCTATCGTCCCATTGCATTTTACTTTCTTATAATCACATTTTGTGGCAGTGGCTGAAACTGCTAATTTACATTCCCGTGGAATATTCTTACCGTATGTATTGCATTGTTATTGTTATATAGGAGGATCGGGAGAATATTTTGCGAGCAAGGGCATCTGGAAAGGGTGTTCTGACTTCCCCTTTTAAACTATTAAAGTCGAATCACCTCGGTGTTGTACTTACATTTGCTGTCTATGACTCTAATCTTCCACCAGATGCTACACCCGAACAGCGTATTGAAGCTACTGTGGGGTAATTTCATCTAACGATAACTTGATATAATCATAAATAAGATAAAAACAATTAGAAACTGAGTGTAATGTGTATGTATTGGAAGGTATCTGGGCGCATCTTATGATGTTCCATCACTGGTGGACAAACTTCTACACCAACTTGCAAGCAAGCAAACCATTGTTGTCAATGTGTATGACACAACTAATGCATCTGCACATATTACAATGTATGGTGTTGATGTTCCTGATACTGGCCTACTACACATAAGCAGTCTAGATTTCGGGGATCCGCTACGAAAACATGAGATGCACTGCAGGTTCAAGCATAAGCCTCGATTACCTTGGACGGCAATCAATGCATCTGTGGGGGTATTTGTTATAACCTTGCTTCTCGGACATATATTTTATGCAGCAATAAATCGTATAGCCAAAGTGGAGGAGGACTGTCGTAAAATGGAAGAGCTGAAAGTTCGTGCCGAAGCTGCAGATGTCGCAAAATCTCAGGTTCTCTTGTAAATTCACATGTTCAACGCATTAAATGATGATCGACTTTCAATATGAGAATTACTTCTCGTAACTTATATAACAGCCTTTTACTTAATTAAAATTAATAATTCTCTCTTGACCTCCAAGGATTGGTTTCTCTTTTTGTAGTTTCTTGCGACAGTTTCACACGAGATCAGGACTCCAATGAATGGTGTTTTAGGTAATAATTGAGAATAATTTGTTGTTGTAATAAGTAATCGCAACTGGTCAATACTTGTTGGTGATTATTGTCAAATGTTTAAAATCATTTTCCAGGTATGCTGCAAATGTTGATGGACACAGACCTTGATGACAATCAAATGGATTATTCGCAAACTGCTCACGAGAGTGGTAAAGATCTTATATCTGTCATAAATGAGGTTCTCGATCAAGCTAAGATCGAGGCAGATAAGCTTGAACTTGAAGCTGTAGCTTTTGATCCACACACTATTCTAGATGAAGTTCTATCCCTTTTCTCTGAGAAGTCTAATGAAAAAGGAATTGAGGTGAAACCCTATCTTTAGATACTTTACTTTGTTTTGTAGTACGTCCAATTATTTCGGCATTCAGTCTTACATAAACTTATGTTCTCTATACCTTTGGTTGAGTACAGTTGGCTGTTTATGCATCCAATCAAGTACCTAAAGTTGTCATTGGCGATCCTAAACGCTTCCGACAAATTATTACCAATCTTGTTGGCAATTCACTTAAGGTTCGCTATATTTGACGCTGAATCTTCTCTATAGACTTTGAAATAATCTTTTGGATAATCCGTTAATGGTTGCTGATTTGTAATCTTTGTTAATTAGTTTACTTGGTGCATTTCAGTTCACTCACGATAAAGGACATGTTTTTGTCTCGATTCATCTTGCAAATGAAGTGAAGAATCCACTTCATGTCATGGATGCAGTGCTGAGAGAAGGCTTAAACATGAATCGGGACTTATCCGAAAGAACATATAATACATTGAGTGGATTTCCTGTAGGCAATAGATGGAAAAGCTGGCAAAATTTCAAAAAGTTAAATAGCATAAATTTGATGGATGAGCCTGAAACTATTCAACTACTAGTAACTGTTGAGGACACTGGTATAGGAATTCCTAACGATGCACAAAGCCGCATATTTACACCTTTCATGCAGGCCGATAGTTCCACTTCTCGAACATACGGTGGAACGGGAATAGGACTGAGCATTAGTAAGTGTCTAGTTGACCTCATGGGAGGAGAAATCGGATTTGTAAGTGAGCCTGGAATTGGAAGTACTTTTTCATTTACAGGAAATTTCAGAAAAGGAGAAACCAAATCTCTGGATTCAAAGTGGCACAAGTACAATCCTATTGTCTCTGAGTTCCAAGGGTTGAGAGCATTAGTAGTAGATAGAAGAAAAATCCGGGCCGAGGTTACACGTTATCACCTGCAGAGGTTGGGGATGTCTGTTGATGTAAATACCAGTCTTCAATTGGCATGCTTTTGTCTATCTGATACTTGCAACACAAGGTAACTTGTCGTTTTTCAT
Source organism: Cicer yamashitae (assembly GCA_037974755.1). Classification (NCBI taxonomy): domain Eukaryota; kingdom Viridiplantae; phylum Streptophyta; class Magnoliopsida; order Fabales; family Fabaceae; genus Cicer; species Cicer yamashitae. The sequence goes on from JBBPBQ010000004.1 coordinate 50,509,067, forward strand.
TGAGTTAAAATTTTTCAAAATAAAAATTTGTACCGGACAATCCCTTATTATTTATTAAACGTTACTTTTGTTTCTTCCATTAGTATGTCGATGCAGTTGGCCATGATTCTTGTAGATATAGATTCTTGGGACAAGGAAAGTAGTAGTATCTTATACTCAATCAAGAAACAAAGACAAAATGGCATCAAAGTGGACACATTAAACTTTCCAAAGATTTTTCTCCTGGCCACCCGCCTTAGCCCCGGTGAACGCGACGAGCTGAAGTCGGTTGGTATTGTAGATGATGTACTAATGAAGCCTCTTTGGTTAAGTGTTTTGATTTGCTACTATAGAGAATCCCTCAGAACAGGGAAGAAACAAGTTAATAGAAAGAAAATATCCGAACTTGAAAATTTATTAATACACAAACGAATTTTGGTGGTCGATGATAATGCAGTAAACCGAAAAGTTGCACAAGGCGTTCTTCGGAAATATGGGGCAGTAGTTACATGTGTGGAGGGTGGCAGGGATGCTCTAAAGATGCTTAAACCGCCGCATAATTTTAACGCATGTTTCATGGATCTTCAAATGCCAGAAATGGACGGGTAAATTCCTCATTTGTTTAGTTTGTATGTGAGATTCTGAATGCTCTTCTAGAAAGGATCTTGCGCATTATGATCTATGACTAAGGTATAATTTACGAGTATTTTCTTCTTAAACATTTCAGTTTTGAGGTGACAAGGCAAATCCGGTTTATGGAGAGCGAGGTGAATGAGAAAATCGCATGTGGCCAAGCATCAAAGGAGATGTTTGGTAACATCTCTTATTGGCACACTCCAATACTAGCTATGACTGCCGATGTAACTCGGTCTTCAAATGAAGAATGCAAAAAGTGCGGGATGGATGATTACGTGTCAAAACCATTCGAAGAAGAGAAGCTCTATATGGCAGTCGCGCGTGTCTTCAGTTTTGGTGCATAATATGGAAGTAACATCTCTTATTGACACGCTCCAATACTAGCTACTGCCGCAGATGTAATTCGGGCTTCAACGTGTGACAGGTGTCAATTTTATCAAATGAATTAATGTTTGCAAAATTACCTCTAGATATTGTGACAATCTAGAGCTAATTTTGATCAAAATTAATTCATCTGATAATTTTTCTTTTAATGAAAAATTGGCATTTTGTAGATTAAATGCATACTACACATCACATTGGACTATTGGAGGCTGATTACTTGTGAATAAGGTGCTGCCCTATAAACATGGTACCTCCACATTGCAATTCAGCATAATGGATCTAAGCTATGTCCTTGTGTAGAGAGATATAGTAAGTGTCATGTTTCATCATCCTTGGATTTTCATATTACAAGTGCACTTCATACATCTTAAAATGAGTAGAAAATTTTCAATGATAGGAAGATACAGGTGTTGCATTTCTTAATTTGGTCACTCTACTTAAATAAATGTTTCAATTTAGCTGCAGTTTGTTCTTTCATACACATCTACAATTTTGGATTTAAAATATTTTAATACTATTCACCTGTTAATATTTTTTCTTTTTCTCTTTTCAGAAAGCCGATTTCGACTGGGCAATATATTACTCAGACATGTGTCAACCGTGCTAATTATCGATCATTGCAGGAGAAGAGGTCAACACGAGTCATTATTAAATTGTTGTGTACATAACATGTTTTTCCCTCCTGCTTTCCATTCTTATTTTTCGCTGTATATTTGATTCGAGCAAGTAGGATAAGATAAAATGTTAATAGTTATGTCATCATTTATTCATTTTTTGGGGGATATGATGCCAAAGAAATGGAAGATCTCTGAACCCTCAGAAGTTTGTAAGTAACATGTAAAGTATAATTATTACACAAATAAGTAGAATGAGATATGTATCAATATTTTGTGAGTTTTCAATATATCACACAAAGCTAAAATGTGCATATCCTTGCAGTTGAATGTGAAGCTACAAGTAAGCCTACAGATTTTGGTAGAAGATATTATAGCAGAACATGAGGACCACTAACAGACCAATAACCTTTTTACCATCTTGAAAAAAGCAATAAAATAAAGAAAAAGAGTTGCAACAATATAAAAGGGGTGAAAAAGGAAGTGAAATAAATAATCATTTTATCATTGAAAGGTGTTTAAAAAAAAAATAAAGTCTTGTTGAGTTGGAAACTTGTAAGAACATCTGACAGCATAAAAAGTCAAGAACATACTTCTTTCTACATGTGATTGTGAAGCATGTGACTAATCAATAAGTGTAACTGATGAACTGTATGTTTGGTTTCACTATTGAACAGGCATAATTAATTTTTAGAATTAATTTTGATATGTTTGAATATGTATGAGTATAATTGATTTTGTCTTCAGAATTGATTTTAATTTGAAGTTTTTACCTTTACAAATGATTTTTATATTCAAATTTATTGTTCTTACTTTTATACAAATATATCCAAACATAAAGCTCTTAATATTCAATTGATTTTTAGCTAGTATTCAAATTCAACTAGGAGAACCAAAAAAATACAATTAAGGTTGTTTTGTTACAGCTCATTTCTTTTCTGTGGGACACATACTCATTGTGACCACTCTAGGTTATGAATAGTAGTAGTATATTATATTCTTAAGGTAGATCCCATTATCAATCTGATCCTGAATGGTCCACTTGCAAGGGCATATAAAAATTCTTTCTTAGCCGTTACAACCACATAATAACTTGTTTGCCTTTTCTCTTGCCATATACTAGTACTATATAAATATAAGTAACAAACTGTTGGTCTCTTACCTACTAATTCTTCATTCATCAACAAGTCCAAAAATGACAGCATCCATGTTGAAGTTAATATTTCCTCTACTCTTCCTATCCATGATTCTTTCAGAAAATGGTAATAAGAACATACTTGTGTTCCACAATATCTCAAAACTCTTTCATTTTTTTATACATTTTCACAAAGTTATTCATTAGTATAGAAATGTAGACATTATTACAGCTTCTTTTTCTTCCTATGTTGTATATGCATAATGTTGATCTTCAAGAGTATGTTACATGCAGCGAACGCCGAATTCGAGCTATGGTGTGTAGCTGATGAGCAGACCACTGACACTGAGTTGCAGGCAGCATTGGATTGGGCTTGTGGGAAAGGAGGTGCAAATTGTAGCCAAATTCAGCAGAACCAACCTTGTTATTTTCCAAACACATTGAAAGACCATGCTTCTTATGCCTTCAACAGTTACTTTCAGAAGTTGAAGCATGATGGTGGTTCTTGTTTTTTTAGAGGTGCTGCCATTACAACAGAAGTTGATCCTAGTAAGTATTATTTAACAGATTCTTTATAACCACACCCCTCCTTTTTGTGCTTTGGTTTAAACTAGGAAATCGATGGACTCGGATTTGTTGTAGTTATTGCATCGTGCAATTTCACATTGGAAGCAATTTAGGCCATCGCTTTGAGATCAGACGATTCAAATTACATAATTAGTTTTAAACCGTTAATCAATTTTGGCCGTTGATTTAAATCAGACAGTGGAAACATAGTGCTGTGTGACGTAGTTACTGCGTGTAATCCGAATCTGAAATATATATGTTCACATGATAGGGCAATGAGTGCCAAAAAGGAGATCTAGAAAAGGGTTGGACATGTGAGTTTGAAAAGTTTGTTGAATATTAAAATGGGGGAATTGATTTATCTTGAATTGTGCCTGCAAAAGGGGAAAAAGTAAAACTAGCTTGACAAACAAGTAAGGTTGCACTCCATGCTAGCAGAAGCTATATTTAGTAAGAGTGCTTTTGCTTAAGATTATTTAAGAAAAAAAAAATTTAAATAAAAAATTATTTTTGACATCTTAGTTATGTTTGTGAAAGTTTTTCTTTTTTTCAAAATTCATTTTGTTAAAAATATGATAAAATGCAAAATAGCTTCTATTTTTCTTAAAAATTTGTAAAAAAATAACAGTCTGTTTGTTATAGATTAAAATAACTTTGATTTTAAGATATAATAAAAGACCCTAATAAATCAATGTATCAATAGTATAAGTCAAACAAATTTTAAAGCCAGTAATTATAGTTTACAAGGGAAATTATATTCAATGAGTGTATGTATATATATATATATGACAGTTAAATGTTTATCTGCAGGTCATGGTTCTTGCCACTATGACTTCATTCCCTAATGAGTAGTGATGGCAACTGTCAATGATGAAGACTCAAAACAATTGCACCAAAAATTAAAATTGGGCTATTTTTGTTTTTCTTGTTGAATACAAATCAAGCAATATGCACTTCACAATGTCTTAAAACATGTTGATTTTGTCTTTCCCTTGTGGGCCTCTCTCCCATTGGATTGGTTGGAGGTTTTTCAAATGCTAGTATGGTATTAATATTGGACTTTTCTTTATATAATTGGAATTTCTATTCTTGAAATTTAAAATAAATAAAACAGGGGAAGATTCTTCTAATAGCAATGGTATGCCCCTAAAATACATCATTGATTCTTCCAATTTTTTTTTATAATTCTGTTTGTTTTTATCTTTCAAATGTTGCCAAAGAAACATTAAATATTACTTGTATATATAATATTTATATGAAATATGGGTACCTTACATCTATCTTTTCTGTTTTCAGAAAAATGTCTATTGTTTCAAGGACTTATTGTCATATACACAACCAAATTGACTAATTTAGACATGTATTTATGTTTAAATTGATCGATTAAAACGTGTATTTTAACTCAAAAAAACATATTTAGATTAGTCAATTCAAATACATATTGAAAAGAAAAAAAAGTAACTTTTGATAAAAGAATGGGCTTTAACAGTAGAAGTGAGGCTCAACAACAACAGTTAATGGGCTTCAAATAATTTTGATTGGATAAAACGATTAACACCCCCAGTTTTCGGGGGGGAAGGAGGATGATTTGTTCTAAATTTTAAATGGATTATGATTAATTTAGAGTTCAATCGCTTAAGGAAAAAAAAATTCAGAGTTCAATCGATTGATAAATTTGGCAAGTTTAACAAGTGTCACGAGTGTTTAGACAAATATAAAATTTCTATTATTAGTGTTCCGAGTGTTTAGATAAATATAAAGAAGATTATTTTCTATGAACATCTTTGTTAGTGTGAAGTTTCTCTAGCTGGTGATTAACCATTGCTTAAACTAAATGAGAATGATTTTGCAAAATTTATTCCAATAGCTCAATAACTCTAACTCAAATTTTTAGATATATATGCTTAATGCATCAAAACATTTCTATTATTGTATATTGTAAAAGTTAAAATAGAATATTATTGTTTAATTTTTTGCTAAATCAATAATCAGATTAACCATTTGAAATTTTTAGCTATGATCTATTGTTCAAAATTTATTTTTCTTAGGCTATTTATTTAGTTTTTTTGACCCTCTTCCTAAAATTAATGCGTTGAATATTTTTTCTACAACAATTTAATCTTTTTATAATTAGACTATAAACACTTTTTCTTTTACTTATCATACTACATTTAAACTGAAATAAACATTATTATTGATGATAGATATTTTAATTAAAAAAAAATTAATCATAATTATTTTTCACTGTGCAACGCACAAATTACACACTAATTATTTCAAATATTAAACTCGAATGTTACACAAATGATTTGACTTTAGGAAAATAATAAAATTAAGTAATTTTGCAAAATAATTGCTTAGTTCTTTATTGCAATTATTTTATCAAATCAGTCCGAACTTTTTTCTGACTTGGAATTATCATGCCATGTAATGTAAATTACATTTTTATCCTATATTACTCCTAAAACTTTTGAGAAAATGAAATATACACTGATTTTGATATATCATTATATTATTGTAATTATCTAGTGAAATATCGGTACAATTAATGATTGTAGTTAAATAACAATATAAAATATTTACGGTTCACACTTATTAAATTCAACTTTTTTTGACACATAACTCAATATTCCATAAACCAAAGTTTTTTTATATATAATCTAGGAACCAAAGTTGAAACTTGAAAGCCACAAAAAAGCACGACAAAAAGCATATAATATAACATCAAAATTTCTGTTTAATATGTTCCCATTCTATTATATTATGGACTTTTAGTGGTTTAATTCTCCAATATTCTAGGAAGCAAAGTTGAAAGCCTGCAATTTGAGTCAATTAGAGTATAATTCGGGTGGCCAATTTTTCTACAGTTACTGTTTATAAATTGGAATCAATAGAAGTCAAGGAATCTCTAAAAAGCTTTCACTAATTGATGACTTCTTAAGTTAGAAATTAATACACACATGCAAACTGAATTATTATTTAACGTTGAATTAACATGTTGGTTTAACTCATAATTAATGTGAAGGAAATAGAAATGTCTACCGACAAACTTTAGTTGTTCTTTGATATGAATTTTTATTCATGAAACTATACAAAGCCCTTTTTGAGTAAGTTGTGACTTTTAAAAAAACAAAAAACTTTTTTTTTTTTTCTAAACAAAAAACATATATTTAGAGGTAGGGATAATAACATTTGTGTAGTCTAAAATTTCAACTTGAAATTCCCAAATAAGTTGAATTCTCACATCAAATTTTCTGTCATCAGCTGATTGGTTGTTTGACAAATTATAAATGGTAATGATACTTATGTGTGTCTCGTACATTAGCAACTTGCAAATTTGAAAAACTATAGATATATAAAGTTAGAATTGGAACCTTAAGACATGTGAACTCCACCACTACAATTTGCAGTTGCCGCGTGAGGAACAAGTAAAAATGTAAATAAAACTAAAAAGATGGGCACATGTGGTAAAAGGGACCCATAATGTAGGCAAAATGCAAAACAAAACATGTAGTTGAACATTTAAATTAGTATAAAACACCAACTTTGGTAATTGATTATAGGAATAGGACAAATTATTTGGATAAAAAGGACAAAACATTGCATCTAATCTTTCTCCCAAAAGCACTTACATGAACGGTGCGAATGCGATCACAAAACAAACAACATCAACTCATGCTCACATTATGCCTTTTGCATTTTTCATATTTATTATGGCCAAACTTGAATTATAGTTTAATTCCTATGTTAGAAACCTTAAAATTAAAGACCATTTTTTTATTTTTTATTTTCGTCAAAAATTTAATTATTTTTTGGCAAAAGGTCAAAATTTTAATTTTTTTTATTTATTAAGAAATGGATTTTTTTTAATTAAAGTGACACTGATAACCATTTTTACAAAAAAAAAATCACAGAAAGAATTTGAAATCAGTGCTTTAAAGTTACAAGACTAGCTTATACCACTCAATTATGTATAAACTTGAGATCAAAATTTTAATTTACTTTCTAATAGGATTATACTCCTGAATGGACTTGATAAAATTTTAGACATATAGAGTTTTAAGTTTAGTCTCACATAGCAGCTACCATGGGTGTGTCTTATTGTGTGTGAATTGTGAAACATTGTGCACTCAAATGGGTTCATGTTAATGTTTTGGAATTTGGTATAGGGGACACATATCCATCAAGAAGGCCTACATTCTACTTTAAGGTGTGCAATTTACAAGAGATTGCATCCTCCAACAAAGTATGGAAGGGACAACCTTTTGCTCTTTGATAAAGATTTCTGCCACTGTCTACAATTTCTTAGTTTTGATAAGATTATCTAGTTTTATTTATTATTAAAGTTAGGAATAGAGATTTGAGCTTCAGAGTTTTTTGTGTTAAATAAGTTCAAAACTACTTAAGAGTAGAAAATTTAAATTCAATCTATGTCACTAAATTTTTTCCCTCTCTCACATGTATTAATATTTATTAGGATACTAAATGATAGGTAATAGTTTTAAAATGCCGACACAATTGAGATTTCAATTATGTCTTTGTACTCTATTTCTTGTTTAAAAAATTAGCCGAAACAAAAACAAAAAAAGTCATGTTGATTTTTTGGAATTGGGCTTTCAATTTAGAAATTTTCAAAATTTATATTTATCAAGAAACTTAAACAACCCATCCAAACACAAAATATATGTTAGCCTAAATTTTTAAATTTTTTTACAAAAATACTAGAATTTAATCTAATTCAATACTGAATTGTTGGAGTTTTCAAATATTAAAAATACTACTATGAGAATTTAGTTGGTCTTGAGATCAATTGGGGGTGATTAATTTCTAATTAGGTCATATGCCTAATTGAAGGTCATAACTCATTTTTGGTACCAAGAAATTGGATTTATCATGTTCTTGTATATGGACCCAAGAAATTGGATTTAGATTCTTTATCTTTGTATATTCAAAAGTAGAGTAACTGAAGGTAATTTTTATGATAAAATAAGAGAGAAAGTGAATTTTAGAATGATGAGAAAAAGACCAAATGCAGAGAGATAGAAAAAAATAGAGAAACAAACATATACAATCCTTGTCCTAAGAAATTCTGCTCCTGCCATAGCTAATGCCTTTATTGTCAACTCATCTTCCATACTTTTTCACATTTAGCTAAAACATATAAATTAAATTATTGTTATTATTATTATTGTTATTGTTATTATTATAATTATAGCTGATAAATAGAAAATCGTGCTTATGGAATATTGAGAGCACATTCTAAGAGTTCAAGTTCATTTTGGTGCTTTTATAGTGGGGGCATATAACAATCCTACATTCCATGTGAAAAGGCTTGTAACTACTATTATTTTGGTAAACCAAAAAATTTAAGAATCAAAACTAAAATGATTTTTGTAATTTATAGATGTATTTTTTTTAATTAAAGACAAAATCGTAAGAAGATATATAAAACTAAAAACTGACAATACACTAAAAAAAAAAAAATTTGGCTTGTGGTCAAACAATTGATACCAGAACAAACGAGGACCTTAAACTATATACGAAAGTTGATAGATCTTTTAACTCTTCTAATATCGATTAATAAGTATTAACTATATTTTAAATACTCTTTTTATTTATATATTATTTCGATTGAAGTACCTATAATTAATATGGAAGATTCTTGAATATCCTAAAATAATTAAAATAACTTTTTCTTTGATTTTTTAAATTTTGAAATTTCATTAAAATTTGGTGTTAAAATTGCTATTTTAATTAAAAAAAATATTTATGTTTTATCCTTTTGGCCAATTCATCTTAAAACATAGAAAGAATTGCTAAACATCAGTTAATGGCATAACATCAATATTCAATTTGGGGTTTAATTGAAGAGAAATATTTGTTTGATCATAAACTTAAATAAATAGTGTTTAAATATATTCACATAAAAATATATATTATTTAATTATTTTAAAAGTAAACATCATTTTATTATTTTATCTTTTATCTTTATTTATTTATGTGAATATGTTCAAAAACACTATTTATTTATATTTCTGACCAAACAAATATTTCTGTAAAACGAGTTATAGTCCAAACAATCCATGATGGTGTGAAATAGATATACTAGTATGTCATTTTCATCTTAATTAATATGTCATTTTCCTGTCCAACTAGAACTCAGATACATACATAGACACTACTTAATTAAAAATTAGGCCATCTTTATATATTTGGGGTGTAAAAGCTTAAAATACAAGCACCACATATATAATAATATTTATCTTTATTCGGAAATCTTCGACAAAATCGCTTGTGCACACAAGAATAAGCACAAAACTACAAATTGGAGCAATTGACAAATAAAGGGTAAAATGAATTAAGGTAAAGGTGTGGGCCATGATGTACTCTCTCTTTGCAGAGACAAAGTATTAACAACATTATTTTATTTTTACTTTATAGTTCAATTTTTTGGCACATTTGATTCCACGAGCATATTTAAGGGGTAAAACTAGTTGCTAAATCACATCAAAGGACTATGTAGTGTGTAATGCTTGAACAAGGGAACTTCATCATTTATTATATGAATGCATGTATGACAATTTAACACTTGGCTAGCTTCCATAATTAAAATGTGACTAACAAAACAAAATTTTGCATGTGTATTCATGATTTTCTAGAGAAAATAATTGGTTTTTTATTTTTTATTTGCCGTTGGATTTTCAACATTTCATTCTAAAAGAACATGATCTAGCAATCTTGTAAGAGCACGCGTATAAAGTGAATGGACAAATTAAATCAAATAATAGTACCAAAAGGCTAAGATGGGAACAAAAAATCAGTCAAGGATAGCTCTTTAATTTGTTTTTTATTTATATTTATTATTATCTTATAAAATACTTACTCCCCTTTTCCATAACGATTGACTGTATCAGTTAACATATATTATAAGAAAAATCTATAAATTAAAAATATAAATGTTTTTACTAAATTACGTTTAATGAATATGGGTATATTTAACATTAATTACCATATATATAAAGTAAAATATATTAATTTGAGAGTAATATAAATCATATTAATTAGAGAATATAATTAAAAAATAATTAATATTATATTATAATTAAAATAATATTTATTTTAAATAAATTTTATTTATATATATATATAAGATATTATAAATACTACCGTAATATAATTGCAAAATTATGAGTTTAAACTTAATATAAAATATCTAATTTAACAATATCTATATTTATAAATTAAGTTAGAATTTAAACACATTTTAAAATAAATCTATTGTATTAATAAGTCACTATTTATGATACGGTACGAGTAATTTAATTTAAATGTAGGATTTGAATGATTGAAATAATTTGAATTCAACGTCAGTTATTTATTGGATTTGTGTCTTTCAAAAAGTTGATACATCTTTCCTACGCACTTATCTTGTAGCTAATCAAATTAGTCCTAATATTCTATTGTGCATTAGGTTCTTCCTTGAATACAAAATGTAAATAGCCTTCATGTTGCATTAAAAAAATGCCTATTAATTGCAAAGATGGTTTTCTATACCATCGAAGTATATGGTTTCATTTCATATATAGTATAGGACCAATTACATTTATATTATTACCCACACAAAAATATCTCTAGTTTAGCATCATAAAAAATCAATTAATAAAATAGTTGAGACATAATTATCATGGATTATTTTTTGATAAAATAAAAATTTATTAAACAAAGTAAAATAAATATTTCAGCTCCTACATCGAAAAAAAAGGCATGAATCTACCATCATGGTAAAAAAAATTATCCATCTTTTATTAAAAGTTGTAAAGATCATACTCAATCATGTGTTCAAAAATTGAGCAAAAATAAAAAAATAAGTTAGTCCTACTAATTATTATCACGGATTATTTAAATTTACTTCACTAATTACCTTTTTTATGTTAATAAGTAGAAAACAGATAATAAAAGATATAGCCTTCAAGAATGCGCACTCTTCAATTATGTGAGGTATTAACTTTCCTTAGACTATATCATTATGATTATAACTTCAATGAAATGATTAGGATAAGAAATAATCATTATTTTAACGCTTTAGAGATACTAAGAAGATAGTTTAGAGATAAGTTCAATGGATTATAAAAGGGAGGAATCACATCAAGAAAACTATATAAAAACAAATATGCATGTTTTAAATAATATTATAATTAATAAACCAAATAGAAAGGTATCAAAGTGCATGTTAGCTGAAGTGTAAGGCACTACTTGTTACATCATTGGTGCCTTGCCTCTAATGTAAGCTTCTCTCCTTCTTCTAGGATCTGACTCAACAGTGTGGGCCATTCTATCATAATATATACATATTCTATTTTACCATAAATTTTACTTTTTCTCGTATTATATCTATTATGAAATATAATAAATAAACAGATAAAAATAATAATTTTATTGAATTATTTTTATTTAATAATTTTGTTTTTTTTATTATTATAAATTTAAATTAGAATACAATGTTTTGGAAATAGTTTACATATTATTAATTGATAATACAATTAAAAATAATAATTAATCTTATATTGAAAAATGAATGTGACATTTATTAATAGATAGATAAAATATTATCTCGACTCTATAATACTTGATATATTTAATTATTTTATGCAAATCATAAAAACAAATATATAAATAAAAGAGGTATAATAATATTTTTATAAAATTAACTTTTATCAGAGTAAAATATATTGAACTAGAGTGGTTTATGTAATACTTTTAGAAGGTAATTGAAAAGTATGCTTAATATATATAACCTTAAATATGGAAAATGATAATAATTATTTTGATGTAACTTTATTTTACAAATGCATAGAGCCCAGCTCAAGGGCCAAACCACTAAAACTAGGACTTTAGACCTAAAAAAAATGTTTATTTAACAGAGAAAAAAAAGACATCCAAATTAAATAGTTTATGATTCTGTTAATTATGTTACAAATTTACTTATAGTTATATGTTAGTTTAATTTGTAAAGTGTAAGATTACGAGTCTTTAGTAATTATATCTTAACTTAGTTGGTAAAGTGTAAGACTATAAATCTTTTGTACATGGTTCAAATTTAAATTATATCATAATTTTTATGTTTTTTACAATTTAAAGATAATTTTTAAATGTTGTTTTAGGCCTCTAAATTTGTTTGACTAAGCTTACAAATGAGTCAATCAATTTTACTGAGACAAAAAAATATTTAATATATGAAACACATTTTTTACTCTGTTCTTTTGTGAAAGCTTATACTATTAATTTGATTGTATAGTTAATTTACAAAAGCTTGAAGAATTAAGGAAAAACATTTTTTTAACAAAGAAAAACAATATTAGTGAGTGGTTTGATTTTCAAACAATTACTACTACAAGCTTTCTTTTACAAAAACTTCAACAACAAAAATTCATAACACATGTTAACACAAATTATACAATTTTCTTATAACTATGATATGATATGATAACGTAACTACAACCTTTGAGCATGTCATTTCCCTGACGTCATTATCATTGTGGCATTATTATATTTATGTACAATATATAATTAAAAATTGACACACCTATATGATAATTTTATTCATTGGGGTTGTTATATACTTTGAATAACATTAGGTTAGTTGGCAAGGTTTATATTTTCGCTAATTAGATATTCAATGATTTTCTTGTTCTTGATGTAAACTAATGATATGTGCATATTATAAAATAAACACAGAGTCTCATAATAGTTTAAAGAATTTTTTTTATTCAATATAGTGTATAAGAGTTGAAGAAGTGAAAATACTTTGAGATGGTCACTAACGACCAAAATACATTAATTGTAATAGTTTATCAATGCAAAATAAAAGAAACACATGAATAATTTATTTAAAGAGAAATGTTTATAATTTGAGTGAATATTTTATTTTTGTAAAAACTAATATTGATAATTAATATTGTTCAGATTTTGTTGAGGGTGACGATCGAACTTGCAATCTCTTTATATTTAATTTCTTAACTCCACCACAATATCACCTTAATTATAAAGTCAATTTTATATCCTCTATAATTTGAGTGAACATATAAATGAAATTTTGTAAATAAATTATTTAAGGAGACAAGATTTGACCTTATTTTGTTATATATTCTATAAACTTTAGTATAGTATCTTTATATATTAAGGAGGGCGGACCCAACATCTAGTAGATGAACTATAATCGTGTGATCAAAGCTTGATTGATAGTTTTATGATTAGACATATGGAAATCATTACATGTGATTGTAAATAATTAAGAAAATGTTGTTTAAAGAAATAGACTTGATGCATTAAAAATTTATACAATTATTATAGTCACTGCGTCTTAATAATTCGTTAAAGATCAAATAATACATCTTAACAATTCGATAAAGATCAAATAACTTATATTTTGAATTTAATTTGTTGAAATCGAGTATCAATTGTTAGAAATGTTATGTAAATTTCAAAATATTTTCAGAAAACAAAGTTTTAAACACAAACAAAGTTTGCAATCTATATGATTATGTGTATATGTATATTGCTGTCTTTAAACACCAAATTGACATCAAACTTGATAAGTCATCAATGTGATCCTTCTAGAAATACTATAAATTTTGTGACTCTAGATTTAAAAAGCTAATATAACCATTAATTGTTAATAATAATATTATGCTGACACACAAAATAACTTGACATCTTATATTAAATACAATGGATGAGATTTTTGTCTTTTTCTTCCATCTCAAAATGCTCTCGTAGATGAAAAAGATACATAATCTATATAAGTAACATATTAACACGAGTTCACCAAAAATGTGTTTCAACAATACAGCTCAATAATATTATTACGTAAAAAGTGTAAATATAAAAAGGGATTAATTACTATTTCATCTAATAAAAGTGTTTTTGGGTTAAGAAAACACTAATCCAAACTGTAAGAAAAAGTCAATTGATAAGAAAAGAACTGGTAAAAGAAATTGAAGTCAAACTATAGTACAAAGAAAAATAACATGCCACGTGTGATTATGATTTATACACATGTCTTTAAGAGTAGTAATAATGTGTATACATGGATACATTTGACCAAAATACTAATGATAAGGATATTTCTGTCATTACAATAAATTAAGATTGTCCTTTAGCATATAGCATCACATTAACACCAACACTTTCCAATGGTTGTTGTGTAGTTTATATAATAATCTAAGGGCTATTTCTCATTCATTATTCTATATGCAACTGCAAGATTTTTTTTTCATTAGCATAGCATTCTCTTCCTATGCTCTCTTAGATTCTACTCCACTTTGGAATTTTTCCTTCCTCAAAAAAACAAGTAAGAATTTTATTTCATGAGTCAAAAAATTATATTCTCAAACTAAAATTCATGAATGGCTTTATATTTTTTTCTTTGTAAATTTTTTTTTTTTGTTCTTTTATAGATTTAAGAAAATTTCTTCAAATGGGTTGGTGATGTCTTTGAACTTCTAAGAAGTTTTTGCTGAAATGTTTATCTCTTTTTTTTT
>JBBPBQ010000004.1:50547640-50559137 GCA_037974755.1 Cicer yamashitae
ATATATATATAAAAAGTTATGTGTGTTGCTTTATTTATTTTCATAACATTTGTGTATAGAGTTATGATTGGGAGATGAGTTATTAATTGCATAATGTTTTATTTATTGTTAATAAATTTTAATTAAAAGTTTATAGTAAAATTATTTATCCGACATACAACTCTATTTTAAATAAAACAATAATAAAAAATACATCTAGTAGACAAACAAACTCTGAATATTTTGAGATACACATAAAAACTAATTATTTATCATTTAAATACAAAATAACTAATTAAATATAAAAATATAATTTTTAATAACTTTTGATTATATATAAAACTAGTATTTCTGTTACGTTGTTATTATTTATAAAAAAAAAAAAAAATCTATTATTGTGTTAAAATTTTGATGGAATCATTAGTATTTTTAACGCTTAATTGCAGTTTTGTTTCCTTTATTTTAGTTGAATCACGAAAATAGTCCTCATTTGATTTCTCTCCGGTTTTGGTCACAAACAGAATTTCAGTCCAAAACTTGATGAAGTGACATTTTTTTTAAGTCACACCACACCATTTATGATCATAGATTTTAGGTACAATTGTTGCACCACGAGATTTTAAGTCATGGTGTGGCTTAAATTAGCACAAAAAATGACATTTCATGAAGGTTTGGACCAAAATTGTGTTTGAGGACCAAAACTGGATATAAATAAAATGAAGGGACTAATTTCGTGATTCAGCTAAAATAGGGGACTAAAACTGCAATTAAACCTCTTTTTAAATAGTGGTTAGATGAGTTTTGTTGATATTTGGTTAATATCATAGTAAAATCTGATAAATAAACTTAATATTAGAAACAAAAAAAATTATTTATATGTAATTAGTGAATATAAAATAAATATATTTTAGTTTTTTTATTTTTATGAAAGATATATTAAAAAAATAATAATAAAAAATAAATAGATATAACAAATAATTTTTGCAAAATGAAATAATAGTAAAATTAATTTATAAACACAATATTATATCGTAGATTTTAATTTAATCATGATAAAAGTCAATTATCTATAAATATATTATAAAAAATTATTGAGTAAAATAATTATTACAATTTAAAAAAATTTAAAAGTGAATAACAAATATAAAGTTATAGTTTAATTCAAATGGAATAGTTTGAGTCAAACCAACGAAAAAAATATTAGTTTATAAATTTTTCTCTATTTAGTTTTTTCAAAATAAGAAATGATATCTATTAATAAAACATGTTAGTGGTACTATATTTTTAACTGTATGTTTAAATATACAGAAATACTATTTTAATGTTAGTCATTTATATATATACTTTTTGTTTTTGAACAAAGAATAGAGAAAGAAAATTAAATAAAGATAAAGATGAATGAAAGATTGAGAAAAAATTATAAGTTGATAATATGTATTGTTTAAGTTCAAAGTAGTAATAGAATACAATTTATAATTTGTCGAAAAACAATGAAATGTTATAAAATTTTATAAAGTTGTTTATAAAAAAATTAGTTATCTACAAAAAAAAATAGTTATCTAATAGATAATAAACATACAAGTGTAATAATGGTTAGAGTTTACCCTAACTCTATATTCTAACATATATAATTTTCATTTTACGCGATATGTATGATATCAAGAGTCATATTTAATACATGAAAAATGAACGAAGATAAATTCTTATGACACATAAAATGAAGATAAATTCTTATGACACATAAAATTAAGGTGGTTGCAAACAACACTCTTTAACATTTGTACGAAAAATGAATTTGTTTCTATAAATTAACTAAAAATATATTAAATAAAGGGAGAAAAATAAAAGCTCTTGGGCATATAGAGGGTTGTGTTAATTATGGTTAGATGTTTCATATTAGTTGAAAAAAATGAATATTGTTATCTGTTTCATATTAATACACAAGTGAGATGAGTCATATACATATGACCTTTAAAATTTTGGTTGAAAATGGGGTGGCTAACCCATTTATATTGTTGCTATTGTTGCTATTTGTTCAATGTTATGGTAACTCATGACCCAATAAGACATGACCCAATAAGACATAATCCTTTAAAAAGATTAAAATGAAATAAAAAGAAAAAACAAAAAAGAATGTAAATAGAGTGTTTGGAGTTTCAGTATTATAATATTCTAATTACACTTTAGTTTTTTTGTTTTTTTTTGGATTTTAAGACAACTTTTATAAATTGGAGAATGATAAAACTTGTCAAAAGAACTCACTATTATTATTCTTCAAATTATCAATATTATTTTTATCACCCATCTGAATCTCGTGTGATGTAGTAAAAACAAATTCAAAACGGTCTTGTGCTTATTTGACACTAAGCATGCCCTCATAGTTTAGTTTCTTGAGTATAATTAGAGAAGCATTGCATTGACATACATACTATACGAATATGTACTAAGCATGCCCTCATAGTTTAGTTTCTTGAGTATAATTAGAGAAGCATTGCATTGACATACATACTATACGAATATGTGCATTGACATACATACTATATGAATATGTGGTATGTTGATTTCATATATATCTGTGTGTTTTATTCATTACTTTTTTTATAACCGATAAACATAATATAAAACATACTCAACTCTTCTCTTCTACATGTAGTTCTTTTATACATTGTTTACTTACATTATTGATTTTTATCATGATGTCAAACAATGACTTTTTTGTGTCTTCATCCACGAATATGAGTTAAATATGTATGTCTCGAACTAATGTTATTATTTTCTTTAATTAATGTATTGAATTTCATTGTATTATTATGAGAATGATTCATAGTTATTGATAAAAAAAATAAACGAGTTATATTATTATTATTATTATTATTATTATTATTATTATTATTTATGTTACCTTTGAATTATTCTTGTTTTTGAAAATTATGAGTTATAGTATATTCTTTGAAAATACATGACCATTTCACAACCTAACACATTTTTTGTTGTAGTTTAATACGGTTTGCTATGAAGTTTTGATTGCGATATTATGTTCTAAACTACACAAGTTTATTCCACACTTAAACTACATGTTTTATGCAATGTTTAATTAATAAACATTTTAAGGGCTAAGAGTGTCATATTAGAACTCATTGTCCTAGAGGTGTGTCTCATGTCTAAACAACACCACATCCTCAAACACTGAGAAGTACAACAAGCACACAACTATATGCATAACGATATATACAACTAAATACACATAATATGTGCCAACGAGTTACATGTTGTAAGACTTAGACATTCAATGACGTGACCAAATTGTTGCATACATTTTGCTTTTGTATCACTCTATTGTTTGAGTCTCTTCAATTCTCAAGGTGAGTCGAAGAAGTCTTTCCTAACCAAACTAATTTGAGACCTATGACAAGTGCATTAATTGCTTTACTATTGCCACAACTACTGTAGGTGCATTTTTCATTTTATACTTTTTAAATAAATCTCCTTTAAAATATATTCATTTTGTATTCTTTCAAACAAAAGAAAATATTCATTTGGCATTTTCAGCATTTACATATTCTCACTTTGAATGTCTGAATTCTATTTTTATATTTATAAAATTTGAATTTACTTAAAAGAAAACAAACACTCACGATTTCAATCAACACACGTTACGTTTAGAGACTTCTACCTATAATTTACCTTATTATAGAACTATTTCGAATAATAACCATCTTTTATATTTATAAAATTTGAATTTAGGATCTTACTTGAAAGGAAATAAACTTTCATTTGCCTAAATCAACATACGTCATATAAAACCAGATACTTTTATATACATTTCAACTTTTTTTCCTATATATAATATAATAGAATATCATTCATTCCCTAAATTTTATACTTTTCATCAAAAGTATATATTTCTAAAAGATAATTAGCAATAAAAAATTAGTACAATAGTGAATATTCTTAAAATTTTTTTTTACCAATATAAAGATTATGCCACTAAATACATAGAGAATAATGTGGGCAAAGTACTTAAAATAATATGTGTAGAAATAAAATATTCATTTAAGATTGTTTGCAAATATTTTTTTTCTTGTCTTAAAAATATTTTTAATTTTTCAATAATTAATTTTGTAATAAAAATTAGAAAGAAAAAAAAAATCATATATTGATTTTGCAGAGGCTTTCCTATATAATGCTCACCTCACATCTTACAGCTTCCTCCTCTTTCGGCTGTCTTTCTCTCACACACATAAACTTTGGGATGTGTTTTCTTCATTCTCTCTCTACCTCTTCATTGTTTTGCTTTTGTATATAACATTTTTCAATCGATTTGGTAACTGAATTTGCATTTTGATAATCTAAATTAACAATTGGAAAAAAGAAGAAGAAAAGGGTGGGGAGGCATACCCAGATAATGAACCTACCCTCTGTTCTTAATCTCATTGTGCCTCCCCTCAGATCTTAAGATTTGTCATCTGGGTCGTCTTCAATCGGTGGGTTTTTACCGATTTCAGATTCAAGTTTTCATTTTTAAACAATTGTCTATGGCCTTTTGGATCTCTTATTATTGAACCATTTTATTCGTTGGGTTTTATATTTTTTTTTTAATTTATTTTTCAGGATTGTTTAGTTCTGTCTTGATTCACTGCTTGATGTTGAAGAAGGATCCGTATCATTGAACTGAATTCGACAATATCTATATTTGCATCGTATTACAATCTTATTACAGTTTCTGAAGTTTGTCATAATTTGAGGTATTGTATTGTTTGTAATATCATGTTTTGATTGTATATGAAATTAGTATTTTGTTTTATATGAGTTTATTGTTATTATTTATAAAAAAAATACCATTGTCTATAAATGTTTGTTAGAATTTTGATTTTGATTGGATCCGCTGTAATTCGTGTTTTTTGTTATAGTGGATATTAGTTTGTTTGTCTTTTTTTGCATATGAACTAATGCTGATGCAACTTACATTTGTATTTTTTTAACTTGATGAATGAATGAATTGTTTTTGTTGATTGTGTGTAGATAAAATGCAATCCGATAATGGCAAGCTATTTATTGGTGGAATATCTTGGGACACAAATGAAGAACGACTCAGAGAGTATTTCAGTACTTATGGTGAAGTTAAGGAAGCAGTGATAATGAAGGATCGGACAACGGGTAGAGCCCGTGGATTTGGTTTTGTTGTTTTTATCGATCCAGCTGTTGCAGAAATTGTCATAAAAGAGAAGCACAACATTGACGGACGGATGGTAATTTCTTGTCATTTAAGTCCATAACTTTCATTTTTGAATTACTAGTATATGACATTGGTATAAAAGAGAAGCACATTAAGGTTCTCCTTTTGAATTACTAGTATATGACATTGGAATTCTAATTGTCCATATAGTTGTTTATGATATTGATTTGTACTTTGATTTGCTTAATTCATTTTGTTTTATGATTCTCGTAGCTAAATTTTAAAATGGACCAAGAGGAAGTAATGTTTTCCCCATATATTTTATTCTCTAATCTTATCTCCTTTTATTTTTCGTTATTATTTTCTTGTCTTTGATGCCTTTTATGTTCTTGTGATTTATAGTTGATACTTTTGCATCTTTCACTAGGTTGAGGCGAAGAAAGCTGTTCCTAGGGATGATCAAAACGTATTGAGTAGAAACAGTGGCAGCATCCAAGGTTCTCCTGGTCCAGGTCGCACGAGAAAGATATTTGTTGGGGGCTTAGCTTCTACGGTGACAGAGAGTGATTTCAAGAAGTATTTTGATCAGTTTGGGACTATAACAGATGTTGTAGTAATGTATGATCACAACACTCAGAGGCCAAGAGGTTTTGGATTTATCACTTATGATTCCGAAGAGGCTGTTGACCAGGTCTTACTTAAGACGTTTCATGAATTGAACGGGAAAATGGTTGAGGTCAAGCGAGCGGTTCCTAAGGAGTTATCGCCAGGACCTAGCCGCAGTCCTCTTAGTGGATATAACTATGGTCTGAGTAGGGTCAATAGTTTCTTAAACGGCTTCACTCAGGGGTATACTCCAAGTACTGTTGGAAGCTATGGACTTCGGATGGATGGTAGGTTCAGTCCGGTTGCCGGTGGTCGAAATGCATTTGCACAGTTTGGATCTGGTTATGGAATGAGTATGAATTTTGAGCCTGGTTTGAGTGCTGGATTTGGGGGGAATGCAAATTTCAATGGCAATCTTAGCTACGGACGGGGCTTAAACCCTTACTTCATCGGCAGCTCCAATAGGTTTGGAAGTCCTGTTGGATATGAAAGTGGCAACGGAGGAAACAGTTCTTTCTTCAGTTCCGTGACTCGAAACTTGTGGGGGAATGGAAGCCTTAACTATGGAACAAGTTCCGCAAATTCCAATGCATACATTGGATCGGGGAGCGGGAGTGTTGGAGGAAACACGTTCGGCAATACTGGAGGAGTCAACTGGGGTTCTTCAGCAATTTCTGGACACGGCGGAGGGAACAACGTGTCGCAGAGTGGTGGCAACCTCGGATATGGAGGTGGCAACAACGGTTATGGATTGGGGACTGAAGGTTATGGAAGAAGCAGTGGTTCCGCTCTTGCACCGACATCTTCATACTCTACATCAAATGGTGGCGGGGGTGTTGATGGGGCTTTTGCTGATTTTTACAACAATAATTCGGTCTATGGGGACCCAACTTGGCGATCTTCAAACTCTGAGAGAGATGGATCTGGTCCCTTCGGTTACGGACTTGGTGGTGCAGCTTCGGATGTTTCTGCCAAGACTTCTCCTGGTTATGTTGGTGGTTATACTGTTAATAAAAGGCAGCCAAATAGGGGTAAGAGCAACATTACTTACTCGCATTTATCACAACTTCTCAGTCACTCTCACACGTTCCCCTCTTCAATAAAAGTGTGACTTTATTACAAAAGGGTTGAGAAAAAGTTTAATTTTTACAATATTTTGTTTGGATTTTGCGCAATAATCTAGGAAAATGCCGTCTTCTAATTGCTTGGCAATGTGAGTAATTGTCAGACCCATATTTAGTTTCTTTTTTTTTTCTTTTCTCTTTGGCAAACTGGTTATTATCGTGGAAAACTTGTTCTTGGTATTTTTCTTGTTCTCAACTCGTTCTTTTTATTGCTTTGCTGCTAAATTGCGTATAGCGAAGATTTCAGTGTACACACCTTACTTATATTTGATTAGTTAGGAGAAGTTGTATGTGCATACTTTTAAAATGCTTTTTCCCAGAATGATTACAATGACATCTAATGATGTTCACAATTCTTTGCTTCGTGGTTATTCCTATTGAAAGTAAACAACATTGATTAGTTATGTTTTAGTTCTTTATACTTTCTCCCTTTTTCCTGTATTTCCAACTCCATTTCCTCAGTAGAATTCTAATTGCATAACCTATGTAGCACTCACACTTCACATTGAAGGTATGTCTATGTCCGACACCGATACACACAATTATTCCATTTTCTCAAATTAGTATCAGTGTCAACGCATCAGTGTCCGATGTCTGTGTCTGTGCTTCATAGTACATAACTGTGGACGGTGTTTCTCACATATATATGATTTTTCTTTCTAGTATTGCATGATCACTATAGGCTGCGGAAATTGAGAGATGACACAGGCATAAAAAACTACTTTCAAAATTTAATTAGCTTCATACAAGTAAAATGAACCTTCATAGAAAATCATTATGCTACTTATATAGAACGTGATGGAATGGTCCAACATATGATACAACAATCACAAATTGCTTTAATTTAACAAGTCTTGCACCAATTTTCTTGATGCATCATTACCCTGCTCCAAGGTATTTTGTGTTGGATGGCATTGTTATTTGTTCCACAACCTTAATTTCTTTTAGCATGGTTTGTCAAAATGGTTTACCATGGTTTCCCCTAAGTTTAACATTTGCGCAGTTCGCATACGCAAGTATTATAATAATATTAAATTCCCAAACTAAAGTATTGCTTCATCATTCATGATCAGAAGCTGTAACTAAATGAATGGACTTAGTGGAGACTAAAGTATTGCTTCATCATTCATGATCAGAAGCTGTAACTAAATGAATGGACTTAGTGTTCAAAATCCACGTAGTTGGCGAGTTTATTTGTAATTGTCCGGGCTACATTCGGAGAAAAGAGAAGAGGTAGTTAGTTTGTACTTTGCAAACTCGGTCGTTAGCCATAATACTGTCAATAATTATTATTTCCATATTTTATTTGAAATCATGTTTACTGTAGGATCTGTTTATTGGTATTTTTTCATTGTTCATGTCTACCTGTCTCAAAACTCGAAATCATGGAAATTAAAATTGATTCATTTGACTTCTAATTAACCTATGCTTTTATTTGTTCAGATTTTGTTTTCTTGTTTTGCCAACAGAAAACTGATAAATTTGTATGTTTGGTTCAGGAATTACTACATAGGAAGATCGTTTTGATGACACGAACTTGTAGGCGAAGATAATCCAATGAAGCAGGTGAATTGTGAATTTTGCACACCACTACTGTTGTTACTATATTTCGGTTTTAAAGACGTTTGGTTATTCTAGAGCTAACTGGAGTGCCTGTTTTGAGGATTCAGATATTATAGAGATAGAAGAAGTTACAAGGGAATGTTAAGGTTTGAGTTTTTTTTTTGAGTTATTACTATTTAGGTTTTGGGTTTTTGGGATTTGAGTGAGATGTAAAATCTTATTGCGGGATATAGCGGAAGTGTATCATGCGTCACTTGTGAGGAAGCGATATAAACAAAAACATGGAACAACATTTCTTCTTTTTTTTCTTTTCTTTTCGTTTCTTTTGGGGTAGCTTTTTGCTTGTAATGTCTTGCAAAGTTGTTGGTTTTTCTGCTCAGGAATTGTTTGTTCCTTCCATCATTTTGGTTTGATTTTAGCAGATTGTATCTGAGGATTTTGTTGATTACTACTAGTGTGAAACATTGAAAGGATACCCTTCTAGGGTCCCCCTGAATAAGTTACCAATATATTCTGATTATTTTTTCAAGGGGAATATTTTAGGCTACATATTCCAACTTCATTGTTTTTCCAAATTCTACCTATTATTTAATATTTTATTATGTATTCAATAACTATGCATTGACGGTGTAAAAACTTTTACACATAGGTCTAATAATATCATACTATGATACCATGTCTTAATATTATTTTCTGAAATAATTTCCCAAATATCTATGTGGTAAGATCTGATTGAACATTTGTGTGTCATGATAATTAGCTAGTCATCTAATTGTGGATAATCAGAATGAGAAACTAGGTTTGTTAATTATATACAGCTGTCGAAGCTTTGGTGTTAACTACAAAGTTGGTAGTGTTAGTCATCTATCTAATCATGGATTATTAGCTAGCAAATTTCTTGTTACCATCATGATAATGTGCACTATGTTCAATATTTTCATAGTAAGTCATAGGATGCAGGTGCTATAGCTGAAATCTTTATCTGAGTTTCTTTTTATTTTATTAATTTTTTACATAGATTAGAAACAACTGATTTTTATTAGTCAACTTGTTTGATTGCTTATTTTATTATGTTTTGGTTTAAAGACTTCTTGTGTTGCTTTTCATTCAAAATGCTTGAAAAAGCAGCTAATAGTTATGCTCCTAAATGTGCTTTTTACTTGACTTTCTGTGTTTTTCTGATAGATATCCTTAAAATTTCAAATATCTTATACTACTAATATTTTACTACTTTGAGATTAACAAATATTTAGATTAGATTCTAATTGCTTTAAGTATTTGTCAAACAACAAACTTTTCTCAAAGCATCATTCAAAACAAGAATTAGATACTGTTTTTATTTTTTTTGAATTAAAAAAGAAAATATTCTTGATGCCATGTTCCTTAGCTGGTTTTGGAAAGTATAATATTACAACAGAAGGCAAAGGATTTAAGTTTTTCTATATTAGTACATTTTCTCTGCCCTAGGCCTCATTTGAGTAGTTCCTTATCTCAAAATTATTGATAAATGTTTGGTAAAATGACACACTTGAAGGGATGAGTCCTTGCTTAATCCAATTTGCATCTAAATTTTTAGAGTCCTTGTATGATATTAATTTAAGTGCATATTTTTGGATTTAGAGTGCATTTGACGAAATTATAGTGACATCATGATTTTGTCGTAATGTCAAAGTGTAGATTTTGTCTAAATTATGGTGACTCAGTGTGATTGTCAATCTAAACACGAAAGAAAAGTAAGTTATTTTATAGATTATTTTATTTGTGAGTGGTCTATTGGTGTACTACCAATTTCTCTACCATTGATTTTGGATTAGTAGTATTTAAAAAAAAGCAAGATGACTGAGATTTAAAAAAAATGAAAGGGCAGATATGAATTTTAAAAAAACGTGTTGTGTTTGTGTTGTGTTTAGTTCAATAAGAGGAGGATAAAGACTTTAAAGAAAATATATATATTTACTTTTTCATTTTTCTAATACTCTATGTAATATTGAAGTATAGTTTTAAACAAATATTCTCTCCTCTCCAAACTTCTTCACTCCAAGAGTGAGTTAAAATTGACATTTGAGAGATTTTCCTTTCCCTCATCACCCCTTCAGAAAATTGAATCAAACAACTAAAGTTAAAATAATCTCTCCTTCCCTTTTAGTGATACCATGGGAAATAAGAAAAAGGTATATATATATATATATATATAAAAGTGGTACTGTGGTAGTGAGAGCAAAGAATATCGAATAAATATGTAAGTTTTTTGTTTTTTGACAAGACATGGAATTTTTTTTTCTTGCTCATCTTTTTATGTGGTATTTTGGCCATTTATCTGTCTTTCTTCTTACATGTTTAAGATTTTCAAACAAATTAAACAAATGCCAAGACTAAGTGATTGTCTGGATTAAGTAATAAAAGAACTAATTGATGATACAATTTTTTTGAATAATAATATATAGAGAATAAAGGACATCTACGATCAGTGTAAAATTATTTTATATTGATAATTAATCATAACGTGAATTGAAAAAAAAAAAGTTATACAATTCTTCAATCTGGTGGTAAGTTGTAATTGGTTATTCGTGTGAAATAATTTTATAGTTACAGTGTGTAGTCTTTATTCTCTAATATATATATATATATATATATATATATATATATTTAAAGTAAAATTACTCTTGAAGTATAAATATAGGTATATTTTGAAAAAAATTATGTCTAAGCAGCCATTTCCAGTTTATTGCAAAATTGTTAATGATAATCTAGCAAAGTTTTAGTGATAAGGATTATGAATATTTTTTTATCCTTGTAAACAAAACTCTCTTTTTTTTATGTCTCAATCTTAGACTATGTTTGACAAAGAGAATAAAGCTAGGTTATAGATTCTTTTGATTAGCTTATAAATTTGTTTAACTAAAGGAAAAGTTTTTGGTAAAATATATTTATCTCATTAGCTTATGTGTTACAGCTTATACTTGATAATTTATTTTTAATTTTTTACCCATATTATTTTAATTATATTTCTCTTTTTTTCCTGTCTTAAATTAAAAATAAGATGAGTCTG
>JBBPBQ010000004.1:50559515-50575073 GCA_037974755.1 Cicer yamashitae
ATTATAAAAAAAAAAGAAAAAAAAAAGAATGAAGCTCTTAAATAATTACTCTTTTATCCTTTTTTATATCAAAAAGTCTATGATGTTGAGTGAATTTTATATGTAATACTTATCTATATATTTATTGGTTTAATTTCCTCCACGTAAATTGGTTTTATTGAGTATATTACATTTTTAACATTATTCTATATATTATGAATCACATGTCCGAGACTTCTATTCTAGGTTAGGTTATGATCTTTCTTTTTTAGGGAAAGTTCTCATGTTTTTACGCTGTAGTATTAAGTGTACGACTGTACGTGTATCAGAAAGATTTTTTTATTTTATTTTATAAAATAAATAATAAAACTTCGATTGTTTTCCGTACCACGTGTTATATTCATGTGTATTTATAATTTTGCAGTGATATTTATGAGTTGCATAAATATTTTTTTATACAAAAATTGATATTAAATACGGTATTTTGAGTATATTTTATATAATTTTAATTTTATAATAATTTTTTTTTTGAAATTTAAACACAATATAATTGAGTATACTATACTTTATTCACTATTAGATATGAATGGTCGAAATTTTGGGGTTAAATTTCGGTGCTATGAATTGGGTTGGTTATAAAGTCTAATATGAATTTTGTATGAATTTCTAAATCTGAATTGAGTTTTTTTAATTGATACTTGGCCCAATCATTGACCCAACTAATGATTGGATGGATTTAATATTTAGATAATTATACATAAATATACTTAGATGTTATGGCAAAAAATAACTAAACAATAATATAGAACTGCATATAGTTTTTTTTACAACTAAAAATAAATAAATAAACAATAATATTGAACTACGTATAGTTAAAAATTGCAAAAACATGTATGTAAAATAACAAATTGGTATATTTAATATTTGTTTTACAGATAAAAATTTAGATTAAGATGATACAATACTAAGCAAAATAGTTGAAAGCTAAATTAATCTAATTATGTTTGAGCTAGGACAAAATTGTGTAACCTCTGGGCTTTATATTTGAAGTGATGCTATTTGAACATAAAAAAAATTAATATTGTGATGTGACTAGAAGAGATAGAAAATAATAAAAAATAATACCGTATATAAATAATACATAACATTTAAATATGTCTATGTACATGTATATCACTTCCCTGTAAATTCTTGTCACAAACTTTAATCAACAAAAAAATATCATTAGGCATACAACACATATTATCGTTAAATCAAGATTATATGGTTCATATTTTTAAATTCAATTTATATTTGAAATTTGATTTGATACATTTATATACGAATTGTTTAATGATGACGCAACCAGCAAAATAACTTACACGAATTAACTTACATATTTTGACTTAAAAAACAAACACTATGTGTTGTCTCAAATTCAATTGTGGATGCCACTACTCCCTTTATCAGAACTAGTTCCAATAAGTCCCTCTTTTCTCAACTTCTCTTCCTTAGATTTCCTACAAAAAACCACCCAAGAATTAGCCTCTAAAGCTATAGAAACACCAACAAGAGTAGAAAGCCCTAAACAATAACTCAACTTGGCATAAGACCTACTAGCACCAATCACTTCAAACCCTTGAAACACATTCACAAACCCTAGAACCACACAAGAGTATCCAACAAAATGGTGGTAAGATTTCCAATACTTCCTAAACTTGTTCGTAGCATTTGGCCTAAACAATAATGCCAAAGTCTGCAAAGCTCCAAGACAAAACACCGCGATTCCAAGCTTCCTATGGAGTCCATACTCCACGCCCGGCGACATTTCCCCGAGCCGAATACCAATGCCAAACCCAACTGTTCCAAGAATGAAACCTATCAATTGTATCCCTGCATGGACATAGAACCATGCAGGGCCTAGTGTTTGAATGTGTCTAAGGTAACGAGCCGTTATCGCTCCCATTGGTAAAAGAATACCCCAAGAGACTGCATTTAGGCTTCCATGAATCACTCTAAGCATTGTGAGGTCAATGTGTTGAGATTGCGAAGATGATGAACCGGACAAAACATCAAAAGTTGCAATAGAAGAGAGATCAATTGAGGTTGTTGGATGAATGGTGGGTGAGTAATCTTGAACATAAAGACCTCTATTCCAAACAAGGTGAATTTTGGTTTTATTCGATTCGAGTTTGAGTGTGGCATAGATTTGAATAGGCGCACCGTTATGTATGGTTGCCATTTTGCCACCATACATAGCTGCTGTTGAAGAGAGGAGATGTATAATACTATTGTCAAAGGGTTGAGAGACAAGTGGTGATTTTTGAAGTTTGACAGTTGTGTCAAGGATGAAAGGGAGAAGGACTATTTGACCCGTGTTCGGTTCCGGGAAGGAAATTAAGGCATTAGTTCCTGTCATCTGTGGTGAAGTAGGGTTGATGCCAAATCCAACCCAGCCAGAAGGTGAAATGAAGGTGCCAAAGAAGACTAGTTCTAAGGTTGAAGTGTGAGGGTGGAAAGTCCATGCTATGGAAGCTTGTTGTGTTGGAAGGTTCATGCATTTTTGAAAGGCTTTAGTTGAGGTTTCTGTTGTGCAGTGAGATGAGAAAACAGTATGTAGAAAGAAACAGAGGGATAGTAGGAGGAGGAAGAGATAAACATGATGAAACATGGTGTGATGGTGTGGAGGGAGAAATACTGATTTGCAAAAGTTAATGTAATTGATGTCTGCAGTTAAAGATTGTGTTTTGTAATGAGGTTTTCAGAGGGGAAAGTGTTAAGTGTCATAATGGATTTTGAGGGAATATTTAGTTTGTGCTTAACTTTGAAGGAAAGCTAATAGTAGTGTCTATATGCGTTTGGTGGAGATTATTTTTTTGGATGAATTCAAAGTTGTAATGTAGCTACCAAACTATGCTGTTATCCTCATGAAATTTGATGGATTACTTGGGATTGAACAAAGGCCTCTCACTAAGGAGAAACTTTGTACAATTGATGTTTTTGGCTTATTGTGATTGGTTAGAACTTATAATCTAGCATATAAAAAGACACTGTGACATCATCTAAGATATTCTTATGTCTAGTGGGGCTCTTCCTTTTTGTGGTAGCTATGATTTTAATTAGATATTGCAGATTGATGTCTGCATATTGTGCTTGGCTTTCAAGCTATGCCATAATAATTTTGGCTGTGACTTTAGAATTTCATCATCGTTTTTTTTGTAAAAATAATATAATAACATACAGATTCAGTAAGTTTTTGGATCTTTGTAGTTTGTACTATTCAAAAATAATGAAGAATTAATATGAAATTGTTTTTTACTGAAAGTTTAGGCAAATTTGAAAGAAAAAAAACTATGTATAATTTTTTGACAGATATGGCAATAGGATTATAGGACAACCCCAATGAAGGCTTTTTACCTACAAACTTTAATTAAAAAAGAAAAAACTATAAAAGACAAAGGAAGGACCACCTAGACAAAGCAGCATGCCAAATAATGAAATCAGCCTGCTTGTTATAATTACTATTGGCTCATTGAGTATTTTTCCTTTCTTTTTCTTGGGAACAATTAGAGTACCCCTCTTGATTCAACACGCCAATTCAATCCTTCCATCAAAAGCATCATAAATTCACCAACCAATAACAAGATGCAAGATGAGTCTAATGAAACTTGCACGTGTTTTAGACAATCAATGTTTATATTACTAATAAAATCAATTATATAGTGCACACGTGAAGTAAATCTTATACCATACACAATTGTTTCCACCATTGAATTAAGGCAGCTTCTTTTCTCAACCCCTATGTTCTCAAAAGCATTCAAAATACACATCTGGTGGCCAATCCAAAGAGCATTACGAATTGGGAGAAGAAACTCTCTTGAATTAATGAGTCTCAACATTGAATCAAATGAGATATGACAAAACATATAAATCCAATGGTGGAAAATAAACTTGTGGATTGTTAAAGACTATCTTACTAGTGCAAATTAGACAAAAATAATTTTTAGTGTATGCACATTGTTTGCACCTATATATGGACATAGGTACTCCCAAAAGGATCTACCCTTCACAGGATCAGCTGCTTGACAGAGACCAACTACTGTTAAAGCAAATTCCATCAGTTCTAATAAATTAAACATTTTGACGCCTGTTTTCCTATTGCATATTGAGCATTGTCAAAGAATATTAGTGAAGACCTATCCAACATTTGGTTTAACAAGGCAAGTGCAAAATCAAAAGGTGAATTCATTTTCTCTTTCTATTCATCAAACAATAGCACTAAACAGATAGCATATCTAAATCTTGGAAATCTATTATTTCCCACAAAGAAGTCCTTCAAAAATCATCACAATCAGAATAAATAGATGGATATAGTAAAATTAATTTAAATACCGCATGGTCAGTGCCAAATAAATTGGCTTAAAAAAGGGGAATCAATAAATTAGAATAAAGTATTGCATTCACTAATTCCAAGTCTCCACTTATTTGTAGGATTCAAAACAGCCATGTTCACCCAATCCTGATTCAGAATTATTGAATGACAAAAGTTGTCTAGATCTTCCAGTGAAGGACTCAAGTGAAACGTCATCCTTGGATGGTGATTCCTCAACATTCTCATTTTTGGCATCTATATTCAAATAAAAGAACATGGTTACAAGAAGAAAACCTAGCGTGAAAACCCATTTTCTGAACTATCTCTTTAATCAGTAACCATAAATGGATCCACATCTCCAAGATCAGCAACCAAAGGTTTCAAATCATCTGTAGCTTCATCTTCTGGCACAAAGTAAGTTGGGAAAGGAAGTAGAGATATGTCAGGTTTTTCATAGACGGCATCTTTTATAAAAACAAAGTTCCCTGTAGCTCCTGGGACCTGTTGTGCACGTTATACAAAGAGGAATGAGCAGACCAAGATAAAATCAAGATTCTAAATATTCTGGCAAGTTAATGAACAATTCAGAGCCAATAAGATAAGAATCAGCTACTAAAATAGATACAAAACGATTACTGATCCATCCACAACCTCTTACAAAATTTATTGGCTCATACAAACATAGAAGTTTCTTCTTCTATACTAGCAGCACTGCAAATGTGAATTAAGTTGGATTCAAAATTCATAAAAGTTTAAAATATTAATGGCCAAGTGTCTGAGGCGATATCTATGTTGTCAATCTCACATAGCGGCGCGGAGCACCAAACCCTAAAAATGGGATAGCGGGATGACCGCTATTGCGAAGGCCAAAAAACAGTATATAAACTAAAAATAAAATGCAAACAGTATACAAAATACTAAAAAAATAGCAAAATACACAAAATAAAGGGGCAATCATACTTAATCAAAATCCAACATCAAAATAAAGTTCTAATAGTAATAGTAATCAACAAAATAGAGAACAGAGCAGACAAACCAAAGTCACAAAAACAACGAAAACAATAGAGCAAGAACAATGGCAACAAAGCAAGAACGAAACAGAGGATGAACAAAAACGGTTTCTTTTTCACGATGCTGACACAACCCCTTTGGGGTTTTATAAAAATAAAAAATTAGTGCTTAAGTGGGTGCAGAATGACCTAGATACCCTTAATGAAGAATAAAAAAACAAAGTAAAATAAAACTTGTGTTATTGAAAAAGTCCTAGAGCAGGTCCAATAGCAGGTTGGGCTGGGATAGCAGGTCGCGACTATAGTGGTATTCGCGGCCAGGAGCGCCTCTACTAGCAAACGTGTTTCCCGGTCGGTGGCATCGATGCCAGCCCCTCCACTGCACCGGGATAGCGCCAGGATTTTCAATATAGGCGATATAAGATAGTTCCTTCCCTATAGCTCCAATTTCATAATTTAATGTAAAAATAAATATATAAAAACAATTACCTGGCCTTTCACCCACATCAAATTCCTTGCTGGATCGATTTTGTAGACCCATACGTTTTTAACTGTTCTTTGGTTGCCACCCATTCGCCCAGGCATCTTTTTACCTTTGAAAACCTGAAGAAACAGTGAGGAAAAAAATTATCATAACAACTATCGGAGAGAAACATAAATGTAACAAAAATAAACTTATTCTGACAAACAATCTAACATATTTTTAGCATTCAGAAACAGAAATCTGTATTAAGAAACAATACAAATTTAAAGTACTCCATCCAACCTTTCCAGGAGCATCGCGTTGTCCTGTAGAACCTCCGCTTCTATGTGATAATGAAGCTCCGTGGCTTGCTGGACCTCCCTTATAACCATCCTTCTTCATTACACCCTGAAAACAGAAAATATAATTTAAATAAACACTCACGTAACTGAAAAGACAGAAATTTGAAAGAATGGTAGTATCATGTAATTTCCTGTTATACTCAATGGAGGATTCGACATGAAACAGAAATACCCACAGTCATACATGAAATACTAACAAAATAAGAAACAGAAAAAACACAATAAACTGTCCACTAGAAAGCATGCAATCAACATTATTATTTCTTTCAAAACTTCCAGAGAGCTCAAGTAAAGCGGGAGGAGAGAAAAGAATAAAGCCCACACCAATGATTGTCCAGAAGTAAATAAATTGTGAAACAATACAATTAAACAAATAAATAATGGCATATAATACATGTTTCAAGTTCTATTGAATTTGTAAACTTATTATTGTATAATCAGGACTCTGGAAAGTGGCAACTTATTATTGTTGTTGACCAATTGGGTGTGGGTGGAAACACTTAAAATCCTAATATCAAGTGGCAACTTATGTAATCAACCGGCCCTTAAGGAAAAGCAATCCTCTTAGGGTAATTGTAATTTCATTCTGCAAATACAAATTTAATAAATTCTTTGACAAAATAATAGCTAATCATCTCAACAAACAAACAAAGAACACCGTGCATTCAACTCAACTACTATTATATGGGAGTAATATCTATAGACAAATGCAGGAACAAATACAAGCATAAACATGTACACATACATACTCAATGTAACAGATAATTTATTATCTATAAGAAAAGAGGGATTAGCATTACTATGTACTATGAAGGAAAGAGAAAAACACCTGAAAACCTTTTCCTTTAGTGATTCCTGCAATGTCAACATACTGGCCAGGAACAAAATGGCGAACATTAAGCGATGTACCTACAGGAAGAAGTGCATCCTCTGTCACTGGAAACTCTTTTAGCTTCCTCTTCATCGGAACTCCTTGAGCCCTAAAATGACCCACTTCAGGCTTTGTCAAGTGTTTATCCTTCTTCTGTCCACAACCAATCTAACTAAAACAAAGCATCAAACAAGCCTATAATAATTAGATACACATTATATGTAATTAACTATTCCATTTCAATCTGAAGAGGCTGAGAATGAAGTGGAACTTACCTGGAGAGCGCAAAAGCCTTCTTTCTCGGGGGTTTTGACCTGAGAAACAATGTTGTCGTCAACCCAAAGCACAGTGATTGGAATTCTGGCACCCCATTTATCCCAAAGTGCACTCATTCCACACTTGACAGCTATGACACCAGTCCGTGTCGAATTAGGGGTCATGACACTAGGCTTTGCTTCAATGATCCGTAAAGCCTCCGCATCCGAACTCAAAAACCGCGGCAACAATATCGGCGAGGGTGTGGACACAGCAAAATGTTGAAGACGAGAAACCACGCCTCTCGAAAACGCCAGCATGGCAAATCTAAGTATTGAATCAAACAAACTAAATGAGTATGCTGAATAAACCAAATCTAATTGAAAAAACATTAGTTCAGTTTTTCATTACAATTCTACAAAAAAAAAAAAACAGATATTATTTTTTAACAACCATCAACTACAACTAGAGCTAAACAAAGGGTAATTGCAAGAATTGATTTTTGTGTCTTAGCATTGATTTTCATAGGTTATTCTATCTAACAATTACTATGTTGTGAATCACACCGCTTTAGTGCGGAATCGCGATGGCGAGTGGAGCTTGCCTGCGACGCGATTCTGTAAATCGCGGTGGAATCAATTCCTCGCGAGCGCTAACTGAGAGGGGAAAGAAAATACGAAAAATAAATAAATAAAAAGAAAACCTGACGGAGTTTCTCACTGATTGTGGCGGCTGGTAATTAACTCCGGCGGCGTTTTCCGGTAAGCTATTGGTGTTTACGGGCAGTTGAGATGAGTGAGAGTCATAAACGAAGGGTGACGGAACTTCTCAATTTCGTTTTTTAGGGTTTTAAGTTTTTTTTTTCCTGATGACAAAAACGGGGATTTAAGACTTAGTCATTAATAATGTGTCTACTTTTTTTCAATTTTATCTATTTGTTTTGTTTCTAGATTTTTCTATTTAACATGTTATTAATATTATAAAGGTTTAACTTCATTTTTAGTTCTTTATTTTTATTTATTTATAAAATTAGTTTTCTTATTTTAAAATAGATAATTTTAGTTTTTTAATTTTTTAATTAAAAAATGATGATGTGTGAAACTTTAAGTAATTATTCTAAGATACAATGATATAGAATAATTAACACCCATAAAATTGAAATATAACACAGTAAAAATTTATATTTTAATTTTACAAATTTTTTCATATTTTTAATTTAATTAATGACATATAAATGATTAATGCTTTTATATGGTTTTATATTATAGAATTGTGTATCACGTCATTAAAAATATAACAATCTGTCATTTTTTAGTTCAAAAATTTGAATGAGAGACTAAAACTGTCGACTTTTAAAACAAAGAGATCAAATTTATAAATTAGTAATAATAGAGGGACCAAAACTACAATTAAATGTATTATAAAAATGAGATTGGATTAGTGGTGTGTCAAAATACATAAATTTTATTAAATTTACTAATATAAAATTATTTTATATTGACTTTTGTATTAAAACAGCCTTTAAAAAAAAATTAAAAAATATGACAATAGTTATAAAGTAAAAAATATGACAATAGTTATAAAGTTATTTTACAGTATTATGCAAACACAACACTTCAATTTTATCACATCGCATTTTAGTATAATCTAGTTCTTGTTGTTTTGGCATGTATGATTGCGATTTAATCTCTTAAAATAAAAGAAAATGTATAATAATACTAATAATAAAATATGAAAATAAATAGAATTTTCTTATCAATTAAATAATATATTTTTTCTAAAAAATTATTTATATATGCTATACTATTCAAATCTTTTATATCAATCCGATCAATATTTTAAATAAAAAATTATTTTTGTGGATATTAAAAAATGAGTTAAAAGTAGTTAATTTTTATTTATAATAGTTATAAAGATTAACCTTTTTTAGGTTTAAATTTTTTATTAATTAACAATTAAATTAAATAATTAAAAATATATAATTAAGTAATTGAATTGATTAAAAAAGAAATGAAATTAAATGAAAGTGTTATATTTTAGTTCCTTTATCCAAACTCATAAATTTTGGAGATTAGGGTACTCACTCATTGCTCTCCTACTTTCTCTATTTCTTCTTGTTCTACAAACATAAAATTAAACATTAAACTTAGTAAATATAAACTGCAACTACAAAGAATAAATATAAAATCACATATTTAAGAAAATTTTCTCACATTCCAATGAGGACATCTCCAAAATCGTCATTTAAGGTTTTATCAATGTTGGAGATGAATATACGCATTAATTTTCTACACCCACATTCAGGATATTGAAAACGAGTTGAGTTTGTTGCAGATGAAGATGATGTCATGGTTGAACAAAGAAGAAGCAGATGAAGATCTGAGAATAATTGAGATTTTAGATTGCACGAAGGAGAAGAAGAAGAAAGAAGATTTCAGACTCTAGATTTTGCAAATTTGAGAAATTTTTATTTAGTTCTTATAAATATACCTAATTGTTAAATATTTGACATATTATCAACTATTGTTATGTCAAAGACAGCCACGTAACTCCTCTGTTTACCGCATAAACTTTATTTTTACGGCAACCAACAGTAATAGTAATAGTATGTATGATTTTAAAATTAAAGTGAACTTACATTTTTTAAATT
The DNA here is from genome assembly GCA_037974755.1 of Cicer yamashitae. Taxonomy (NCBI): domain Eukaryota; kingdom Viridiplantae; phylum Streptophyta; class Magnoliopsida; order Fabales; family Fabaceae; genus Cicer; species Cicer yamashitae. Next base: position 50,569,457 of record JBBPBQ010000004.1, read on the forward strand.
AAAAAAAAAAAAAAAAAACTTACAAAGACAAAAACTAGAAAGACTTAAACTTAAAAAAAACGAATCGAATATTTAAATTTTTATTTATTTATAATAATGACAAGAGATTATCTTGTATGAATTAAAGTTTTTACTAAACAAACTAGACAACATCAAACTTTCTTCAGGTCATGCTTGAGCCTTGTTAGGCTTCTTGAAAGGTTTAAGAGAAATTAATTAAAAAGAAAAATTAAGTGTCTATCAAAAAAGAAAAAGAAGAATTGTGTGGAGTATTTCTAATCGTAAAGTTAAAGAAAAAATAATCCATTTTTTTATATTTTGATAGCTTAAGAGGTTCAAAATTCTGTTAACCTAAAATTTGGGTCCACATTTTATAAAAAAATTCAGAAACCAAAAAATAGACTATTAATTTTTTTTATGCACAAATTTTATTGGTTGGTACCAGATATTGACTACAATCACACACACTTGAAATATGCTGAGGATAATCACATGTTATAACATAAGTTCAAACAAAAGTAATAAACTCTTTTTGCAAGTGTTATTGGAAAGAATTAAAAATAATTTTTTTTTTGTAAATGTTGACTGAACTCTTAAAACTTTTTTATTTAGGACTGGAAAACCATCCCATACCTAAATCTCAAAGAAAATATACATCTAAACATTGTAGAACTTTTTAGAACATGACTTGCTCTTAACTCAATACATTACTCAGCTATAGGTCAAATGCAAATTCAAATGAGTTAGGCATAGCTCAAAACACTACAAGTAAATTTAAAAATGTAAATATAATAGAAATTAATGATTTATAATTTTGTAACAAACACTTATTTGAAGCACATCTTGGACTTCGAATGTTTTTAATAATATTTTGTCTTTTTTAAAAAAAAAAAAATTAAATCCGTTGTATCTTCTATTTACATTGAAGAGTTGTATTTCATCATTTCCAATGGGTGTGAAATGTACAAAGAAAGGATCCACGAGCTATGAGGCTTTATAGCAAATGAAAAGTTGGACATAAAATGTGGAAGGTAACTAAAAAACCAAGCACAAATTATTCAACATGGAACTTCACAATTGTCCAAAGATGTGCATGGATGATCCTTGTGTTGAAGAGTTATTATCTCACTAATTACTTGTTGTTTATCTGCTTGAAATTGTTCATCGACTGCAAAGAAGACAAAATTGAAAAAAGCTATACTTATACACAAATAAAAATAATTTATATTATCAATTATCATCATTTTTATATCATAAAAAATGTTTAATTTTTATTATATATGTATATAAAAATTAAACACTTTATTATTATACCTTTAGAAATAAAGAATAATATGTTATACCTTTGTCGCTATTGAAGTTACCCAAAAATTGCAAAAGCTTATGCTTGTTTGTAACAAGTATGCCAACAATCTCAGGAGGCTTATTTTGATTAGCAACAAACAACTGCCAATAAATCCAATTAAGAATTAAAAATAATTAGATCAAACTAAGAACACTCAGTTTAATTTGAAGGACATAAAGTTGTCCAAAAAAAAATGGAGGTCATAAAGAAGTCTATGCTCTATTCCAAACCTTGAAAACATGGAAGGTTTCTAACTGAATTGTCTTATTAGATTCCTGAAAATTAAGAATATTAAAATAAAATAAAAAAGTGAATAAAGAATTTTCATTTTAAGTTTGCAAGTGTGATGAGTAAAAATAAAAAAAAGTTTGCAAGCATACTCTAAGGAGATTCATGAGGATCCTCATGTTATCCAATGAGCTCACATAACGGATCATTACTCCAGAATTTGAGCGGTCCAATAACATATCTCCCAATAACTGCAACATATATATTAATTTTGTTAACACATTAGGAAGAAATAATAATATGACTTGAAATAGTTCAAAGGATATTCTTACTTGAGAAATGACATTTTTTTAAAAAATTAATAACAATTTAAATGGTTAATGCGATTTAAATATGCAGTTAATTATTTTTAATAAATAATTAAATATGTAGTTAATTATAATTTTGAATGTCATTAACAGTTAACCATTATTTTTAAAAGTATGTTTGTGCACAAATCATGAAAACCACGGTTAATAAATATAATGATATTTAAGCACAATCTGAATGATTAATGGATTTAACCATAAATTTAAACACTAAAAAAAGATTGTGGTTAAAGTTGTTCAAATTTTTGTTTAGTGGATGATTTATGACTTACAAAATATATTAATCATCTCAACCGGTATTAAAATTTGATGTGAAATTTGTGTTTTAAAATATCATAGATTTTTCTTCTTAGTTAGATACTAATACATATCAAGAAGTAGAGAGACAAAAGAAAATAAAAAATGATTAGACTACAAGAAAAACAATTTATGGCTCATAATTTGTACCTTAAAATGACCCCTAGAAAAATAAAGACCCATAATATGGAAGTGAAGATGAAAATAATATGAGAAAAATGATGATGTATTGGTACAGGAAATTAATTTTACACTGAAGAATAAAAACTCTTGTTTGATCATGTTACTTGATAATTATAATTATAATTATAATTATAATTATCATTATTAAATAATCACACTCAATCAACCGTTAGAATTGGTTATGAGTGTAAAATATTTTACACCAAAAATGTATGGCTATTAAATTCAAATAATATCTATCGAAAAAAACGGCAAATTTTAGATAAAAGAAATGTATTTATATGTATACCTTGATAGCGTGTCGTCTAGTGAAATAACTGGTAGATTCAAGCAACTGAGAGTTATACTCTTTGAAAAACTGACAATAATAAAATAAAACATTTTAGTTAATATTATCTAAAATATTGATAAACTATGAACCTTAATTTTTTTTTTATCAAAACAACCAAATTACCTATGAACCAATTTATGGCCCATTTTTAGCTTATAAAATTAACCAATGGTAGAGTAAAAATCTATACTTATTATATAGTGTTGATTTCTTTTATATATTAGAGAAACTAATTAGTTACATTTGTTAATTAGTTAGTTACACTTCTTAGTTGTTTTCAATAGTTATATAAGTTTTATAAGTACTATTGATGTAATTAACATTTTAATTATTAATATAATTTCAGTATTATATTTTTCTATACTTTAATTTCCTTTCATCAATTGTTTTTATAGTAGACTTCATATAATGGTCTTACTTACCCAATCATAATTTTTAGAAAGAAATTCTGCAACTGTAGATTTATGCCTTGTCAATAGCTCCTGTGTAAATCAACCAGGCCAATGGGTCATCTTTCATGCTATATGAAAATAGTAGCACCGATAATAATATTTGCAACATATGTGAGTGAAAATTAATAAGACATACTATATAGTATATCATAAGCATATATACTCAACTTTGAAAGTTGCACCAGCATCTGATGCTATTTCAAAATTTGGTATTTGAATGTAGTCGAAAAATTTCTTCATGTGCTCTGATTCCAATACATGCCTGAACAAATAAGGAAATTCAATTGTATAAAAATTTCTTGTATAATATATATAATAATACTCAATAGCATAACATAATTCAATAGTATAAATATATAATAATACTCAATAGCATAGCATAATTAAATAATACTCTATGACATTTATAAAATTAATCATTAATGTCATTTTGATTAATAAAAAAATTTCCTCCTACTCAATTTTTTAAAAAATAGCATAATTAAATAATTAATCACCTTATTTGTCTTTACTAAAAAATTAATTAATTAATTAATTACCTTGCTACACTCTGGTGACGTATGCATTCCCTTGCAATTGCACCATATGTCAAAGCAATGTCACCCTCTTCTTCATAACTAATAAAATGACCAACTTTTTTTTATTAATTAACCATTAAACACATCAATTGGTCCAAAAAAAACATTAAACACAACAAATTATTAGAAACATATCAATTTCAATATTGTTTGAGTAAATAAAAGAAGCTTACCCACGAATGACAATATCCACAAGATCCAAATTATCTTCCAAATATTGAGAAGCAATTAATCGTGAATTTACTCGTTGCCTTTGCAAGTTTGCAATCACACGAGTTGCATCTTGGCGAGCCTATATATGGATATGGATCATACTTAATTATTATGCAAAACAAACATAGCATTTATAAACAAAGTTATTGGTTAGTTTGTTATGAGCAGAAGAATTTGTTAATGATAATGTATTTCGATAATATATCAGATAATTTTATATTTATATAAAAATTTGTAAAAATGATATAATATAATATAAATTTTAACTCAATAATTATTTTTGTAAAATAAATATATATCTAGTATAATGTTATTGAGCCGTTTAATGTTGCTTAAGTGTTATATTGATATAATTTGATTTCTTCTTATATATTATATAACATTTGTTTAATAGAAGTATATATGTATTTATTTATTGTAAAAAATTATATTTGAATCAAGTAGTAAAATTCAAAATAGATATTCTAAAAAGAGTTATTAAATGGTACTTAAGTATTGCACCATTGAGATTAGCGTAAAATTTAACTAAGAATTGGGTTGGTGATTGTTAGTCACCTCAAGTGTAAGAATTGGAAGAGAGGCAATGAGAAGGCGAAATGTGTCCTCTTTTAAAAACTCTTGAGTAAGTTGAGAGCATGCATCTGCATTTGGCTCTGATTCACCATTTCCATAAAGAACAGTCCTTATCTCAAGTATGGTCTTGCATAACTCTGAAAGCTGCAATATTGATGCAAATTCAAAACACATTCATTTGAAATGAAATTACATGACTATATTGGTATAATAAAAAATGAACGGCAGATAGAAACGTAATTACATATTCATTCCAGGTCATTTCATGAGTTTCGTCTAAATTGATTTTGTAACATCAAACATTTCTCTTAATATTATATATTACCTTCTCTTCACGTTTACTTTCACGAGTCTTTGTTTTGTTGTCAACATATATTAGAAGTTCCCGAGCGCGGCGCACCAACTCTACCGATGTTCGAGGCTTTTGCTTGAAAATGCCTTTCTTCATCTCTTTGGATTAATACACAACAATTAGGGTTTTGCATTTGCATTTGAAAGAAGAAAAAAGATTAAAGGAGAAAAGAGATGTGAATTAATGAACCAAATGATTGGTTGAATATGGTTGGTTATGTGATGGTTGTACGTCCGTACAAAATGCCAACCCATTGGTTATTTTGGGAAGGAATGAGAAAATTAACCAACTTAAGTTATTCACATACATATATAATAGTAATAAATAGTAGGGGACGTTATCTACAACCTCACACATTTGTTCATTCTTACTATAATTCTCTTTATCTTCATCTCTTCATTTGTAACAAATATATATATATATATACTTACTTGATTCCATCGGCACCATGTCGATTAATTTTTTTAAGCTAAAATAAATATATAATGCAAATTAATTATGAGTCTCTATTAGTAAAAAAGACATTATAGGACTCTAGATCCTTTATTTGCATATAAGATATGAAAATTTGGACCTTAATTTTGTACTCATTAGACCTTAATGCTAAATATGTGTATAGGAAAAGAAATAAATTATGAAAAAACAAGTAAACCAAGAAAACTTTAAAAATTACAACAACAAAAAAAAAGGTTACAAA
>JBBPBQ010000004.1:50575637-50630265 GCA_037974755.1 Cicer yamashitae
TTAGTTGTTTGATTTGTAATTTTGTGGATTTTTATTTTGAAATTCAAAATAACTAATATTCCTCTCTTCTTCCTTTTGAAGGATAGTTACAAAGTGGTTGTAATTATACAATGACATCAAATAGAAGAAAAGAAATTCATTCTATTTTTCTCATAATATCATAAAAAAGAGGAGAGGACAATTTCAATCCACATCATGAAGTGTATTGTATTACTTTCATATAAAATTTTATGATATAGTAAAAATTATAATATCAAAATCATTGGAGTAGTTTTCTAACAATTGATATCATAGCTGATTTCATTTAATGTTTGATAAAATTAACTATTAAATTAATTGATAAATATAAAATAATATAAAAATATCTTTTAGTCAATATTCAATATTGTCAACTAAAATATCAAGAGTAAAAATGAAAAAAAAATGTCATAAGCTTGTAAAACAAGCTAGTCGATTTTATTTGAAATGTTTTGATAAAATTAACTGTTTAATTAATTGATAAGTATATAATAACGTATAAAAATAGTTTAGCAAATGACACTTAATTAGAGTAGCAAAAAGTGTAATTAAAATTTAGCATAAGCACTTTCTTAGAATATCACAAAGGTTTCTCTTCTCTTACACTTTTCGGTTTTCTCTGATTTTCCAAACACCAGGTTCGCTTCTCTCTCTCTCTCCACTGCTTCAATGGCAATGCAACCTATTTCGAATATTTACTACCATGTCGTTTATCGATCTCTGTTTCTCTTGGATTTCCATAACTTTAATGCTTTACTTTCACTACTAACTTGTTGCTACGCCCTAAAACTACGAGGATCCATTCTCGTTATGCTTTTTTTCCTTACTTCACATGTTAAATTGAAATGCCATTCACCACCGCATGTAGTTATTGTTAATCAAATATTATATAATATAATCTTAGCTATTGTAGTTGCCAATCATCCCTTTTCTACTTGTGTGTGTACCAACTGTTTGATCAATGTTGTCAATGAAATTTTCATCTATTAAAATAATGTTTTCTTTTTTTATTGGATTTAATTCATTTACATTTGTCGGTGTGTGTTTTTACACTGAATATTAGATAGATAAGGAGTACTAGCAACACACATATTCCAACTCACGTTTATATATTGACTAAAATTCACATGGATCCCACCAAATTGTGTCAGTCCCATTTAAATTTGTTGGGGCTCATATGAATTTTAACCAATAAAAGATAGTGTGTTGGAAAGTGTGTGTTAAAGGGTGTGTTGTTAGCGTTATTCTTAGATGTATACCATATTACCATCATCATGTTTAGAATAAACATGCATCAAACATTTTGGAATTTGTAATATATAATCAGTTCGTGTTTATGGGGGTCACTGTTCTGCTGCTACTGCACTTGCCTCAGTGGTTTCCCTCTTTCAAACTATTCCTTTCTTTATGCCGTAAGTGAAACTAACTTTCAAACAACAATGTTTCTCGCTTCTCTGATATGCTTGTTGCAATGCATTCTTGATTCCGCGCGGTAGATCTGAAATGATACTAAAATGTCCGTGCTATGACTGAGGAATAACTGATATTGTTTTTGTCATGTTTGAATCTGTACACTGTACAGTACTCTTCCATTTCGTGTTTATGAATTATGCCAGGCCTATTTGGTTGCTTTCACAACCGTTTTGAAATATCAGAACACTAGCAAGTTCTGTTCTACTTATTAGTTTTCAAATTTGGTATACTTCTCCGTCCTCATTTCTGAAGCATGTACATGTGTCTAGCATGCTATTTTTACTGTGAATAAGGAATTGTTTAGGGTTTTCTTGATCTGGAAAATGTTTAGAAGATCTTCTAAAATGTATAGGTAGGGGAGTTGGAGTTTTCTTGCAGTGAATGTGCCCCTTTTGTGTTTAGATTTAGAAATAGTCATGTTTTTTAGAGCACCCTGGGAATTAAAAAGCGTAACCCAATTACGTGACAATTTAGGAACAAAGAGACATGTACATCGTAGCGAACACAAGACTCTAACCATAAAAAAACTGCTACAGAAGTACAAAATAATGCCTTCCCAAGGCCTCCTAGATTAGGCATAATTCATATATTGGGAGAAATAACGTGTGGGGATGTGGTCCACAAATCTTGTTATGTATTATAATCCAAATCAAAGTGAAGAAGGATAAGGTCTCTGAGCCTTGAATGTGATCATACAATGGAAGATAAGCTTTCAATATGATATGTGGTATTGTGTATTGATTGATAGTTGTAAACTATAAGCTGTAATTAATAATATTGTAGATGTATAGTTTTCTGATGTATGTGAACAATCCAACTTAGTTGCTAGAGTTCTCCTCAACGCGCAAAATCAACTCGAACCAAAGCAATTTCTTCTATTTTATATCAAGCTTTTATATATGAAATTTGAAAGAGAAACCCTACACAGTCCAAAATCTTTAGTAGTTTTTTTTTTTTTGCATCATATGACTAATAGAGGAATGATAAAAAGAAGTTTATGTCCATCTGATTTTTTTCGAAATTTGTATTTGCTTAGTACTTGGTAAGTAAAACATGAAATGAACTTGTATTTTGTGGATACATTGAAATGCTTTGCTTCAAGTTTAATGTACAGTTTTCAAATGTGGCAAAAGTTGATAGTTTCATGAGTTTATGTCTGATATGTCAAAAATCTGATACAAAAACTGATTTTTTTTTTATACATTCTTATTTCCAGATAGATTATATTGCAAACTAGACATGGTTATCCCACCTCCAGTTAGGCCTCCCAGGATTACACAATTTCTCAAACCATATGTTCTGAGGATGCATTTTACCAATAAGTATGTAAGTGCACAGGTGATCCACACTCCAACTGCCACTGTAGCTTCTTCTGCAAGTTCGCAGGAGAAAGCCTTGAAACCAAGCTTGGAAACTACTCGCGATGTGGCCGCAGCTGCAAAGATTGGGAAGATACTAGGGGAACGTCTTTTGCTTAAGGACATTCCTGCTGTTTGTGTTCATTTGAAAAGAGAACAGAGGTATCATGGTAAGGTAAAAGCAGTTATTGATTCTCTCAGGGAAGCTGGTGTTAAGCTACTATGAGTTATGTTTGTGTATGTTAAGATGTACATGAGTTACCCATTGGTTTGTCTTTGGATAAACTCTACAAATGTATTTCTTAATTAAGTTTCATACTTTGATATAAACTCTACATATAATAATAATATTTTATGATTTTAATATTGAACATAGAAAAATCATTTTACACTAACTTCTCAATTAAGTGAACATATAGTATTTTTTTCTTACAGTAGTGAACATATATTCTTTAATATAATTCATTGACCGATTTTTAATCTATTTTATTATAAAGATGACAACTATTTTCTTTCTTTGTCTGTAAATCAGTAGTATTTTCTTTTTTTATAAATTTAGGGCTGTAACTTTTTATAGTTTCACTCTAGAAAAGAGACTATCACACATTCTTTCTTTCATTTATTTTGTCATAATCTGTGTAAAATATAAAATTAATAAGGAGGTATCTCATATTAACTAATAATAATTTTCATAGGGATGATTGTATAATTAATTTAACCACATTAAAAGGAAAAACTTAAAGTAAACTTGGAAATAAAAAAAAAATGTTTCAGTTTTAATATGCTTCCATTCCGGTGGCCGTAACAATTTGTTTCACTCGGGCGTCTCTCCTCAAACCTATTCCCTTCTAATTTGTGGATCAGAATGGAGATATCGGTTTCTTAAACAAAGAAAATGGTTACTTGGTTAAAAATATGTATGCATCTTTTACTAACATAAAAAGAAAAACATTTAAGATAAAATATAAATTAAGAAAAATATATTTTAATATAAAATCCAAATGTTTTAAGTTACTTCTAAATTAAGTTTCTTAGCTTTATCTTTAGAAAAAATATGTATGCATCTTTTAATAAAAAAAACATTTATGATAAAATATTCATTAAGAAAAAATATTGTAATATAAAATCCAAATATTTTAAGTGACCTCAAAATTAAGTTTCTTAGGTTAAAAAGAATATAAGAATATTTTATGATCTTAATTTACTTATTCTTCATTTACAAAATTGAATGATTGAATTTTTAAATAAAGATAAAATACAACTACGCAATCAACTGTTTCCTCGTATCAGTATAAATATTATTTTCCCCAAAAGTAGGTCTGAATTGAACTTTTTTCTTTCACTCTTTACGCTTGAGTGGAGTTCGATTAGGTTGCTGCTTCATATTCAAATTGCAAAACTCGTGGAGATGGAAAATTTAAGGAGGAGGCAATTCCATATCCCAAACGATCTTTTCTTCTCTATTCTCTCAAAATTGCCCATGAAATCTTTGAAGCGATTTGAATGTGTATGTAAGTCTTGGTCTCTTTTGTTTGATAACCCCAATTTCATAACCATATACCGCAATTGTTTCTTAAAAAATGATCATTCTTATTATAATGATAAATCTCTACTCTTACATACTGATACTGGTCCTTTCAGTTGTTTTTTTTATGAAAGTAAATATGAGTTGTATTCTGTTTCTGGTGATAGGTTTGAGAATAGAGTCAAATTAGATTGGCCAAATATAAAATTAGATTGGCCAATTAATCCGCATTACGAGTGTGAGAGTGGTTTTAATATTTTAGGTCATGGTAGTGTTAATGGAATTCTCTGTCTTTTTTGTGCATACCGCATGAATGTTATACTGTGGAATCCAACTACTAAGGAATTCAAGGTCGTTCCTCCTCCTGATTCTGTATGTTGGATCGATTATCGTGGATTTGGTTATGATCATATCAAAGATGACTATAAAGTGATACGCCATTGTGGAGATTTTCCCGAAACTAATAGTAATAGTGACCTTGACGATCCGATCTTCCCGTCAATATGGGAGATATATAGTCTAAAAAGTAACTCTTGGAAAAAATTGGAAGTCGATTTGAACCATAAGTCTATCCGTTGGAACAACGAATTACATGTGTACATGGATGGATTCTCTCATGATCTTGGTAGAGATGAAAGAGATAATGAATCATGTTTCATATCATTTGATTGGAGCAATGAGGTTTTCGTTACAACACCCTTGTTCTTAGACATAGATAAAAAAATTTATTCTGATTATGAGGCATGGACAAGCATAGTATGGACAAACATAGCGCTGTTAAATGGGTCTATTGCTTCGATCTCGAATTTCAAACACACATTTCACATTTCAATTTTGGGTGAACTTGGTGTAAAGGAATCATGGATTAAGATTCTTGTTACAGGACCTATCCCTTGCCTGGATTATCCTATCTGTGCAGGAAAGAAGGGTGATATGTTGTTCAGAAAAAAAGATGGTGGACTAGTTTGGTTTGATTTAAATACTCAAATGATTGTGGAACTTGGTATTACAGCAGAAAGATTTAGCTGGAGGTTATTAATTCATGGAGAAAACCTTATTCCTTTTGAAGGAATTAATATTTAATTTTCACCCAAGAATTGTGGTTATTTAGCTTATTGTCATGCTCACAGTAATGTGCCTGAGGCAGTTCACACATTAGCACACTACCAAATCCTATTACTCATTAATTTACTGTTTTAGTTTTAAGCAACTGATTTGACACTCAAAATTGATATGCTAAATTTATTAGCTGTCTCTTCTAATGAATTGCACAAATCTTGCTTCCATAAATTGAAAACTAGTCTGCTAGTCCTATGTGTGTTTGGTTTGAGGTTGTAATAGAAATTCACATTGCTCACAAGTTGAATTGAAGTTCTTAATCTATCTTATGTTTTGATTTTCAAGTTGAAATTCTGCACTTAACATTGTTCTACAAACAATGTAATGTATAAAAGTTTTACATTGTTTTCTTTTGAGCAGAAACTAACAAACAATGTAATATATAAAAATTGTTTTTTTTTTAGCAGAAACTTTTACGGGATAAGTTACGATAGCCCAATCAAATTTTACATGTTACTTGTTAATCAATTATAATCATCAGATTTTTAATTATAAACATTTAATTTTTATCATAATTACTTCTAAAATCACATACGTAATTGATTGTAATTTTTTCATAATATACAATTTTTTTACTAATAGTGTATAAAAATTAAACTCTAATTCGTATTATTAATATTCAAAATGAAAGAAATAAATATAAAAAGTGGAGTTGAATTGTAGATTTTTTTCTCAAAATATTTATACTTAAGTGCACTTTTGAGCCCATATTTTAATATATTCAAGAAAATAGTTCTTTTTATTTTAAAATTGAACTTTTTAGTCTCTATATTTTTACATTTGTTGCAATTTTTGTCCTAAAGTATAATTTTTACTTTAAAAATAGTGACTTTTAATCTTAAAAAATAGTGATTTTTTGCTATAAAATTTTATTTTTTCTTCAAATTTACATTTGACATTAAGAATCACGATTTTTAGACTAAAAATCATCATTTTATAGATCAAAATTATAATTTGGAATTCGTATGACAATAATTGTGAAAAAAGAATTATCAAAAAATTTGATTTTAAAATAAGGGGACAAAAAATGCAATTAACCCAAACAATTATCATAATTTTTGTTTAGTATGAAGCTTTTATGTAATTGTTATTATTATTATTTGGGAGTGATATCTACCTATGTGTACTTTGTGACTATGTGTGCAATTGTGCGACGTCGTTTAATTTGTTTGCATATGTAATTTGCATTGTTTGCTTTGAGTTTGTTACTTGGCTGTATCATGTGACAAATGAGTTTGAGAATATATTATTTCCATTAATTCAAGTTACTCTAACTTGAAAATCAAAGTCCCTATACATCGGCTTATAACTATATTAAGTGGCAACAAAAAATACTTAATTTAGTGAGAAGCAACAATTTATCATTCATCACACAAATTAATATACCAACTTTTGAGCTACAAACTTACGTTTGAGAGTTTCTTTAGAAACCTCAACTTTAGGAGCTAAATTTGTTTATTGGTTATGCATTCCTCTAAGCTTATCTTAGTACTTTGGTTACAAGTCAGTGTTAATTTGCCATTAATACTATCTCATCTCAACCAAACAAAATTAACTGCATCCAAGAAATTACTTTTTGATAAAAATAGAAAATTGTTTATGTTGTGATTGGTTTTGAAGCTTCACAACTCCTTATAAATACCACATTTTAGAAGCAACTCTCATCATCATCCAAAAATTGTAACAAAACAAAAGTTAAACTAATTATCAACATGAATATGAAAAGTATTGCAACAATTGTTTTATCATTTTTATTGGCAACGTTTGGAATAGCTCAATCTGCTGTGTTTGATATAAGAAAATATGGAGCCCCTAATGGAGATATAACAAAGGTAAGAACTAAGGTCGCATATGTGTTTGGATCCCCTACAGCGCCGCACATGATACATCGATTGTTATATAGTAATGAATATTATTTAAATTTGTTATATGTTATGTGAATTAGGCCTTTGGAGATGTTTGGAAAGCAGCATGTAATTCAACAGGTGCAAGTAAAGTTTTGATTCCAAGTGGATCATACAAGATGGGAGCCGTAGTTGTTTCAGGTCCTTGTAATGGTCCAATTGAAGTTCAAGTTGATGGAACAATTATAGCACCAGCAAACCCAGCTGCACTTCATGACGCTTATGAATGGATTAAATTTGAATATGTTGACTATTTTACGCTATCAGGTACAGGTGTTTTTGATGGTCAAGGTGCAATGGCTTGGAAACAAAATGATTGTGGAAAAAACAAAAACTGCGACATGGCTTCCATGGTAAAATATTTATATTATATAATCTCATATAGTACCAATTAAAAATATAGTATGTGTGTGCTGATAAAATGAGTTTGAATGTGAACAGAACTTCGGTTTTAATTTCATAAAGCATGGAATTGTTAGGGATGTAACCACAAAAGACAGCAAAAACTTTCATGTGAATGTTTTGGGTTGCACCAACTTCACATTTGATCATTTCACTGTAAGTGCTCCAGCTACAAGCCTTAACACTGATGGAATCCACATTGGAAGATCAACTGATGTGAAAATTCTCAACACAAACATTCGTACTGGAGATGATTGTGTCTCATTGGGAGATGGATGCAGAAAAATAACTGTCCAAAATGTGAATTGTGGACCTGGACATGGCATTAGTGTTGGAAGCTTAGGGAAGTATCCAAAGGAAGAACCTGTTGAACAACTTTTAGTCAAGAATTGCACTTTGACAGATACTGATAATGGTGTCAGGATCAAGACTTGGCCTAGTACTCCAGGAACTAATCCTATTACTGATATGCATTTTGAAGATATTACCATGAATAATGTTCTAAACCCTGTCATCATTGACCAAGAGTATTGTCCATGGAATCAATGCTCAAAACAGGTATTTAACAAAAAACCTACTCTTAAATTCTTCCATCTTTATATATAAAATTACAATCATGCTAGAGATGATATTGTATATTTAAAAATCAATATTCTTTCAAATCTTAATATTCCTTATTGTTTGCATGTTATGTAATGGATTAGTCTCCATCAAAGATAAGGATTAGTAAAGTTACCTTCAAGAACATCAGGGGAACTTCAAAGACTAAGGAAGGAGTGGTTCTTATCTGTAGCAAGAGTGTACCATGTGAGGGTGTTGAACTAAATAATGTTTCTCTTACATTCAATGGAACTGAAGTAGATGCTAAATGTGTCAATGTCAAGCCCATTGTTACAGGAAAAGCTCCTAAATGCGTAGCAACAGCAGCAGCTTAGTTTCCCATTTCAAAATTTTCTTTTCGATTTATTTATTTATATATACATAAGCCATCCTTGTAAAAAGTGATGTGATGAGGACTATTTAAAGTCCCTAGTGAAATATTAGACAACTAAAGATTGTTACTCACAAGTATATTATATATGTAATTGCTTTGTAGTAACTAGAATCCAGTTAAATGTTAAAAGTTTGAGATTGACTTTTAAATTGAAGGAAAAATTCAATTAAGAAACAGATGTTTAGACAACTTCCTTTCAAAACTTGTTAGAAAATATGATGGACATAGTACCACTGCCAAACTGTATATCAATCCATTCTAAATAATATATTCTTCCAAAATTTAAATACCACTAAACTACCAAAAACATTGAAGCTCATTACATAGAAAAAGAAACCATATATCCATCTGAGGTATAATAAAATATTCATTGAGGATCGTATTTTGCAGTGAATTACAAAAAGTTGGAACATGAAACACAACTTGTTTGCAGTTTCAGTAGATACAAATCCAAACATTTTCTTCATGGGCAGGGGTGGAGGGCCTAGAGATCACTATAACTCAATATTATATATCATGCCGCAGATTGAGGTCGATTCCTGTTGTATTTCTCGTATCTTCGAGAGATGCCATCGTCAGATAAGGTGTCCCATAACTGCAAAATAATTAGATATAGCTGTTAATTTCACAGAGGGAACTATTAAGAATACCAAAGTTCATCTGCCCTTTTCACTTGACTTACATGTAATTTTCCTTTTGAGCCTCCTATAGCCAACAAGAATGGGTTGTCCTCTGAGAAAGAGATAGAAAAGACAGCCCCCTAAAAAAAAAAAAAGCAGCAAGTGTCAATTCAACAAAAAACATAATGATTCATTGAATAATTTACATAAGACATATATTGTAGGGGGAAAAAACTGACAGCTTTTGGAGCTTTAGATGCGACACAAGATGGTTGGTTGTTTGACAAATCCCATAGTTTCACCTGTGAAAAATATTGACAGTAAAATTAGATGAATTCCGATCTGTAACATGGTATACAGGAAAACAACAAAATTGACTTTACTATTACCGTTTTATCCATGGATCCAGTAGCAAGAAGCTGCATGAGGCCATGTCAACAGGGCAGAGTTAAACTAAAGTACATAATAAGTAAGTTGGTAATATCAGCAAAGTGTTGAGGATACATACATTCGGTGCTGACATATTATAGGATACAGAGGTAACAGATTTGTCGTGTGCATGAAGTGTAAAAGTAGCACTCTGCTCAGATGTGGCATTGGACATGGCAGTCCGAACATCAAAACACTTGACCGTCCCATCTTCAAGACTCACCTAACAGGAAAATTAAATTACTATTAGTTAACTAGCACCTGTGCATCCACAAAATCAAAATTGAAAATTCATCAGACAGAATAAGAATCAGATAATAAATAAAATAAAAATAACATAAGGAGAAGTTAGTAATTCTTTATAAGAGACTCAAAAAGATGCTAGTGTGTTTAATTTCACAGAAATATTAAACTTAATGTTAGTACATAGGCCTAAAAAAAAAACCATAACACACCACAAAAGAGTGCTCGGTGTGTGGATCCCATGCCAAGCTCTCTACATCAGCACTGACCGACCACGTAAAGCCAGAATGCGACGGCATCCTTACATCCTTCTGCAAAGTTTAAAAACATTAGATAGCTGAAATTTTCAACAAAAAAAATAATACTTTTGAAGTTCCAACTTATTCGCTTTAAAATGAAAATGTGTCTTTTAGCACATGAATATACAAACAAAGAGTAAGGTATAATATGTATTATGTAATCAATACAAAATATAGAAAAGCCAAGTAACAAGGGAGCATTGGATCATTACCAAGGCAACAGTATGATCAAACGAACCACTAAGAAGGACCTGTTGTGCATGATAATTCCAAGCAACTGATTGGACCTGTGAGGATATATGGGTTGAAAGACATCAGGAAAAGCATTTGACTCAAACAATTTAAATTAGTCAATATGGAAAATTAAAGAATATTGGATTTTACAATTTAATTAAAAAAGACATGCACCATATTTTTCGTTATCAACAACATAGAACTTTGCTAAAAACAGCTGCATGAAAGACTCACAAATCACAAATTTGTTCATCGCATTTGCATATCCGTATTTAATAGTATTTAAATTTTAAGCCGGTGATTGAAAACCCAAGAGGAAAAGTTTATTATAATAAATTGACTTCACTAAAAAATTATAAGCATACTAACTTAATTCTTACCTTGCCGGTGTGATGCTCCATTGTAATATTACACTTTCCAGTAACAACATCCCAAATCTTGACTCGCTTGTCAGCACTGGCACTTGCAAGTGTATTGCTGTAATTTTTAGGAATATACATCAGAGCTCAGGCGTCAGGGAAAATAAAACCATTAGGCTCCAGAAAGCATAGAGCGGAGAAAATAAAAAGCAGAATCCTAATTTAACAAACCTGTACTCCTTGTTCCAAGCAAGACCAAGTACTGAGTCAGTGTGACTGTCCTCTTTGTATTTTGCTGATTTCTATTACCAAACAATTTGCAGAATCAGCAAAAGAGATTCATATGATAGCTTGAAATGAAATTTTAATCAAAAGAAAAGAAATGGCTAACATATATTTAATTTAAATCTAAAAGGATTAAATAAAATAGATGAGGAAAGGAGATTTCCATCAGTTGTTGGTAAATCTATCTTCGAAGGCTTCTGTTGGGACATGTATGATATCAGAAAATATAATCGAATTATAAAAGAAAGTGAGGGAAGTTCACAATAGAAGCTTCGATCCTCATATGCATATCACATCTATATTTTCAGTTCCATCTAATGCTAATGCTATTCACAATAAGAAAGTAAGTTTCAAAATTCAGAAATCACCAAAAGATATGGTCAATGATTAAATTCCATCCACAAATAATAAGGTAAATAAGATAACTTAAGAATCAATAATCTAATTTTTTTTTAAAGTTATAACTAAAAGCATCAACTCAAGTACACATGAGCAGTTATTGAAATATGTATAACCATTAACCACACTACACACATTTAAAAGATAATGGGTCTAATACTTGGAAGTTTGAACTGCCACCAGTTATAGATGGCCAACATAACTTAAATTTTCAAACAGCACAGACCACAACAGAACAACACATGTGACTTCTATAATTACATAACAATTTAGTAAGCAACAAATCCAAAACGAAACAGATGATCAATAATTTTATGGTGATTGATATTAACAATAATGTATAAATACCTTTTTCCCATTTTTCCCCTTTTTCCTTTTCTCTTTGCCACCCAACACAACACAAGGCTCTACTTCATCAATCTGAGAACAAAAGAAAATTACAACGTATTCTGCAAAAAACCTCTATTTAAGTATATGATTTTTGGATAGTGCAGCAACATTAATACACTTACAACATCAAGGTCCCAAATTTCTATGGATGGTCCCATTGAACCGACAGCCAAGAAGTTCCCTGTTATCATAATGAAACTATTTTAAGATAGTAAGATGATACAAAGGCATGAAGCTGGTATCAAGTTGAATTTTAAGAATAAATTGCAATTACCCAAGACTTTGAAGATTTCTTTTAACAGTTTAAAGACTAGACAAGCTTTGACTAACTGCAAGCATTAATCTCCTTATTTTCTAATGAATCGTAATTCATAACTGAAGTGGCAACTTTTTTTCTAGATGAAACATGAATTGTTAATGTTTTTTGGCATACTAAAATGAAGGTAAAATTTACCAGAGCATATCATTAAGTTTAAGTCTAAACACTAGACAAGCTTTGACTAACTGCAACCATTAATCTCCTTATTTTCTAATGAATCTTAATTCATAACCAAAGTGGCAACTAAAATGAAGTTAAATATACCAGAACATATCATTTATGATTATGACTTAAGGCAGTTTAAAGTTTATCTTTATATTTTCAGATATTCAGATGTCCATAAACCCCTAAATTTACTTGCAAAGAGGGGAAGATAAAAAGACCGAACTGCACAAAACATTACGAACAATATATCAACATGTGTCAGGCAAAGAACTCATTGGGTTTGGACCTTTTTCTCCTCCTTTAAGGGGGCAATCAAGCCAAGCCGTGCAAAGTGGAAATTCTGGAATAATGATATCATGGTGAATATACATGTTCATATCGCGGGTATTGGCGTCCTCAAGTATCCAAACCTGCCAGAGCAGATAAAAGCATGACAAGTCTCATTTGCAGAGTACAACAATAATATCATCTTCAATTCATATTCACACGGAAAAACTAACGTTTCTCAATTTAACCGGTTAAGTGGTTTAACCATACCCATATCCAAATTCGTTTATAAAATCAGAATAAGTACATTTAATTTATTAACCAGTCTAATAACTTGGACTTGTTGGATACCCATTACCAATAACTAGGCGTGGATATAACCAGTTTTGCAAAATCAATAACAATTGTGTGGATTGGTTTTAATATCCTGTTCTATCTAGTGGTTGTGGATAATGCATTCACGAGCAACCCTATGAAGAACTAACTTACTTCGAGAAAATTGACATCGTCCTCAGTACGCGCACAAACAATAACCGAATCAGTTGGATTAATGATCATGTCTTCAAGATCTTCAGAATCCTCCTAAGTAACATATATGACATAATTTCAGTAAATAGAATCGAAATAACTTAACAAAACCATGCAAGTATTGAAACTCACATTCTTATCTTTGATATATGGATCCAATTCATTACTCGGATAATAAAGATCACCAATCCCCGAACTGAATAATTCAAATCCTAATTTCAAGAGAAAAAAAAATATGCATAAATATAAGCAGCAGAAGCACAAGACAACTTGAATATAACACACTGAATGAGTTGAAGATAGTTAGAAAAAGACACCTTTGTCCTCCTCGTCGTCATAGTTTTCCATGTGAAGGTCCTTCAAGGCGAGGGTAATATCGTCACATTTTTCATTGGATGTTTTGCCAATTGCATCCCCGACGGTCAGAGCTCGTGCAACTTCATTGTTCTGTTTGTTAGCGTCTTCATTCTCACTCTCTTCTCCTACACTGTAATAATAATTTAATTTATATAAATATAAATATAAGATGAGGTTAATGTTAGTGTTAAGTGTTAATTAAGTGTGGATTATTGATTGTGAAGAGGAAAACACAGATACATACCTTGTGAGAGAGTTGGAAATTATTTGTTGAATATCTTCCTGAGAAGGAGGTTCGGCGAAAACGGGTTCTGACTTGGAAACCCCTTTAGGAATCCAAGAAATTGAAGCAATCATAACTGAAACAGAATGGAGTGAAAGCGGTGCGGTGGTGGCGGCAGAGAGATGAAAGTGAGGAAGAAAATTGAATGTCTGAAAAATAACCCTTTTATTATTTGTTTGTTGCTTCTACAAACAACTCAGGGTTTATGGGCCTCGCCTTAGTAAAACCCCACCTCTTAAAAGCTGCTACATACACCCTCCATATTTGACTCCGATTAATCTAAATTAGTTTGGCTAAATATGTCGTTAATGAAATACGTCACATAAAAAAAAATAAAAAATTGAAGAGTAGATGAAATCCTAATTTTTTTTTTGAAAAAGGGGACTTAAAACCCATATATTTAGAAATCAGAAATTAGAAAATTTAGTTCAAGCAAAATATGGAGAGTTTAAAAATTAAAATTAGGTAGTAGTTGCCCAATTTGAAGAAAATTTGACCCCGTACCCCCACAATTATTCCTATCCCCTAAAAAATCAGTGAAAATATCATAATACCTTCATATATATATTATGTCAAAATTTTCATTTTTACCGGAAAACTTTTTTCAAGTTTTTCGGTATAGAACACCACTCTGGAAAACTTTTTTCTAAGTTTTCCGGAAATAATAAACTATCGGAAAACTTGTTAATGACTTTTCCAGAAGTTACCGAAAAACTTCACCCACAAGTTTTCCGGTAGTTTCAGATTTTTTTTTTAATTTTTTAATTATATTAGTATTTAATTAATTTATTTGATTTTAACTATTTTTTTCGGTGGGTAGGGATAGAGATAAAGACGGCAAAGTTATAGCCACCAACTTCATATAGAGTTGGCACGACCATCCCAAAATTTTCAATAATTTTTTAAATGATATAAAAAAATTAATAAAATTTAATTTTTTTTAAAAAATAAGGGTGTGTACCGGAAAACTTGTAGGGAAACAAGTTTTCCAGAAACATGTTCCGTACCGGAAAAGTTAGAAAAAGTTGTCCGGTACACACATTTTTTCCTTCTGTACAGGAATTCTTAAAAATAGTTTTCCGGAAGAAAGTGGATTTTGAAAAAAAAAAGAATGTATTTTTGACATTTTCAAAAAATTGTGGGGTATAAGGATAAAAGTGGGGTACAGGTCAATTTTTCCAATTTGAAATTTCACTAGACGCCCTCTCTAAAAATTGGGCCTCTCGGAAGCCCAATTTCACAATCCAAACCAAACCAAACCTCCTAAAACCTCTTGTTCGTCCCGCGCGGTGTGTGTCTACTCACCACTCCCCTCTCCGGCACCGTCACCGTGAGTCCTCTCTCTTTCGCTCTCTTACTCTCCTCGCTCTTTCTGTCACCTAACTTTCCTCTGCTTCATTTATTTCTATCTTCATTATTTTTATCGATTTATATGTATGCAACAAGTTCACTCACTACACGGTACGCTACTCAAATGCATTAGGTTAGTTAGGATCAATTCAATTTTAATCACTGCTCAATCAATTAATTGATATAGTTTTCGTATTCTTAACTAAATAATTATCTGATGCTATCACTAGCTTGATTCTTAAACTATAGCTATATATCAATTAACCTGCTATATCATTTTTCCCATTGTGCTTTTTGCAAGCATCTGTAGTTAATTTATTTTTTATTTTTCTTACTTTTTCTGTTTTAGAGATTGTTTCGGGAAATAGAGTTGAAATTTCAATGCTCAAGACGGTGTTGTCATCAGTTTGAATTGGCTATGTGATGGAATGTGATGTGGGAAGCATATTTGATTCTTGTATTGTGCATAGTTATAAGAAAAGAAGGGTTTCTGATTGCTGCATTACTCCGTCGAGTGTGATCATGACTGAAATTGAAGCTTCACTGCCAATCTTGCACTCCCTTGGTTACTACACCGAACCGTCTTTGAAGGAATTAGCGGCTCAGGAAGTTCTTTACCCTGGTTATTGCAGTGGTGTTCCCGATTTCACTGTTGGAAGATTAGGTTATGGATATGTTAGGTATCTTAGTAAAACTGATGTAAGAGGATTATGTTTAGATGACATTGTGAAGTTCCATAGGCATGAGATTGTAGTTTATGAGGATGAAAATGATAAGCCTGCGGTTGGTCAGGGCCTTAACAAATCAGCTGAAGTGGTTTTGGTGCTAGATAGTGGAAAATTGAAGTCTAAGGAGTGTCGGGACGATGTTCTAGTGAAAAAATTAAAACAATGTGCGGAGAGACAAGGAGCACAGTTTATTTCGTTTGATCCGGTAACTTGTGAGTGGAAATTCATAGTTGATCACTTCAGTAGATTTGGGTTTGATGACGATGATGAAGAGGACGCTGTTATGGATGATGCCGAGGCACATGATGTTGAGAAAGAATCGCCGACAAATGTTGATGAGATCGAGCTTTCTCATTCTCTTCCTGCTCATCTTAGGCTTGATCCTGTTAAAATGAGAGACATGAGATTATTGATGTTTCCTAATGAAGAAGAGATGGAGGACTTGGGTCGCAAATCATCTTCTGGTAAGGAGCATGTGAGGCCATTAAAAAGTTCTTCTCAGTCAGTGGCCAATAGAGCTACTCTGCCAGTTGTTCGAAATACTCCATTTCCATTACTTGAGTATAAGCATGGGAGTCTTGATTCAAATTCTCCTGGATCCATTTTGATGGTTCAGCAACATAAGGGCATGCCTCTGAGGACAGTAAAAGCGCAGGGTTTTAAGCTGGACCTCAAGCATGAAACTCCAGTATCTGGAAGCTATGCTCACAATATAGTTGATGCTGGTCTGTTCATGGGTAAATCATTTCGAGTTGGGTGGGGACCAAATGGCATTCTTGTACACTCTGGTGCACTTGTAGGAAGTGGCGGCGATCACAAGCTATTGTCATCTGTTGTCAATTTGGAGAAAGTTGCTTTTGACAATTTGGTCAGGGATGAAAATAAAAAAGTGTGCAAAGAACTTGTTGACCATGTGTTGGTTTCTCCATTAAATTTTCACAAAGGAATAAACCATGTGATGAAAGAGGTTGAATTTGGTCCCTGCAAGTTAACACTTCAAAAGCTTGAAGCTAATCGTACAAACCTGTCAGAGATTTCTCAACAATACTGTGATATTATTGAGAGACAATTGAGTGTGCCTAGTCTATCTCCCTCAAATCGATTGGGTTTGACACACCAAGTAATGACCTGGGAGTTAATTAGAGTTCTTTTTTCTGAGAGAGAACAGAAACGTCAAGTAGAATCTTTAGGTGCTGACAATGAGGAAGATATGATGCAGGATATAAAGGAAGTTGATCAAGATGTTGACCAAGAAGCCCTCCCTCTTATGAGAAGAGCAGAGTTCAGTTATTGGCTGCGAGAGAGTGTCTCCTATCATGTCCAAAACCAAATAAGCTCTCTAAATGACTCTCACTATTTGCAACATGTTTTTACACTCCTGACTGGTCGGCAATTGGATGAAGCAGTGCAGTTGGCTGTGTCCAAAGGAGACGTGAGGCTGGCTTGTTTGTTAAGTCAGGCTGGTGGTTCTACTATGAATCGCTGTGATATTGCAAAGCAACTTGATATTTGGAGGAATAAAGGGCTTGATTTTAATTTCATTGAAACAGACAGATTGAGACTCTATGAACTGCTTGCAGGAAATATTCATGATGCATTGCATGACATACAAATTGACTGGAGGAGGTTCTTAGGTTTATTAATGTGGTACAAATTACCTCCCGACACTTCGTTACCAGCTGCTTTTCAGACTTATAAACATTTTCTCGATGAGGGAACAGCTCCATATCCTGTTCCACTTTTTGTTGATGAAGGAACATCAGAGGAGGCTGTCAGTTGGAAAGCAGATAAGCACTTCGACATTTCATTTTATCTCATGCTTCTTCATGCTAGTGAAGAGACAGAATTCAGCTTTCTGAGGGATATGTTTAGTGCCTTCTCTTCAACCCCTGATCCTCTTGACTATCATATGATCTGGCATCAACGTGAAGTTTTGGAAGCAGTGGGTGTTATCAATTCTAATGATCTTCATATTTTGGACATGGGATTTGTGTCTCAGCTGTTGTGCTTAGGGAAATGCCACTGGGCTATATATGTGGCTCTTCACCTGCCTCTTCGGGAAGATTATCCATATCTTCATGTAAATCTGATTCGGGAAATATTGTTCCAATACTGTGAAACTTGGAGTTCAGATGAATCCCAGTATCATTTCATTGAGGATTTAGGCATTCCCAAAGAATGGATGCACGAGGCTTTGGTATGCATCATATTTATTTATGACTTTTTAATCTTTTTACAATTATTATAAAAAATAATTAGGACTTGCATAATTGGTTGATGTCCCCTTTTTACTGTCTTTCGCTCATTGATTTAAAATAATATCTTCCCACCCCTCAACCATACTCCATGTAAATGAGAAAACATCTGAACAAATTTATTTTGTGGTGAAGATATGGATTAATGATATAAATAAATGATGCCTCATAGGGGTACTGAATGATCAATTTCTGATTAAAACTGCATTATTTTTGTTTCGTCTTGGCGTTCTTCACTGATTACTGGGGTATGCAAATGCTTGAGGCTTCTGGAAGTTCTGATTTCTTTCATTGAGAAAATTTTAATTATTTGAATGATTTTATTGTTGTGGTGCAGGCAATATATTATAATTATAATGGGGATCTCGCAAAAGCCCTTGAGCAATTTCTTCAGTGTGCAAATTGGCAGAAAGCTCATACCATTTTTATAACTTCAGTTGCTCACAGGTTATTCTTGCAAGGTAAGTCATGTTTATGTATATCGCTTGGTAAAAAAACACTAAATTTTTGTAGGCTTTATTAGGTTACATTCTGGAAATTTATGGGGTGGTAATTGCTACTATCTCCGTCCCCGATCTTTGGTCCTTTAAGCAGTTTACTTTTGTCCCAAAACTTTGCATTAAATGATGTTTTATCTTTTGTACCCTAAAAACTCTAAAATATGCATTAAATGAATTTTGTTTTTACGTAATGAATGAAGAGTAAAAAAGACTAAACCAACATAAATTCATTATTTCTTAATACGCGTGTCTAGAGCCGTCAATTAAGCCCCCTTTAAAATATCCCCTACTAAGTCTCTAATATTAGGCCTCCTATTGAAATAATTTTTTAAACCCCGACCCGTTATTTCGTATTTTTTGTGGGCTTAAGTGAGGGGGCCCTTAGGCCCAATGTTTTGTTAATTGAGATTTTTTCTTGAAAAATTTTCAAAATTTATTTTTCTCAAAAAAATCAAAAATATTTTTTTCTCAGAAAAATAAAAAAAATTCTTTTTCTTGAATTAAAAAATTTTGAGAAAAAAAATTTGTAAATCATTTTTTATCGAAAAAAATTGAAACTTTTTTATTGGAAAATTTTGAGGAAAAAATTCAAAAAAATTTTGTCAATTTTTTGGCCCCTCCAACATGTGGACTGGGGCCAATAATTAGTGGGCTTGTCAAATTGACACCTATACGCGTGTCCAATGCTAAAAGGACCTAAGTTCAGGGACGGAGGGAGTATTGCTTTGAGTTTTGACCAATGCTTTTCACAATTTGTGTTGATTCATACGTAAGCTAGATTTGCTGAGAGTATTTGAACTTCTTTTACAAACACCCATTAGATAGTTGTTGCACCGACGGTTCTTCATTAATTAATTGAAAATAATACTCCAACTTGTGATGTATGATTTTCCATACTAACCAATCATCTAAATGCAACATGGTAAAGGAGCTTTAGCAGCTAATGCTTGGGCTGTAAAAGCTCAAGTATTTGAAAACAAGTAAGTAATGTCAGTGGACGTTTCCATTTTTTTTTAAACATTCAAGCAGTAAAATCGGTTCTACTTGAAGATATGCAGCTTCTTTATCTATATAGTGGAATGCAATTCCAGTTCTATTTTCTCATGCCGTATACTGTAGAATATATAATACTTTCAGAAATACCTAAAAGATCACACATTGTCCCTCGTGATGTGATTTTCCAGCACATTCCGAATAGATGCTGCGACTTTGAATTATGTAATTCATGCAACAAATCTTAAAGCATAAACCATGCGATAGGATTTAGTCCTCAACTTTTACGTTCTGGTACCAAGTGACTCTCGACCTTCAAATGGAGTAAGAGGATGATTGGGTATTTGTCCTACTACCTTCCCCAAAAATTACAAGGTTGAAGCTTTGAAAAAACAGAAGTTAAGGATGACGGATGATCCTTGGAATGTTGCATAGTATTCATATTCATAATTAAATTTGAAGTATGTTTGTATCTTGTTTTGCACATAGCTGGCCCTTCTGTGGACTTGTATATAGCTTGACTGGCAAACAAACAATCTTCCAGATATTTCATGATGCTGGCAATATCCTAACTGGACTTTATTGTTCTTGAAATTGACATGAAGTTATCTTATGCTACGCTGAAAATTGCCAAAATAGAATCTCTGTAAAAACTACTTGAAAAATTTCCCTCCCCTTAAGCCCTGCATGATCAGGACTTTAAATTGCAGAAAATTGTTTTTTACTACACCTTTCTTTTCAAAAATTAATTGCTACAAGTTTTCTTAATTCCGGATAAGTGAATCATTGTTAACTTCGTTTATGTAATGTGCAGCCAAACATACTGAGATATGGAGGATTGCAACTTCCATGGAGGACCATAAATCTGAAATTGAGAACTGGGAGTTGGGAGCTGGCATTTATATTTCATTTTATTTAATGAGAAACTCACTTCAGGGAGATACCAATTCCATGACTGAATCGGTATGGGCAATGCTTACTTCTGTCTTGTATGGGGTTTGTAATTGATCGTGAAAAGGAACTAAAATTTGAGCAAGTTTGAACCTGAAACATAAAAGTGCAACAAAATGAACTCATCATTCCACATGATGATATTTAGGGGAACAACTGCACAAGGTGCAGAAGACACTAATGGTTGTCAGGAATTCATTTTAATTTTTTCTAATTGTTGCAAACTCTACATGAGATAATCCTTAACAGTCTTATGAAGTTAGGTTGCAATTATGATTTGTTTTCGCCATTCACGAAACAAAATTTTGTTATGGAAAAGCTTGACAGCCATGACATATTTTCTAGTTGTATTTTCTTGATCAGGAAAGTAGGCAGCAGACACTCACTTTGCAAATTTAGTTTTTAATGATTAAGACACTACTTTTTTTTGTTTAATTGATAAAAGTCACGACATTTCTTGTTTCAGGATTCTCTTCAAAGTAAAAACACTGCATGTCAGGAATTCGTCAGTCAGTTAAATGAATCTTTGGCTGTTTGGGGTTCCAGATTACCTGTTGATGCAAGGTATATAATATGTCCCTTTGCCCTGCCTGGAAATTTTTTTACACTTGCCAGTACTTGGTTGTGGACCTTTTTTAGGTTGAACAGCTAGTATTCTGATTTTGTAGGCTGGCTGTGATACTTTTCTAAAACTGGCACTTGCTAAGATAAGGAAACAAAATGTGATAATACAGCAACGTGTCTAACGTTCTGTTTTGTAATGTTTGTTGAAGCTTTGCATTGTATTAACAACTTCAAAATTGCAAATTGTTTAGTCTAACATGTTCAGCGCCTGTATTTTTTGGCATGCGGTTATTCATTTGTTAATCCCTTGTGATAGTGTTTAAATTGCTGCATTCACGTTTTCTACTTATTTTGCAGAGTGGCGTATTCGAAAATGGCAAGCGAAATTTGTGATTTGCTGCTATCAGTTGTTGGTGAGGGTGCCAGACGAGATGAACAGTTTAGTTGCTTTGACACTGCTTTCAGTGCTCCCATACCAGAAGACCTACGCTCTGGTCATTTGCAGGATGCAGTGTATCTGTTTACAAGCTTCTTGTCAGAGATTGCAACTTAATTTTATAAGCTGCCATTTACTGTCAGATTTTAAAGTAAAACCGGAATAGAACTTCAATGAATGTTGGTGAGGCAGATCTTGAGCTACATTTGATCAATGAAATTTGTTGGCTTTTTTATATTGGTCTTGCATGTTAAGTATGAGATGCTCTTAAATGTAATTTTAGTAACATATTCATTGATTTTGCATGTTAACCACCAGCTGAATTAAAAATATGTGGAGTATTATTTGTCAGTGCTGGTGGCGTGCCATCACTTATATCGCAAATGCCAAAATTCTTATTAAGAAATGAAATGCAAAACTCTTGCTTGAAAATGAATAGTATATATATATTATCTGTGGACCACAGATAGTTTGATTGATAATTTGATATCTATATAATATATTACATAAAAAAATGATATCTAATGAGTGAAATTATTGCGTTGTTATCAATTCCACGTCTTGCTCTAGAAATTATTATACTCCTTCGTCACTATCTTGGGTTCCCAATCTCTAAGCAAAAGTGCATCTGAAATTATTATACTCCTTCGTCACTCTAGACATAAATTTTTCGAATATAATGCAACCTACCATTCTGGCTTGTTGGGCTAGAATATATAATATGTACAAAGTATGCATTCTTAAATTTTGATATTCTCATTGTTGCGTGAGTTAATTATGGTGAAATTTATCATCTCTTTTAAGATAAAAAACAAAATAAAATTTTTTGATATGATGATTTACTTCTCTACCTCTTTTACAATGTTATAATATATTTATTTTACTTGTTGGGCTCACACCTCTTCATTGAATGATATAATGAAGTCAATACAAATTTTAAGCTCTTTTAAAAGATATTATTAATGTAAATAACTTGGAGAAAATGAAATACAAATTTGATTATTTAATTGAGACACAGCAACATATGTAATTCAAAGCTACATTACGAGGTAAATTTAAAGGACTTTTAAGTTAAAACATATTTTCTTTTATATCTCATCATCCCAAAGGTCACTGAGACTGGGCTTGGTTGGTCCAGGTATCAAACGGTTCTGCTTAATTTGATCAATTTTTTGATGATCCTCCTTTGTCAAAGCCCAATCAAAGATTTGAAGGTTTTGGTTCATTCTCTCCTTATCATAGCTCTTAGGAACAAAAGTGATTCCTTGTTCATATAACCATCTAAGAGATATTTGTGCAATAGATTTTCCATGAGCATCAGCAATCTCTTTAAGCATATCATTTTCCATAACCTCATTTGCTCCTCTGCTTGCACCTTTCCTCAATGGTGAAAATGCAGTTAACACTATTCCATTTTCATTGCAAAACTCTCTAAGCTTCTTTTGTTGCCATGCAAGATTCATCTCCACCTATATATATATATGGATTCATTACATAAGTATATATTAACAATCAATGAGTGCAAATAATTGAAAAGTAATTATCAATTTATTATATATATATTCTAAAAATAATAAATCTTAAAAATTTCTTTATTTAATTTTATATTTTAAAATTTAGTGTACGCTTAGTTTCACGATAGTATTTGATAAAATTACAGTGGATATTGTTTCACAGTAAGATTTTGTCAATTTCACTGTAAAATTAAATATATACTAGACTACTAGTCATTGAGTCAATCTAAACTTTAGTTTGGCTGACGACTTACTTGATTGACCGCGGGAAGAACAGTTGCAACAGAGAGGAGATTTTGAAGTTTCTTGACAGAGAAGTTACTAACTCCAATAGCTTTGGTGAGTCCAAGTTTCAAACATTCTTCCATTGATTCCCAAACACCTTTCACATCAAATGGTAAGAGATCTGGCACATCAATTGGAAATGAAAACTTTCCAGGCTGAGAACTTAGTGGCCAATGAATCAAATACAAATCCAAGTAATCCAATTGAAGAGTCCTGCACAAATTAAGCAAATCCAACACTATCTCAATAACTAAATGTTTCGATTCAATTTTATGAGATACAAAATTTTTTTAGACACATATATAAATTGATTTTAAGTTAAATTGTCTTTTTTGCTCCAAAAATATATTCTAAAAATGAAAACAATACTGATAAGAATTAAAATTTGTTTACTTGAGAGATTTTTGAAGAGCAGGGACAACAAGATGAGGATGATTTTCAGTGACCCAAAGTTTAGAAGTAACAAAAAGGTCTTCTCTAGTGACAAGGCCAAGTTCACATGCTTCTTTCAAAGCTTCTCCAAGAGCTTGTTCTGAGCCATATGCAGCAGCTGTATCAAAGTGTCTATAACCTTGTTTGATTGCTTCTATTATTGCTTCTTTTGTGTCTTTTTTACATGTGAAATCAGGGGCTGATCCCATTCCTATAACTGGCATCTTCACTTGTTCTTTTGTGTTGACAAGAACCTTTGTTGGGATTTCAATAGCACTACCCATGTTTTTGTTTTTGATGTTGTTGGATTGGGAAATGTTCAATTCAAGATTGTGTTACTCTTTGTGTTGTGATTGATGATGGACTCAACTTAATTTGCTGTAACCTTTTTATAGCTAGAAAAATTGATACTCCCTCCCCTCTGTTCAACAATATTTATCGTATTTAATTATTTGATACAGATTAAAAATATATAATTAATAAAAAAATTATTAATTTATTCTTATCACTTATTATTGTTGTAAAATAAAAAATAATAATTTAAGAGTAGAATAAGTTATATTAATTGAAGAATATAATTAAAAGAAAATTACATTAAAAACGAAAAATAATAATTTTTTAAATAATTTTTTTTTATAAATATGATAATTATCCTAAGTAAGAATAATAGTACATTATTTTTGCTTTTTGGTTGGAACTCCAATTAAGAAATTTGTGTGGCGGCTTGTAAAGGTTGGTGAGTTGATGATGGTGGCTTAGCCTAATGATGTCTATATAGTAATATATCTTTGAAAATTCCTCGAAAGAAAATATATATTTTTTATCTTTCTTTTGTTTTGTTTTGTTTATTCAAAGATTAGTCTGCATGTTGGATCCAGATTCCTAGAACCCGGACTTTATCATTTTATCACTATCTCTGTCGTTTTAATTATTGGGGAACAAAGACAATACTATATATATAGTTATTAGAAAATTCAGGTGAATGTAATTAACTTTAAATAATTTTTTATTAAATTAAAAAATTTGATATATTTTGATTGCTTATGACAACAGAGTAACTAACAATATCTAACATATCTTTTTCTATAAGAATATTATTATGTGTCAAATTCTTTTATTGAAGCAGTCAAGGTTGTGGTACTGCATGTAGAAGGTCAAGTTGATGGGAACCGAGCACGCACGTAAAATTTATTATTCCTTAGGAAAATGTTACTTTAGCATAATTATTTTATAGTTAGTTTAAGTTTTATCATTGATGTCACATTTTTTTTATCAGAAACCACCGCCTCAATTGATTTTCTTCTTCTTTCTTTCGTCCAAAGTCATTTATTTCTACACATTTAACTTTTTTTTTTTCATTTCTTTTTCTAGGGATTATGTCGTTTTATTATGATTTGTTTTGTGTATCGTCTTGATGCGATGTTGTTTTACTTTTTTGATTTAGTGTGACATTGTTATAATTTTTCGTCTTATTAGAATGTTTATTTTGTTCAGATTAAAATATCATTTTTGATCAAGTGTAACTTCAATTAATGATTTTGACGTATTTAATTTTAAAGTTTCGGAGATATGAATATTCTGAAAATTTCAACTTTATCATATTTATAGATTTTGTCACATTTATAAATATTTTGTTATTTTATATTATATATTAATTTAGATGTGAGTTTTTTTACATATTCATCTTTTGCAGTTACATAGACTTTAAATTGTATCGTTCTAAATTAATCAATGTAATTTTCATAAATTTGAATGAATAATATTATTTTAAGTAAAAAAAAATCATTATGTCACATTTTGATCATTAAGAATATTGCAAAAATCAATTCGATCTTTGTAAAAAATAAATTGAGATAATATCATTCTTATTTGAAATATCATCATAAATAAATAATTAACTTTATGATAACCATAATTAAAAAATTATAATTAGGTCTTTTATCAATTCCAGCAGGCAAATCAAATATATGGTATAGTTTACATCCTGCTCAAGTCAAACGTTTTTTTACTAAAATCTAATTTTTTATTTATTTATAAATATCCTATTTAACTAAAAAAAACTAGACTACATCCCATCAAAAATTATTTTAAATTTATCAAATCGGTCTATTTAAATAAATATGATTAATATTAAAAAATTGACAAATTTTGTTAAATAATTTATTCAATTAATTGTCTATTTTTTCAGCAAGCAAATCTAAATGGACCGTACAACATTCAATTGATCAAGAAACAAATTTATTTGACAATTTTAGTAACTCGTTTAAGAAGAATGAGCTTAGACATCTATGTAATATTATCTCAACACAAAAATATATGTGACAAAACTTCATTTATGAGAACAAGTGAATAAATTAAAAAAATACATATAAGCAAATTAATTAAAATAACTCGAAAAATGACATCAACTCAATTTTATCACAATATGTATTGTTATTAGGAGTAAGAATAGGTTAGATTGACAAAATTTTATATTTAATCTACGTTAGATTTAAGTCAATTTTTTACTAAAACTTTTTTATAATAAGTCTCTTATTTAACTAAAAAATCAGACCACATTCCAGAAAATAAAAACGTTTTAAATCTATCGAATCAATCTATTTATGTAAATATAGATAATATTAAAAATGCACCAAAATCAAACAAAAGACATATTAAGAATGGAATAGAACAAACAATATAAGTGATGAGTTGTTGTAAAATTACACCATATGCTAAACACTTGGATACACTAGACGTCTAAGAACAACAAGTCGGCATAAATATATGTTCATCCTTTAAAATAAACATTGGTATATCTGCGAGTATTAAAAACAAAAACGTATTTTTCTTTTTAAAAAAAACAAAAAAGTATTATTAAGGAATTAAAAGTACAAAGAAAATGATATATTCACAAAAACCAAAAACATATTTACAGAAACAAAAATCATATTTCTATCTCACATATTTCACTTTTGGTCAATAATATGTAGTATAATCTTTATATGAAAAAAAAGTAATATAGTCTTATTATTTTATCTATCATTATTTTTTATTTATTTAAATTAGTGGTTTCGATATATATGATTTTTATTTTATGACTTTTCATTGCTTTTATCATTTAAATATAATGATATTTTATTCATAATTTTAGTACAATATGTTAAGTAGATTCACTCTCAAATAAAACCCATTAATAAAAAGAAAGGAAAAACAGAATAGAATACAAGTGTGTGTCAGTGGTTGTTGGGCTTGGCCCATGATGATGCAAAGGGATTAAATCCCTAGTTTTCAAATTGAAACAAAAAGAATACATTAGTTGTTGTGCCAAGCAACAGTAGCCGCAAAAATAGGAGGATAAAAAGAAAAAGCTCGACGACAACATAGAAGAGAAGATAAATTCTTATTTCGGGTGATAATAAGTGTATGGCAAATTTCTTCTGTGATTTATAATTTGAATATGTTATATCTATTATTGAGTTTGTTTTATATTAGTTTTATATCATTTGAGAGTTCTTTTGAAATATCTATTTTCGTGGAAGGTTGATTATTGTTGTTTGGTTTTCACCTCTTAGTAATGACTATTATTGTTGATTGATATTCTCCGGTGTTACTAGGAAAACAATAGTGTACTTATTAATTAGTACAATGAAAGGTTTTACTTTTTACTGTACTAGATTTGTGGTTTTTATTCTCTCACTTTGACGAAAGACTTTTACGTTAAAAATTGTGGTGTGTCTAATATTTATTTTTCTATTAATTGTTATTGTCATGTTAAATTGTATTTTCTATTTGGCCATTTAAATGTACGTGTGAGAGAAAAATATTCCACATTATTGAGATAATTATCTCTGGTTTTTACCAACAAAGTGGTATCCAAAGCTCAGTTGGTTTGATTTGTGCATTTAAATGGAGGAGGAAAACAAAAGTCTGAATACGATTAAGCTCAACTATACTAATTATATACTAGTTTGATTTGTGCATTTGTATGATCCTATTGATCGGGAGACACCACTAAATCAAAAGATAAATCTGACCGGAAGAAGGAGAATAGAAAAGCAGTGGCCTTTATGAGACATTGGTTAGATCTTAGAGTATATCCACGTGTAGAAATTGAAACTAATGCTAATAAGATGTGAGATAAAATTAAAAGAGTTGTATGAGCGGAAAAAATGAAGAATGTGCAAAATAAAGCACTCTTGGATGATGAGTTGCAAGGATTGTTACTCTTGAGTTCCTTGCCTAACAATTGAGAAGTTCTTGTTGTGATATTGACCAATTCAGCTCCAAGTGGAAAATTGACAATGTCAACAGTTAAAGAGAACATGTTGAATGAATAAACTCGAAGAAAAAAGTGTGGTTTGATTGGTTCTTCCTTAAAGTTAGAAGTACTAGTTACAAAGTTACGGGGAATAAGTCAATCTAGACACTTCATAAATGCAACAATTCAAAAAGTCGTAGCAAGTCAAGAAGAAAGTTAAGGACTCGAAAATAAATGATATGTTCCTCAAGAAAGATCAATCAAGGGAAAGAGATGAAGACAAAGAGAAGAAAAATGATAAAGTTACAATTACAGTTGCATCTGTTAATGATGTCTACATTGTTTGTGATGATAATTCCATAAATTTTGCATGTCATGATTCAACTTGCATTATTGATTCATATGCCTCATATCATGTTACTCCTAAGCTTGATTTCTTTTCATCTTACAGCGTTGGTGATTTTGACATGATAAAAATGAAAGATGAATGAATATATAAAATTATTGGTATGTGAGATGTTTGGGTTGAAACAGGTATTGGATGCAAGCTTCAATTGAAGAATGTTAAACATGTTCATGATATTTGTCTCAGCTTGATTTTGGTGAAAGCCTTGGATATTGAGGGTTATCACACTTGATTTCGGCAAATGAGCAAAGTTCCATTTCTCTCTATAGGATGCCTCTGAAGGTTTGCAAGGTGGAGATGAATGCAATTGAAGATGTCTCTATTGATTTATGATATATGCACCTTGGTCACTTGAGTGAGAAATGACTCAATATATTTGCAAAGAAAAGTTTTCTTCCTATGAAAGGTACGCCTCTAAAAACTTGCATTCATTATTTTGCTGGAAAACAACATAAAGTTTATTCTCATAATATTAGACCTCATAAGAGGCAAAATATTTTTGATTTAGTTCATACTGATGTTTGCATGATGAATAATAAATCTCTTGGTGGTGCAATATATTTTGTTACTTTTATTGAAGATCACTCTAGAAAATTGTGGGCTTTTCCTTTGAAATCTAAAGACCATATTTTTGGAGTCTTCAAGCACTTTCATGCAAGTTTTGAAAAAGAAAATAGAAGGAAATTGAAATGTGCTCAACCAGATAACGGTGGTGAATATATAGGTCCATTTGAAGAGTATTGTAAAGAATATGAAATCAAACTTGAGAAGACAGTTCCAAAGACACCTCAACATAATGGTGTTGTAGAGAGATCGAACCTTACGATTAATGACAAAATCATGTGTATGTTTTCTCATGCAAAATTATCAAAATCCTTTTGGGGTGAAGCAATGAAACTTGCAGTGAATTTGATCAATCTTTCTCCTTCTATTCCACTTAATGGTGATGTTCCAAATAGAATGTGGACAAGAAAAATGTCTCTTATTGTTATTTAAGAATGTTTGGCTACAAATGTTTTGTTCATGTTTTAAGATATGAGAGGTCCAAGCTTGATAGCAAATCCAAATATTATGTGTTCATCGGTTATGCATGGTGATGACGAATTTGGTTATAGATTGTGGGATTTAGTTGATAAGAAAATTATCAGAAACCAATATGCGGTATTTCTTGAATACCAGACTATTGAAGACTTTGATAAAATTGAGAAATAGAAATCAAACTCTAGAAATTAAATTGATGTTGCGCCTAAGCCCCATTTTGAAAATTTTGTTGATGGCGGAGATATGCAGGTAGAGGATGAGAATGTAACTGAAGACCATATACCTCACCATGATAAGCTAGATGAGAAGGTTCCATTTGAGCCACTAGTTAGTCTGAATTGAAACGGTCTACTAAAGGACATCAACTTTCTCAAAGATATCCTCCACATGAGTATGTGATGATCATTGATAGTGGAGAGCCAAAGTACTACCAAAAGGCCATTACAAATGTTGATAAGGAAAAGTGGTTGAAGGTCATGTGAGAAGATATGAATTCCTTGCATGAGAATCACACATTTGAGTTAGTGAAATTGTCTAAGGGCAGATAAACACTCAAGAACAAATGGGTATACAAGAAAAAGACATAAGAGAATAGCTCTCAACCAAGATACAAAGCAAGATTGGTTGTGAAAGGATTTAATCAGAGAAAAAGTATTGGTTTTGAAGAAATATTTTCACCAATAGTGAAGATGTCTTCTATCCGAGTTGTGCTTGGGTTAGCAGCTCGTTTGAATCTTGAAGTTGAACAACTTGATGTGAAGACAAATTTTCTTCATGATGATTTGGAGGAAGAGATCTATATAGAACAACCAGAAGATTTCGAAGTCAAAGGTAAAGAACAATTTGTATGCAAATTGAAGAAAAGTTTGTGTGGGCTCAAGCTAGCACCATGACAATGTTACAAGAAATTTAGACCTAGAAAAATCAATGTATATGGTCTATAATACGGATTAAAACATAAACATTAATAACTCAAATTTTTTTTTTATAAAAAATAATAAATTTAGTATTATTATTATAATTTGATATATGTTCGGATCTGGAGTATATGTTTAAGGTTTGAGTAGAAATGTAAGGGGTTTTTTTTAATATAAAGGTGGATTTTTTTTGGTTAAATATATTTTTAATTCTTACAAAATTATAACATTTTAAGTTTAATACTTAAAAATGGACTCTTAATTGGTAAGGGTCCCAAAAAGAAATTATAATATAAGGGTGATTTTTTTATGTTAAATATATTTTCAATTTCTACAAAATTACGACATTTTAAGTTTAGTTACTAAAAAAAATTATTCTCTTCTAGTCTCTATTTTGATTTTAATTTTAGAGACTTTTATAGACTAAATTTTTTTTTATATAAAAACAATTTTCAAAATAACAACTAAAAGTGAATAAAAAAAATTTAAAGACTAAAAGGTTAAATTTTTTTTTATAAAGATTAAAATTAAATTTTAAAATTTTATAGAATCTAAAATTTAATTTATCCCTTTTCAATTATTAAAATTATACTTTTTTTATTAAGGTACAATTTTTAAAAATATTTTATTAAGGTACAATTTTTAAAAATAGAACAAAATTTCTTAAATGTTTGAGACCTCACTAAGTAGTATGGTCGAGTTGAAGATTTGGCCACCATGGTCTAGTTACACGTTCGTCTACTTGTAATATGCTCCATTGTTTGGTCTTGTCTATGGGTCAAAGTTTTTTTTTTTTAACTTTTCGCTTCATGATAAATATTACTTTAATAAAAAAAATTATTTTTAAATTAATGACATAATTAATTTTCAATTTAACTTTTATTTTTAATTGTTCATTTCAATTGTTATTAACTATGTACAGGATTTATAAAGCATTAATTCTATTTTATATGTATGATTTGAAAATTACACTTTTAAATAGTTAAGAAGTGTAATATAATAAAATTATTATTTTATTTATTTTATTTATACATTTTATAATATCATAAAATAAAATAAAAAATGACAAATAAATAAAATATTAGTTTATGAATATTTGCAAGCATGCTTGTACTCGTTGTAAGAATGCCGCAATGTATTTTCCATGCTTGGCATAAAATGAATACATGCACATGGTGTTGTCTATTAATTTTGGACTATTTTTATGACATTGTTTGGACTATTTTATCTTGTGGTTTTAAGACATTGTTTAGTCTTGTCATGATGTATATTTTTTTTGACAAGTGTAAGTGGTAAATAATAAAATAAGGGCAATTCACTATAATGTGAAATACTTTATAATAAAATGAGGACAATTGTAAGTTTAAGATTTTATTTACTTTGAATTTAGACACAATCTCCTCTGTACTCATGATGTGCAAGACTATTTGAAGTCAATTCAATAACGTTCAATTCACTTGTTAACACTTAGGTCGCGGCAACGAAAAAATGTTAATAGATTGAGAAAAAGTAATTGAGTCAGAAAAAATAGAAATTGAAATAAAAAATTTAAATTGACTCAACAAATCAACCTTCTCACCTTCGTTGCTATGTTTTTTTCTTCAGAAATTTATTCGCAATGAACTCACTTGAGTGATAAATTCTAAAACCTCAATTTGTCTCAACCTATTGTGCCAGTCTTATATTTTGCATCAAATTTATAAACTTAGTTTAATTGTAGATTTAACGCTTTTATTTCTATCAATTTATAAAATTGATCTCTTTGTTTTAAAAGAACAGTTTTAGTTTTTCTCTCAAATTTTTGAATTAAAAAAAAAAATGAAAATTTGACATTTTTTAAATAATATAAAATACAATTTTATGATATGAAACATGTAGTGACATTAATTATTTATATGTCATTAGTTAAATTATAAAAATATAATTTTTTTCGAAGTTAATCATTTTACATTATCATATCATCATATTATTTAAAACATATCACATCGCTAATTTTTAATTAAAAAATTAAAATGAGAGACCAAAACTGTAAGATTTTAAGATAAAACAACCAATTTTGTGAATTGGTAAAAATAAATAAATTAAATCTATTAATTTTAATTTGATTTTCTAGTATTAGTAGAATTTTTTATGATCCTAAATTAAATCAAACGAAAACCGACCGTATGTCTCATTCAAATTATAAAAAATAAAAAAACGAGACATTTAAAATCGACGGCGCCATGAAAGTCCTTTTTCGACGGCTTAATTTGAATCATGTATTCAGTAACAAAATATATACACAATCGTAATTTGAATCATGTATTCAATAACAAAATATGTACACAATTGGTTGAAAAACCACCTAATTCAATTGATAAATAATTGACTCACACTCACTAACTAGTAAGTTCAAAGTAAATTTCTTAAGTTATAATGAGTTGAATTCAAAGTAAAATTTACATTCACACTCAAAAGCTACAAATTTCAACAATAACTTAGAATCATTTAAGTGGAAGAATCAATTTTACTCGATAACACTTAAATATGTCAAAAATAATTTTGCATCTCTAGATCAAGTCTATCATCTCTAACAGTGGAATCAAACATGATGTCTATAGAAGAGAATTTGGATTCTGGCAATGTGATTGTGCAATCACACTCAAAATATTATCTGATTAAGAATAAACGGTCTACATTTTTATACAGATTTTGTTCAATTCATTTTCACCTTAATATATCTATTATGGGTTGACTTCACACCAACATAGTCCAGGCCCAACATGAAGACGTGTGATTCCAGATCAATCCGACCCAATCAAATAATGTCATAGAGCGTTCTAGAAACTAGGGCAAGTCACCTCAAATGCATAATCTGAAGTGACCATCTATCGTAACTCATTTGGACCTCCAATCATGACCACTAGATGAATATGGAGAGAATCATGTGATAACGAACATGATAGCTCACATGTGGATCCCTTTTGAGCCACTTGATGACAATCATACTGTGATCACAACCACTAGATGGTCTTCACCTTCCTCTAATTACAAGGACACACATCCAACATCATAGGGTGATCCAAAGATCATGGATTCCTCTTTGATGATCATAATGGGAATATTCTAGAAACCTATAAGAGTCACTATATATATAAACATGACCGATTAAGTCATAAATATACACACAAATTCTAACCTAAAAAGAAAACATCTCATTCTCTAACAAATACTTACTTGATTATCAGAGTATGTGCAAGTACACCCCTGATGTGTCGCTAGCGAAAAGGATCAAGAACCTCCTCCAACTGTTGTACACCACTGTTTCCATAATTAAGGCCATATATTCCGTATCTCCAATATTAAATAATATTCAAATATAAATTATTTTATATTCAACTTACTTTTAATTAAAATTAATTTGACAAAATCAATTTTAATCATCGTATAACTAAATACACCCTTACATTTATTATCTTTCTTTGATCTTTATCTTTTTTTTTATGCTTACTATGTCATTCTTCATAATTTTTGTTTCTTCAAACGTTTATAAAGTCCATCACTCAACCCAATCTATCATCTTCTTTTCGACCATTCTCTTGGAGAGAGGATTTTTTGTTGTTGCCATTTTTCCACCCTCTTTCTTTATCCATAGGCCATAGCCATGACCTAATCACCTTCATCCTCATAAACTATCCAAAAGCATTTACACACACATTTGCTCGATGTAGTGTTACAAACATCACACCTCATGATCAATCAAACAAGTTTCACTTTAAAAAAACTCAATGTCCAAATAAAAACAACATAAGCAAGAGAGAAAGAGCAATGTGAGGCATGCTAGGTCTCAAATGAGACCTTCTATAGTGTTACCATTATTATTATTATTATTTATCGAAACCAAAACTTTTCTGAAGCACATATACCTTTATTGAATTTGTATATTTAAGTCAATCCAAATTTCATGCTTTTGTAAAAAAAATCTAAATGTGGAAGAGGTTGTCTACCTCAAATAAAATTATTGAGGGAGAAAATCTATAAAAAAAAAAAAAAAATACCAATCAATAATTTAAACTCGAATCAGAAACAAAAAGAAGATTATTTAGCCTGATATGTCTCTATTTTATATACATATTAAGTTTTTTATTTATTAATTCTGCCGTCAAGAATTTAGATATTAAGTTTTAAAAACTCATCAAAACTAGAACATATCTCAAAAACAAAGAACTAATGTTGATAGAAATACTTATAGATCAGATTCTCAAAAACATAAATTAAATCTACAACCTTATAGATGTGAGTATATTTCTTTTTTTTTCTACTACGACAATGATTTGTGCATAAGAAAGTGAAATAAATAATGTTTCTTGCATATATACACACGTTTACATTCCCAATTTTAGAAAGCAACAAATTTGATTCCATTGAATTTAATACAGGACTTGAACAGAAGTATATTGTTAAGAGGAATGTAATGTTTCTTAATCCCTATACATGACTTAAAAAAAGATAAATATATAAATAATTTTGCTAACATCTATAGTAAGGGGCACATCTCAAAAATGTCAAAAGTGGTTTTTTTTTTTATTTAAATTTTTATAAACTTTCAACGAGTAAATTACATAAATTCAAAATAAAATTTTTATACTTAATATGAAATATTTAAAATTAGTGGCTAGAGACTATGAAATATTTAAAATCATTTTGACAACTTTGCACACAACGTGACACACTAGCAATCTTGTATTGGACTCACTAGTCTTACGGATGGATAGCATGTTTTTTCATACTCGACTAAAACAATATCACTATATCATCTCAAAATAATTAATTTATTTATAATTTAAAAAAAAATAATTGCATATTTCTGTTTTTAGTATAACTATATCTGATTTTACTTTTTAATTAATATTATTTATATTCTTTTTAATATAATATTTTTTATTATGTATTTATAACATTAATAATGTATACGTAAGAAAGATGATTCGATAAAACTTTCATATTCTTATCCACATATTGTTTGTGAAACTTAGAAAGATATAGTATTATTCCTTCATGGAACGTTTGGCACACTATGAATAGGTGGTGTCCGACAATGTGGACCCAGCGGTATTTCACTATTTTTAGGGGGTGTATCTATACATTTTTCATTTTTTATAATTCTTTTTTGACTCTACATTTCTAAATTGGTATGAACCTTCCAAATTCTATCATATAGT
The DNA here is from genome assembly GCA_037974755.1 of Cicer yamashitae. Lineage (NCBI taxonomy): Eukaryota > Viridiplantae > Streptophyta > Magnoliopsida > Fabales > Fabaceae > Cicer > Cicer yamashitae. The sequence continues at coordinate 50,611,421 of JBBPBQ010000004.1, forward strand.
TTATTTCTCTACCTACTACGTCGGCACACATACCTTTATTGATTTTTTACAATCAAGTCAATGCAAAAGTCATGCTTGTGTAAAATAACGGTGAAATATAATCGATTATTTAAACTCGATACTGCCACACATGTAATTGAAAGCTCAATTAGAAACAACAAGAAGACAAATTTAAAGGACTTTAAAGTTAAAACATATTTTCTTTTATATCTCATCATCCCAAAGGTCATTGAGACTGGGCTTGGTTGGTCCAGGGATCAAACGGTTCTGCTTAATTTGATCAATTTTTTGATGATCCTCCTTTGTCAAAGCCCAATCAAAGATTTGAAGATTTTGGTTCATTCTCTCCTTATCATAGCTCTTAGGAACAAAAGTGATTCCTTGTTCATATAACCATCTAAGAGATATTTGTGCAATAGATTTTCCATGAGCATCAGCAATCTCTTTAAGCATATCATTTTCCATAACCTCATTTGCTCCTCTGCTTGCACCTTTCCTCAATGGTGAAAATGCAGTTAACACTATTCCATTTTCATTGCAAAACTCTCTAAGCTTCTTTTGTTGCCATGCAAGATTCATCTCCACCTATACATATATGTATATATTAACAATCAATGGCTGATCAAGCACCCCAAGTCAATGAGTGCAAAAAATTCTTTATTTAATTTTATATTTTAAAATTTAGTGTATGCTTAGTTTCACGATAGTATTGACAAAATTACGGTGCATATTTTGAAACTTGGTGCATATTGTTCCGCAGTAGGATTTTGCCAATTTTACTGTGAAACTAAACATGTACCAGACTACTAGTCATTGAGTCAATCTAAACTTTAGTTTGATTGATGGCTTACTTGATTGACTGCGGGAAGAACAGTTGCAACAGAGAGGAGATTTTGAAGTTTCTTGACAGAGAAGTTACTAACTCCAATAGCTTTGGTGAGTCCAAGTTTCAAACATTCTTCCATTGATTCCCAAACACCTTTCACATCAAATGGTAAGAGATCTGCCACATCAATTGGAAATGAAAACTTTCCAGGCTGAGAACTTAGTGGCCAATGAATCAAATACAAGTCCAAGTAATCCAATTGAAGAGTCCTGCACAAATTAAGCAAGTCCAACACTATCTCAATAAGTAAATGTTTCGATTCAATTTTATGAGATACAAAAATTTTTTAGCTATATGTTTTTTACATAATTGATTCAGTTAAAATTAATTTTTTTCACCACCAAATTAAACACATTTTAAGTACTCAAAATGAAAGTAATATTGACATTTTTATTTGCAACTATCATGTTAATGATTAATATTGTTAGTATTTTAGTAAGAGTGAAAATCGAACGTATGATATTGATATGAATTAAAATTTGTTTACTTGAGAGATTTTTGAAGAGCAGGGACAACAAGATGAGGATGATTTTCAGTGACCCAAAGTTTAGAAGTAACAAAAAGGTCTTCTCTAGTGACAAGGCCAAGTTCACATGCTTCTTTCAAAGCTTCTCCAAGAGCTTGTTCTGAGCCATATGCAGCAGCTGTATCAAAGTGTCTATAACCTTGTTTGATTGCTTCTATTATTGCTTCTTTTGTGTCTTTTTTACATGTGAAATCAGGGGCTGATCCCATTCCTATAATTGGCATTTTCAGCTTACAAGAGGTGTTGGCAAGAACCTTGGTTGGGATCTCAAAAGTACTACCCATGTTGTTGTTGGGTTGGAAAGGTTTATGATAAGATTGTTACACTTTGAGATTAACTTGTTGATAGTCTAAGCTTTGCTTGGCACCTTTTATAGCTAAAAATTGGTACATTCTTAATAGTAAAAACGTGCGAAACTTTCTTTATACTCCTTTTGTTTGAAAATAAAGAGACTAACGAACATTTGTAATATATTAAAAATAAAAATTTTGTATTGAAAATTATGCATATTTTGTTTTTGAAAATTGTAAATTCTATTTGTGTAATCTTTAACATGACCCATAATTAAATGTCATTTTAACAAAAAAAAAATTATTTTAAAATGATTATTATTTTTGAAACAATAATTTTATTTTACCATTATGATAATTGAAAACCAATCAACAGTTAATAATTTATTAAAATGATTGTTTTTCATTTTTTTTAATGTGTGTTAAAAATTTAAAAGATATTGTCCTTAAATCCTAGTTCAACTGACAAATGTCGATACTGTTAGGTTGGACATCGTGTCCTGGTTCGAATCCAAAATCTTGTAGTTATATGAGTTAATTATGGTAGAATTTATCATCTCTTTTAAGATAAAAAAAAAATTAAAAGACATTCATTTTGAAATAGAGAAAGATTAAAAACAACAATGATACTTGTATACTCTGAATTTTCCAATATTATTCAACACTTTTATTTTCGCTCTTTATTTTTTTTCCATCACATCACTATTATATGTCACATCTATTAAATCATTTTCGCTATTATTTTCTCTCTTAAAGTGTAAATAGTGTGTTTGGATGTAGACAAGTAATTTAATTTCCAATAAAATAAGTTGGCTTAAATATATTTTTAATCATTGTAAAATAAAAATATAATTTTTAATTTCTACAAAATTATCATGCATGCAATTTTAATTCATACGTTAAATAAATGGATTTTTTGAGTGAATTTTTCTAAGCATGTGTTACAATAATGTAAAAAGTTTATTCACAAAAAATAGCTCAAAATTCAATTTTCAAGTCTATATTTTTGTTACTTTAATTTTTAATCTTTTAAATTTAAAAAAATTATATTTTATTTATTTTTAAATATGTTTTTAAGATGAAAATCATATTCTAAATTTAAACTTAAAACTTTGTCGTAGTAAATGAGTTCTGATGATGATTATAAGATTTTATTTATAAATTAAAAAAAAAAAAAAAAAAAAAAAAAAAAAAAAAAAAAAAAACCAAAATATTTTCAACAAAACAAAGTATTGTGGTAGACCACTCCATTCAATGATATAAAGTGCTACTATAGTGACTTGTCTCCGCATGCCAATCTGGAAAGCTTTTGGAAGGTAGGTGGGTTGCGATGATTTCTACCACCATTTTATTTTCTTATTTTATTTATTTAATACTTATAACTTGGGGAGTTGGTGGTGGCTTAGTCAAATTATATGACCATATTATAAGTAGTAATACATCTTGACTATTTGACCGTTTTGTTTACAATAGAAATTATTCTCTTATCAGCCGTCTTTAACATTTTACATACATTAAAAAAAGTTATTACAAATTTATTCATTATTAACATTAACATTAATGTAAAAAAAATTAAAATGGTATAAATAGAATTAATTTATAAGATATTGAAAAATAATAATTAATATTATTTTTAAAATTAAAAAGTTTATTCATTTTAGAACAAATTTTCTTTAAAATAAATCAGAGGAACTAACTTGTATCGACTCCATAGTATATCATTTTATCTTTACCTTTCTATCTTTTAATTATTGGGGGAACAAAAATAATATTACATTCATTTCTTTTAACCTCTATAGTTTTCCGGCCAAGTAATTGATACAGTGTTCTTTTATGAAAAATAGAATAATAATATATTGTATAATTGATAACGTCTTTATTTTATATATACATACATTTAGCGGTCAAGTATGTAGGGTGGCAAATTGATGAGCACGCGAAGGGAAAATTTGACAAAGCAGATTTTTTCTATAGTCTTTACATTTTCCTTTGACTAAAGATATTTATTTTTTCTATCATTGTCAAAATGTTTATAAGTTACTGATCTTCTAAAAAAGTGACAAATAATTATTATGAAATTCACATATGATTAGGAGATTCCGATGTTCAACTTAACAATTTCAATATTTATCAGTTGAACTAAAATTTAATGATTCATTTCAATTTACTATGTGCATGTATTATTTTTTCAAAAATATCCCTTGCTAATACTAAAAATTTATCTTGAAGGTAGTATTTAACATCTCATTTGGAAAAAAGGAAATTAATGTCTAAACTATTAGCTATACACAACTGTGAATATAATTCCATATATTTCCTTTAATGTTTGATTACATTACAATATTATTTATCCATAGGCTATTATTAATGGCATGGTTACAGGCTTGCACACAGCGTGACACACGAGATTTGCTCCCTTAAGGGACGCCACTTCTACTGGCATGCTTAGAGCCTTGCTACGATCAGTATATATTATTTTTTATTTTTTTTTGACAAAATCAATATATATGTATTGATCGTTCTCAATAATATTCATATAAATATAATATTGTGCAAGTACATTATATAGATCAGAGATATCAGAACTGATTTCCTGGCCCGCATCGTATTAGTCCAACCGGGCAATAGGTTTTTCACGTCAAAATAAAAGAGAGGTGTGTTGTGAATTCGGAAATGTAAATATCAATTTGTAATTTTTTAGAATGTAAATTTAAATTTTTTTATATTTTTGAAATATATAAAAATATTTTAAGTTAATAGTATTTACGATCCAAATAAATTATGTTCGAATTAGTTTGTCGAATAGGGTTAAAATCAACAAAAAATAAAAGATATTTAGAGAACTTTTGACATTGTATATGGGACTTGGAGGAAAAACCTCCAACTAGAATATCCTTATTAAATATAGACTATAAATTTGGTTACTAATTTCAGCTCTACACAGGTAACAGGCCTTTCCGGCCAACTTGCATAGTTTCTTTTTTTTCTTAGACTTGCATAGTTTATTATGAAATAAATTATTTTCATAAAAAAATATATTATTTTCAATTAATTAAATTTAAAACAAAACAAAAAATAAATAAATCTAAACACATTTTTTAATTCACATAGTTAAGTTTGAATCTGTAATACGAATAATTTGGAATTAATAAGTAGAAATGGAAATAAAAAATAAAGTTCAATAAATAACACTACCAGAAAAACTGTTTTTAGCGTCGGTTAAAAGCCCACGTTAAAAGGTAAAAAATCGACGCTAACACTGCTTTAGCGTCGGTTAAAAGGTATCCGACACTACGTTAGCGTCTCTAAAACCGACTCAAAATCCGACGCTAGATATCAAAGCAAGAACATTCGACGCTAGCATCAAACCGTACACGTGAAAAATAATATAGCGTCGGTTATTCGACGCTAAAATAAAAGGTCAACCAAACAAATAGCGTCAGCCTGACCGACGCTAAAGCCAAACTAATTACTCACTCTTCCGTACACCCTCTGCACCAATAGGAAACAATCAGAGAATAACAACAATAGAGAAAATCTTACATAGGTAGATTTCCTACGACTATCAACCCAAGCGCCAATTTTCCTCTTGTGGGTTCTCATAAATAGCAAGAGGTTCTCATAAATAGCTCACAGGGGAGCAAATCTCACATGAACAAACCATTGAATTTAAATATAAAAACAAAGTGATTAGTTGATATTTAAATGACTCCACTTGATCAGCTATTAAAACCAAACTTTACTGAATCAACTGTTTAATAAAAATATTCTCTAAAGCCAAGTTTTTCATTTCAAAATTTATCATAATATTACTATCTGATATTTTTACTATCTTCCTAATCACATTATGCATAAACATAGATGATATATGGACTCAACTTTTTACTCCATCTCATAGCTATTTTATTTGCATTTAGACAATATTTAATGTCTACTATCATATGCTAAAAGATTTGGCACATTAAGATTCTAACAAATATAAATTAAGATTAGTTGTAGTGCTCAATTAATAGTCTCCATCACAAATGTACCTGGATATTTTCATAAAACGAAGAATTTTCAGCTGATCAAATTTCATCAAGCAAGAACATTACTTCATTCAACCGGTAATCTGCACAATTAGAAAAACTTATCAGATCTAACATTTGCACATTAATAAAATCCCTACAAAAACAAAGTGTCAAAAATATGTCATACACAAATCAAAACTGAACTCAAATCAAATGAATAACTATATAACTGTTATACATTTGAACTCAAATCAAATCAATAATGGCTTTAAAATATTCAATGTAGCACCAATCAAATGACTATTTACATCGTCATTTTCATCATCTTCATTGATACCTTATTGCATATAAGAAAATAAAAATAAAAACAAAATACTAATACCATAGAAAGAATATAACTGTTTTTAAGGCAAATTGTATTAATGATATACACTAGTCCAAGTATAAAAAATGGTAGGAAAGGTGTAAAACTAAAAAACTAATATAAAATAAACACTACAAACCAAGACAACCAGAAGCATAAAAGCCAAAAGAATAACAATGCTTTGACTGTTATAAAAATGTAGTGGAGTAGTTATCTAGTAGCAACGGCAAAGATGTGATACATTTAAACGGAACCAGATCAGCACAGAGAAGAATACCAATGATTCCGTTGACAACGTCAAAAGAGTTTTGATTGGCGCGGAAAAATGAGAAACAAAGATAGATGACACAGAGAAGAATTTGTGAGTGAGGGAAAACGACAGGGAGGAAGTCAGGAAGCGAGGCAACGCAGAGAAGGTAGGAGGAGGGCTGAAGGCGGCGCCTGCAAGGCTGCCGCCGGGAAGAGTTAGAGTGAAGGGAGAAATACATAGCTATATAAATATTTCATTATTATTTGTAAAGTAAATCTCATCAAATAAAATTAACATGTGTACGAATGTTTAGTTTTTGTCATGTTAGTTGTTTTCATTAATACTATTTGCTAATATTAAATTTTCAATAAAAAATGGTGAATTACTGATAATATTTTTGTTAATTACTTTTAATAATTAATAGCAATAAAATTAATTTTAAATAATTTCATTATTAACATGGGTTTATACGGACTACCCATGTCCAATTAGGTAAATCCGTTGCATGACAAGTCTAATGTAGACTCGGACCAACAAGCCCTCTTATAATTCAAATTCAAAATATTGATGTCTAAGCTTAAATTTTTTTGGACTTTTTAAATCGATCCATTCGGACTAGCCATTTTGACAACACTAAAGTTTTTTTAAGAGAAAATAATCATAGTATTTCATTAATAATTATGTGTTTAATACAATGTGATATTTCTACCAAAAGTTGCAAGTTGGTTAAAGATGTGGTCGCCTTCGAAATATCATAAGTAATCTCATTCACTTGTCTCTTAATAAATTCAACACTAGATTACAAATTTTAACAATATCCCCAACTTTTGTAGCGTTGTTTCTTGAGCCATGAGAATTATCAATTGATACTTAACTGAAGTTCATGAACACAATTAATTGTTGAAAGTAACCCAAAGACTTCACTAATATGGACATCACATTGAGATGTAATCCATTCCTTCTTAACAAGCATAAATTGACATTTCTCATCTTTGATACACATGCCAATGTCCACTGCTTTTTTTTTTCCCTTATCATGGCTGCCAATTTCTCTCTTCGTTCTTTATCCGCTAATCTTGTCATTCTATTCATTTTTATGCCTTATTAAAAAGTTGGTGGATGATTTTCAAAATTGGGCTTTGCATGTTACAGCCCCTTGTCACCTCGTTCATTCACGTACGCAGGCCCACTAGCTGAGTTGTGCCTTTTTCATTTTGTGCACCTGCCTCGTTACCAACCGCACCCCCCTCACCTTGTTGGGCCTTCTGCATATTCTGGACAGTACCCATGTTTTGGGCCTTCATCATTTTGACTTCACTTTGACCAATTTCACAATTAGCACCAGTTGAATTAAATTAATCCTTATTAATCTCATCATCCGAATTTGATTGATTCTTTTAAATTAATTCTCATAAATCATGTTTTTGGTTGGGTTTGATAAAGCCTTTTCTATCTGTTTTTGTGTGGTGGGTGTTATAATTCATGTTGCAATTGACTATAGTGACCGTGACCAATTAAGTTTTAAGGAATGTGAAACAGAACAAATATTGTAGACAAATGATTACTCAAATATATACCACCCCTATTATTTGTCTCATTTGTATTATGCACACTTTTTAAGAAAATATCTAAATGTACAAAATTTCTATAATTAAATAAATTTTAGAATTGCTCTTAATCATAAATTAGCTAGTAGAGCAATTAGGTGTATTTTTTTATAAAGAATAGGCACGTGTTTTAGATACAATAAATGAAAGTATATGTTAATAAAAAATAGTCATCCGTAATTTAAAATAACTAATAGTACGAGACAATCAAATATTTTAAATAAAACATTTAATATGAAACAAAGAAAATTAGAATACTAATAATATAGATATTTATTTGAACAAACAAAGACATATCATCATGCAGAATCTAAAAAGGTGACATTAGGTAAATTCAAATAGATACATCCATTCAACTCTCATACATTTAGCTACTAGTACCAATATTTATTTTATGAGACCACAAACAAGTAACAAGAAAAAGAAACATAGAGTAACATGACATGAAACTTAAAAGTAATTAACCATGTTCTCTAATTAAACATTTTACATAAACTTCACATTTTTCCCTACTCACTCTTCTCAATTGGAGTCTCAGTGTTGATGATAACTTTTTCCTCTTTCTTTTCATCTAAAGCTTCTTCTTCTGTATCAACCTTTTCCTCACTTTTCTCTTCTGAGGCTTCTTCAGCCTCAGCTATCACCTTCTCTTCTTTAGCAACATCTTCTGTCTCAGATTCTGCAACAGAATCAACATTTTCTTTTGTTTCCTCAACATGTTCTGTTTCTACCTTCTCTGTTTCCTCTTCTTTGTCTTTCACTATCACAATTTCTTCTACCTTCTCAGCTTCAACCAATGGCTTGGATTCTTCAGCTGAAGATTCAACAACACTTTCTTTTTCTTCTTCTTTGGTTTCTGATGCTGCAGCTATAATTGGACTTTCAACAATTTCTTCACTTGTTTTCTCATCAGATATCAATGATAATTCCGCCGTGTCGTCGGAGAGTGCTGTCTTTGCTGATACAATCTACAGAATCATATTCAAATAGGAAATTAGTTGTTAGTACATATTACTAAGAAGATGTTTCAAAATTTATTTTCCTTTATAAAACTGAAAAATATGACACATAGAAAATGTACATGATTCTTGTGGCTTCTTTAATGTGATAATAACCTTCAATTGTTTAGTTTTTTATTATCTTATCTTCTTCGGTGAATATAAAGACATTTCAATTTGATTAGATCCATATGTTGCATTAAAAAAAGTAATTAAAGTTTTAATGTCTTTGTCACTTTGCAACTACAAGATGTATGACTGCATTTGAAAATCATCATGTGTTTATAAAAAAATTAATGCTTTGTAAAAGGTATGAATTAAAAATTGATAAAATTTTTATAAAGACTAAAATTAAAATATAGATATTTTGTAAAGAATACAAATACTTACAAACCATGAGAGTATACCAAATACTTGAAATTGATAGAGTTAATTACCTCAACAGTGGCCATAATTGGAATACAAAGAAAAATGCACTTGTTTCTTAAAGAACAAAGTTAAGAGTTGTATAGGAAACTATGCTTTTGTTTGATGAAAAATAATGGCATTGAGAATGGTTTATATAGAATTTTGAGGTAACAAGTTGATGAAAAAAATGAAGTGGGGGCAGTTCAAGAATCTTGGGATTTGACACCCCATTTATTTCACTCAATCTTAGTAAGCATGTTTGGCAATAATGGTGACAAATGCTTAGAGATGAGGTTATAATTTACTTTAATAATGTTTATTTCGGATCCATCTATTGGGAGGGTGAATAATGGAGCATGATTTTTCATCGATGCCATCATCTTCTTTTGGTTCTAAGTCTATGTGCTTTGTGCAGTCTACTATATAAGGGGAAACAACCAAATTAACAACTATTTTTAATCATGATTGAACTGTGGTAAAAGAAAAGTTATCAATTTATGTAAAATGTATTTAATTTACACATGCATATAATTAATTACATCATCATAGAAATATTAAAAATATTTTATGAACTAAAAATTTAGAAGGTTATTATGTAAAAAAAAATACACTTTGAATGCATAACAATTAAAATATTCAAACAATTAGTTCTTCTCATCACTTTGTTAATTGATTAATAGTTACTATACACTAAATAGTTTCATTCAAAAACTCAATCATATTTTATTATCTTGTCACATTTAATTTTAATATTTTATGAAGTAATACTGCATGATAGTTAATAAAATATATCATATGATGTGAGAGAGAAAAGATTTCTATATTTACACTAATTGAAGATTCTAAGACTATTAAATTATTTAATAATTTTGCAAAAAAAATTATCTCAAAATCTACTTATAAATGTAAGGTTATATATAAATTGTATACATCTATCAAATTAAATTGCAACGACTATATATAACATTTTTTAATGTTTCATTGATATCTATAAGATAAATATCATATATATTCCCTCTATTGTACCAAAAGAAATATCATGTATATGTTTATCTAAAATCATTTAATTACTTGTATTATTATTATTTTCCAGATTTTGTAAGACTTTACACACATAATTCAAGTAATAAATATATTAAATATAATGAGATTTTACAAATCATCATCATCCATCTTTAATAAGTAACACTAATAATGTAAGCAAGTTTTATATAGATGTCTAGTCACATTTTATAATTTCCCAATAATGTGACATAGATCATAGATGTCAAATACAAGTATTTATAAATAACTTATTTACAATGTCAATATATAACTATTAGGTTATCTGTAAAAAGGAAACTATTAGGCTAGAGTTGTGGTCGGTGGAGCTTCATCGACATTTTTTAAGGGCGCAAAGAGAATAAAATTTATATAGCTAATTTTAGGTTTTTTTTAATAAATAAAGTAATCTCATGTAATTACGAAGACTAATTTTTTTTGAGATTTTAGATTTTCTTTTTATAAATAAAGTAATCTAATGCAATTACAAAGATTAATTTTTTTGAGGCATTGATATTTTGTTAACACATATGGGAAATATTTGAACTCTGATGGATGCTTATTTTTTGTGTTAAATGTTGGTTTTGCGAAGAAAATCATCAAATATCATGAAAATGAAAAAATAAGTCATAATTCAAGTTTTAAGATTTGTAAAAACTTGCAATTTTATATAACACTTATAACTTTTACGCTAAAATTATTGTAGACATTAATATATATATATATATTTTCTTTTTTGTCGGGAAATAGACAATAATAAACTACAGTTTGATTGAAAGACAAATAAAATTTATTATTTTAGTTAGAATTTGAATTCAGTTACTAATGTTCGATTCATTATTAATTAAAGTCTATTAACTACAAATCAACTCAATCATATATAATTTTTAAATTAAAATCAATATTAATTATACCTTGTATCATTGGGTCTTTTAGGTATATGGTTGAAATTTTAATAACATCATATTTAATAATAGCAACGCTATTTTATCCTTGAGTATACTATTCCTTGCTTTGTAAAATTAAGTAATCAATATCCATGTATCATACTAAACATTCTATAATTTATTATAGACCTATATTGTATGTTTATTTTTTACGGTTGGTGTCAAATCTTACTACTAGCATTGATTTAATAATACATTATTGAATAAATTAATGGAGAGAAATGGAGCTACATGGTAACTGGCAACATAAGCCCACCCAAATAAAAACAAGAAGGCATTGTCCATCTAAACTATACATGGGCTTTGGTCGGCTGGTGGGCCAACCTACTATGATGGGCCCTACGAAGAGTATGCATAGAAGCCGTAGCTATACCCAATTGGTTTGTGACACGTGGAAATCAAATCACCGACTATATTTTGAATTTGATGTGATGACATAAGGTGTGGTGTGTGTGCTGTAAATATTTTGTTGAACAGCTGCAAAAGGATTCCTTTGCCTAATAATAGAATGATGAATCCTGAGAATAAGAATCCATGTATCAGATCATCATTATCATCCACATTGGAATTATTTACCAAACCAACGTCACAAAAAAGTATCCCTGCTAGATAACGAATTAAAGAAAGTAATTGTAATGCATGAAAAATATACGATTGTTTTTCTTCTCTTGTACTCCATAAAATTTCTGGAATATAGGTTAAAAAAAGTTGATGTATTTTATTTATAATTTAAAGTAAATATATTTTTTTTTAACATATTTCTTTTTATATTTAAGATCGAAGAGAGTATTTTAATGTTAGTTTTTTTTTTATAATTAAATGTTAGTTTTCTTCTACAAAACTTAAGGTAGTTTTTTAAAAATTCATTCATTAGTCATTCAAATTAATTGCGATAATTTTCAATTTAAATATTGTATTATAAAATTAAAGCATACTTCATTAAATTGTAAACATAAATATATGTAGTTCTTTTAATAATATATAAGAGAATAAAAATAGCAAATTGTCGCTAATTATAGAGCCGAGGTAAGAGTTGTTAACGAAAGAGGCAGAGAATCTTATTATATCATGATGGAACGAAACCCAATTTAAATGTGAACTAAAGAGCTTGTCAAAAACCTATAACTCCAACCACATCTAAATTAAAGAGAGTAATAATCTTTGATGTTGTAGTAGCCAAGTCTCATTCACCTTCTCTTATAACATAGTTTAGATTAGTTAATATAATGCATTACGTCTTCTTGTTTTAAAAAAAAGGCATAGACTAGTTTCTTTTTCTTTCTTTCTTTCTTTTATCTTATGTACAAAAATGAAGTTTATTTTCTATACTTAATTGATTATTCCTTCTTTAATTTTGGGTACTTGCTGATTGCGATGATTCGAATAGTATGACAGCATTGAGTTATATATTCTAACAGTAGTTTTTACAAAATTAGAAATGAGAGCTTTTCACCTAACTCAAATTTAGACCATGATTTTTGCAAAATCTAAAAATGAGTACATTTTTAGGGTTATATATTGAGATGATAAATTTTCCCATAATTAACTCAAACAAATCTAACAATATCGACATTTGTTAGTTGAGCTATGACTTAAAGACTGGTTTTTATTTTATATGGTTAGTTTTTATTTCAAAAGAATTTTATATGGTTAGTTAATATAATTAAATAATGATATACAAGCAGATACTACAGTGTTTTTCCTTTTGGAGTTTCTTGATGGTGACAAAAAATTCTACTTGGATATCAACTATACTTTTGATATTTATTTGAAGGGATTGGGCTTTTACATGGATGGCAATAATCTTCTAAATTTGCAATTGCAATAGTAACTCTCCTTCATTTAGTCAAATCCTACATTTTAGTTTAAATTTTAATGACTTAGGAAGTTCTTATATCTTAGTATGTACTAAACCCCCCACAAAAATGTCTTGCTTGTCTCTTTTTTATGACACTTTCCATAGTATCACATCACTATTTTTGCCAATGTAATATGGTGATAGTAATCTTTTTGTCTGTGGGAATGCTTTCAAGTTTAGACTATAATTTGAAGCAATGTTGTGGTACGTATTTAGGCTTTTCAACCAATATGGTATGAATTTGTCCAAAAAAACATATGTGATTGGTAAAACTTGATTAAGTAGTACACATAATTCTGCAATTAGTAGTTACTTCTTCAAATAATATTTCTTGCATTTCTTTATCAAAACAATTTAATAACTAAATAATAACGGTGTTCAATCACATTGAATCTTTTTATTATATTATAATATATTTTTACAAAAATAATAATAATATGTATTTAATCTCGGCGGGGTTTAATAACTAATGAAAATACATTTTTTTTTGTCAAATACATATTGGAAAACTTGCCCAATGTCTTAAATGGTTACAGAAGACAATGAAGTTAATAAAGGCTTCACCATTAGGCCCATTTTGAGTTTTGAATAGCCCCTTGACGAAAATAGTTTTGGTCTTGCATTACTATAATTGCCATCAAATTACACCTATATCTATAGTTTGTAGATTATAGACATGTTCTAGTCCCTAAGAACATATATTAAAGAACTAATTAAATATAGAATTATTATCTCGAGTATTGAGCACTCAAATTTTTGTTAGGTACGGATATGTCTTGAATCGATATTATAATAGTGATCAACTTGATTGTCATAAATAGTAGTCTTAGTTTAATGTTATGGTACTAAATTTAGGGCAAGTTTGCTTTTACATTTTGAAGAATGACTTGAAAGAATTGGTTTGAGCTAGAAAGATATTTTAAATTAAAAGTATATTTGAAATAAATGAATTTTTTGGAAGCAAATTTTATGGTGGATGTAATCCTCTTTAGACTTGTGCTTAAAAGACTTGAAATTTTAATGACAATCTACAATATTGCTTGAAAGTACAGTTAATAATCATATTCGTCTGTATGGTAGAAACAACAATCTAACTAATGTTGATTCAACTAGTTTTTTTGTGTTTTAAAGAATATCTTTATTGTATCAATCTATCTGACAAAATAATTTTTATCAAAAACAAATAAAAGAACCGTCAGAATTTAGCATTAAATTTCTACATGAAATACAAATAAGTTTTCTACCCTCTAAGCTGCATCAACTTGATCAACTAATTATTCTCTCTCCGTATACTTCTAATGTATACACACATATTGTTGAGTTACTCACCATTTCTTAAAAGAAAAATTGAGTTCCAGTAATATAGTTTTATGATAAATAATTTGTATTACATGTGTTTTAAAAAACTACTCCTTCTAGTCTCTTATATTAGCAAACAAAAAATATATTTCACATTTTTCCGAGAAAGTAATTTAATTTTCTCAAAGTAGTAAAAATAATAATTATATTTTTTAAATTATTCTTCGTTCGAACTTATTTTATGAGAATAAAAATAAATCTACATTCAGTAAAGAGTATTTGAGAAATCCTAACATTAAATATAAGAGAGTTAGTCAAACTTTTCTTAGGGTGTCCCTTAACTAAAGCATTAGGATAGTTTGCCTAAACGGTTGTATTTGCTATTTGAGCATATACGAAAGGACGCGTAAAAGATTGGAATTAAGACTCACTAAATCCAACGACTTATAGAATCAGCTTGATAAGGCTATTCTATCTGCCACTCGCATTGATAGCAATCTCTCATCTTCTTTTTTCTACATACTTCATTTCAACAAGTTCAATATATTCTTTTTCATAATATATAAATAATTTTCTTCTTAGCTTATCTCTCAATTACTACATTACTTTTGCTTTAATTTCACGAACAAACATATTTACAAGCCAAATAATAGTGAAAATATATTGCCAAATGGGTGATGAGTTTTAATCCCTTAAAATATTTCCTATATTTATTACATTTTGATTTTGTCGTTGTCATGTGAGTTGGAATATTTAATTAAAAGGACTTGTTTTAACGATTTTCATATGCACTAATTTGTTGGATTAGGCCATTGACATTGTCCTCTCACCTAGTCATACAATGAGACAAAAGCTATGACACCGTTAGTTAAAGCTAATTAAAGTTGTAATTAATGTAAAGAGCTCATTTGATTTGATCACTGATCTATATTTAATCTAACCTTTTATTTATTTGACCACCGGTCCCAATAACCTTCACATGTTTACTACCACGTCCTTACTCAATTATAAGCAAAAATAATCAATTTCATTTAATTTTGTATGAATATTTGTTATGTTGAAAGAAAGGATACGTTGATAATAAAAGCTAGTTAAGTTTTGTTTATATTATGGGTTTATCAATTGTGGTTACTTTTTTTTTTTTTTTTTTATAGCTGAGTTTAGAAGGGCTAGACGGTTCAATTGATTTGGATTAAAAGTTAAAGAAATTAAAAGATCATATTTCAAAATTTGGTGATTGGGGAATATGTATAGTTGATAAATAATCTATCCGGTAACTATTATAATAATTTGTACGAAAATTAAGAAATTCAGCTAAATGTAATTAATTTTTTATATTTTTATGTAAAATATAAATCAAATTTATTAAATTGCCTATTTTTAATATCAGATGCTAACATTAAATCTTTTTGAAGTAAATAAAGGTATATTATAAATAATAGTATTAAATAGTAAAAAAAAATAGTAATTTTTTAAAAATAGTTACAAGAGGGAGTATAGTATAATTTACATTTTGTTGCGGTATTCGTTTAGTTCAGAATGATAGATTAACTTCAATCTATTACATATTCGAAAATATGAATTTTTAGCACTTTCATTTTGTCACATTTGTATGTTTCTTAATTAAATGTTTTATGTTGTTCATCTGGATAAGTGAGTTTGTTTGTATATTTATTTTTAAAAAATACTTTGAATTTGTGTTTTTTTTTATTGATGTATTATGTCGATTTAAATAAATGAATATAGTTTTTATAGTAAAAAAAAATATAACCCCTATACATAGAGCATGAGTACTTTTCATAGAGGCAAAATTATATTTAATATACTTTATCTTATTTAGTTGTAATAAATATCTCCTTTGACTTTTGTATTTTTCACATAAATTATCGTTAAAAAGATTTACAACTTACATCTTTTATCTTTTTTTTTCTTCTTATAAGTTGTTTATTTTTATAAACTCTTACAATTTAATCATAATACATTAATTTTTAGGAACAATAGACAAAAAGTTTTTAAGTTATAAACTTTTATAAAGATAAAAAATCTATGTTGAAAAAAAAAGTGATTCTATTACAACTAACTAAAATAAAGAAGTATGTATATAATTTTGTCATTCATTGATAAATAAGTTTTAAAAAACTCTTTAAATCATTGTGTTGGTTGATCTAGCCGGTTGTTACATGTTCAATCTTACTCCTATACGAAATCATAGAAATATAAATGATCAAAACAAAAGGAAATAAGGGATTAGTATCAAACAATATAATAATTGATAATTATATACAAGTTGTTTGTATGTCATAATTCTATTGGATACAAAACAATCGTGAATGAGATGTAGTTTTTGTTTCGTGGGGATGTTAGTCGTTGATCCAAGGTTCAAGCTAGTAAAACGTGAGTAAAAAATTTAAGTGTAAACATTATATTTGTAGTAAAAAAAAATCAATTATGCACGAGAACAAATTTGTTAAAATCAATTTTAATTCATCCAAAAATACAACCAAACATCAAGCAATGTGGTCTAATAAATATGATAGGATAGGACTTTAATAGCAAGCTAATAAAAAGTTTAATAAAATAGATCCATCATCAATGGATTGATATTTGATAGAGACAGGAAAATAATGAAGTTTCGTGTGATGACTATCATTGAACATATAAGACTATGATACAAACTTAAAATGCAAATTATATGCATAGCTTGTAGCTGATGTTACTTAATTTTTTTATTTTTGTGAAAAGGTTATATAAACAAAGAATTGAGCATGGTTTTTTTGTTCAAAATAGGAAAAGGAGGATTTTTTAGACATAACATGGTGATCATGAGTGGATATTCGTTTTGTAAGCCTGTATCAATAATGAACATGGTAGTATATATTATCTTTACAAATAATGTGCATCTTCTTTTGTAAACATGTAACCAAACAACTCCATGATTAAGCATGCTAAACTTGGTGGAATTTTAGGGATGTGTGGCCTCTAATGAAGTTTCTTTAAAAGTGTGAGTGAGAAGAAAGAGTGATTTATGAAAGATTACAAAAGAAGCGACTTTGATATTTAATAAATTAGAGATTTTTTGTTAAGATAATTTTTTTATAAAAAAAAAAATGAAAGTTGTTTTATGTTTGTCCATCTCATTTTTATTAGAAGTTTAAAACACCTTATCACTTGAAATATGTTTTAGATTATTTTCATATTCTGATTTTTTTTTTCAAAAGTTGTATTTTATCTAACAAACATATGAAAACTCATAAAGGGGATTATTTAAAAAATAGACTTAAATGACAAAATAAATAAAATAAATGATTTTTTTGTTATTTAAAGTTGAAATGATAAACAAAGTCACACAATTGCGATGTTTCGAGTATCCAACCTAACAATTTTTGTTTTAGATATTCAGCCTAATAATTTTTGTGTTTGTGAGTTAAACTAGATCATACAAATATAAAATATATATATTTTTAATTACTCTTTTAAAAACAAAAGGCACCTAAGTTAAAAAAAAATGTGAATGTATTACAACTAAAATATAAAAAATAAAAATAAATACTCAAAATGTAATTTTGCCAAAAAAATCTGGATTGAATATATGAATGTCGTGTCATATAAATAGATATAAAAATAACAACTCAATATAATATTAATAATTATTTCTTCCCTCTGTTTTTTGACTCCCCATTAATAATAACTATTTTTTGTTGGTGCAAGGTTGATTTTTCCTTGACAAAAATGAACAAACAAAATTGCAATACAAACCAGATCATATGTATAGGTTTCTTAGATGATAAATTGGGGAGAAAGGAAAGAGTTATTAAAGTAAAGAAAAATGGTGGGGTAGAGTGGAAGGTTGGTCTATGATGAATGAATTAAAGAAATGATTAGTTGAAGTGGAATGGAAAGACCACCCTACATTCAAAGGAAAGAAGGGTCTTCCAGCTTCTTTTTTTTCATAAACATTATAATAATATACAGACAACAACTACTACAAGGTAATTTAATTTAAATTTCATACATATTATTTATTATTTTCTTAGATAAAAAATATTTTATCTTTCTAAACTATGATATAATAATATAATAACGTTGGACTTTTTAATGATCTTTTTCGTTTAAAATCGTCAAAAAATAAACTTATTTTGATATTCTTTTAAAATGCAATTTGTTATTATATCTGTACTTTAAAATTTTGCTACAATTCTTATTCCATTAAAATATAAATTAGATTTCTTTCATTTATCGAATACTAGCCAAAATAACATCAAACTTTCAAAATAATCAAATTAACACCAAAATTAAAATATATAGACACAATAACAAATTATATTTTTTGAAAAAAAGTTTAAATAATTTTTTTCGCAATT
>JBBPBQ010000004.1:50630516-50646573 GCA_037974755.1 Cicer yamashitae
ATTTTTTTTATTTTTTTACATTTAAAGTATGTAAATTTAATTACTATTGTATATTTTAATTATACTTCTAAAATTTTAAATATATTATGTCCCATATTTTTAAGTGATAAATATTGAAAAATATATATTTCAAAGAAAATCTTATTTATGGTGACATTTTAATTGGTCAAACTCACTACTCTCACTATTCCATTTTAACCTCTTTAGTTAACTTCTCTTTCTATTATATACAAAAACCTAATTATTCATTTTACCTTAACTAAAAAAAACCTATTTTCATAGAACATGAAAACCCTCTATTCTTTTTTTTCTTCTTCTACCATTCTATATTTTATCTCGATCATTGAAAATAATCTCTTGAAGTTTTATAACCTCCAATTTTAAGGAAGAATCTCAAATTTTATTTAATGATTATGTTTTACAACACCCATTAAGCTACTTGGCCAAAAAAAACAGAGAGACATAATAAATGTAAATCTTTTTTTAAGTCCTAAGTGAACATAATTTATTCCATAAATTTATTTCATAAAAATAAAAATAAAAAATAAAAAATAAAAAAGGAATATGATGAAGTTTAGTGAAAGTAATATATATATGTATCAACAAAAAGAAGCAGAGAGAAGTTAGAAGCATCTTTATGATGCTATATATCTATCTGTCTTCACTAACCCCTTTATATACCCTCCTTCCATTCTCATTCTTCGTCCTTCCCATTCTCCTCTCTCTCTCTCTCTCTCTATTCCTCTTTTTCAGGTTTGTCTTCAACAACCTCAATCTCATTCATACTTATTCTTTTCTTATGTCAATTCATTCTTTCTTTTCTTTTGAAATGCTTTTCACATCTTAATGTCATTTTTCTTTTCTTTGCTATTTGAGATATTTCTATAGATCTCTCTCATTTCATACTTGGCTTTGATGTCGACTTTTTCACTCTCTATTTCACTCTTCTAATTCTTGTCTACATTTATATTACTTTCATGAGATTAATAATTAACTACTAACTGATTCAATTGCCATTGGGGTTAGGTGTCATTAATTTTTTATTTTTAGTAACACTCGTTCACTTCATTTTCTTTCTTAATTTCATGTTCTGATCTGCAATTGCTTCTTCTTACTTTGGGTTCATTAAAATTCCTAGATCTTGCTTTATACATTCCATTTTCTGTTGAATGATTTTCTGTTTTTGGTCTATATATGTGTTAAATTTTGCAAGATCTGGTTTTAGACATTTTGTTAGGGCCTATAGAATTGTGAATTGTAGACAAATCTTGAGTGTTATGTGAAAAATAGAAGGTGGAAAATAAAAAAATAGAAGGATTTATGATTATTGAAGATTTAGTTTGAAGTTTGAACTTGAAGTTCACACTTTTACTTTTAAGTGATGTATCTTATGAGATTTAAATTTTGTCCCTTGAGGCTGCAAAGTCAAATTCTTAACACTGATACCACTTAGCTGACACAATTGTTTCTTGACTTTTAAGTTTTAACATTATTATACTTTTCACATTCACAATAAGAAGTTATGTTTTGTTGAGATCTAACACTTTGGACCTTTTTTCATATAGGAATTTGGAGAGAGTATTGATATTAGAAGATAGTGGAGAAAAATAATCAAATATGGATTTTTCAATGATTTTTCTTGTTAGCAACATTTTGCTGCTTCTAAGTTCATCAGCATTTGCCAAAACTGTTAGTCCTCCTTCACCAAGTCCAACACCAACTCCAGCACCAGCACCAGCACCAGATTTTGTAAACCTCACTGATTTGCTCAGTGTTGCTGGTCCATTTCACACTTTCCTTCAATACCTTGAATCCACAAAAGTGTTAGACACATTCCAAAACCAAGCCAACAACACTGAAGAAGGAATTACTATCTTTGTACCGAAAGATAGCGCCTTTTCGGCTTTGAAGAAACCTTCTTTATCAAAACTCACAGATGATCAGATAAAACAAGTGATCCTTTTCCATGCATTGCCACATTTCTATTCTCTAGCTGAATTCAAAAACCTTAGCCAAACTAGCTCCACTCCTACATTTGCAGGCGGAGATTACACGCTGAATTTCACTGATAATTCGGGAACCGTTCACATTAGTTCGGGTTGGTCGATTACTAAGGTGACTAGTGCAGTTCATGCCACTGACCCTGTTGCAATTTATCAAGTTGATAAGGTTCTGCTTCCTGAGGCTATTTTTGGAACTGATATTCCTCCTGCACCGGCTCCTGCACCAACACCCGAAATTGCTCCTGCAGCAGATTCTCCAACTGAACAAAGTGCCGAGAGTAAATCGACATCACCTTCGTCTTCGCCCGACGGTTCATCTTCTTACAAGATCATAAGCTATGGAATTTGGGCCAACATTGTCTTGGCAACTTTTGGTGTGCTTGTGGTCTTGTGATGAGGAGGAAAATCTCTATTGAAATATTTAATTTAGATTTATGTTTTGTGTATCTACCTTTATTTGGTGATATTTGCTTTGATTTGAGTCCAATTTTTTTGTGAACATAATGTGTTATTCAATATATGTATGAGAATGTGATTTCTATTAAACACTTTTTTTTAAAAAAATTAAATAAATAAATAACTGGTAGCCTGTGATTGTCATGTTATATTATGAAGCAACAGCTGTATGTATCTACTTTTCTTGAAGAGTTTTGATGCCATCACTAAGAAAGCTGAGTTTGAGTATTAGTTTATTAACCCTCCTTAATTAAGGAATGTTCCCTAAAATTAAATAATATTGATTTATTGGTTGATTTACAAAAATAATAAAAGAGTCACATGGTTTTAGAAAAAAAGAAAGATGATTTCACATAATGGGATCTTTTAAAGTTTCATCTTCTCACGAGTCACCAATTATCTTTTATTTCTAATGCTACTAGTAGGCATGTGATAGGAGAGTGTTACCAATCTAGATCTTGTGAGTAACATTATCATAGTCTTCTGGCTGCTATTATTCTAAAGGTTGGCAAATTGATAATATTAATGATGAACAACAATATTGGTCTTCTTTATTTTTATTAACAACAATTGCAAGTTACTTTCCCCTTTATATTTCTTTTTATTATAAAAATATTTATGTGAGACATTTAATAAACAATATTGGTGAAGAATCGGATGCAAGATAAGCGATTATTTAGCACAGTGGTACAATGCTATTTTTCGCGTTCCAAAGCAATCCTGCCGTGAAAATTACAACGCTACAAACCGTGGCTTCCCAATGGACGCACATTCGGTCTTATTCCAACGTAAAAACAAACAACCTATTAACTTTTTGGTTATGCCTTGATTTCCTTTTTTTTTCTTCTTTTTTTTATTTATAGAAAAGAAGTATTTCATGAATAATAATAATACAAGACACCGAAATAAAGTACATGAATTAAACTCAACCAAGATCTATCTCATATAATACAATTATAAAATGTTCTTTACATATGATCAGAGACAGACATATCAATAGCTTTAGATTGAAATTCTGCAAATGTTATATATACTCTCTTACAGAGGTTTTTTCAAATTCAAATTGATTGTATGTAATTTTTGATTTGTTCAAATTAACTATAAATCTTGATTTCATCTAAACTTATTCGTTTTTTATTTTTTTTATGTAAACTTATTAAAACACTTTCAATAGAGAATATAATATAATTTTATACATGTTAGATTTCGCAATAGACTTAACAATATTATAATAAGTTACCGTAATTTTGTAAAGTTATAGAATATAATTTATACAAAATTACAATAGTTAAGTGTGATTTTTTGTTATTTTCAACCGAATGCTGGGGTGACATAAATTTCCAGCCTAGTATTTCAGTTAGGTTTTTTTGGTAGAGACACTAACTTGAGTTCATGCTCATACCAAATCAAAAGTGAAGGTGAATTTTTTTGACTTTTTATTGGATTTTCATTTTTGGTAGTGTAAATCTTTTTTCGAATTTAGAGTTAAAATTATAAGATTTTTAAAATTTTATTTAAATTTTTTATAAAAAAAAAATTCTTCATCTGCCGGTCCTTATAATATAATATAAATATGGACCTATAAATTGAATTTCGACATCATTATTTAAGAGACTTCTATCATAATACATAAAGTGTATTTGAAAGTTCGGTAAAATCTAACAAAGCCTCAATTTATTTTGATTAGCTAATTTACAGCAATATTCCATCCGTAACAAAATAAAGCAAGAATAAATATAAGTTTGAACTAAATACATTAATTTTTGTTTATTTTTTATCATAGATTAGTATACTATTAAACTCATTAATAATAATAATTTGAGATATTAAAGGAATGAGAATAATTTTTGTCCCAGT
This sequence comes from Cicer yamashitae, assembly GCA_037974755.1. Classification (NCBI taxonomy): domain Eukaryota; kingdom Viridiplantae; phylum Streptophyta; class Magnoliopsida; order Fabales; family Fabaceae; genus Cicer; species Cicer yamashitae. The sequence continues at coordinate 50,634,833 of JBBPBQ010000004.1, forward strand.
TGAAACTGAGATTTATCAAGAAAGATAAAAGATCTTATGATGATATAGATCAGTGGAATAACTGTTCTACATATGGAGGTTCTTGGTCAGAATCCATGGTGGAAATAATGTTCGTTGAGGTGAGTGAAATGTTTATAATGAAGCATACCTTGATTGAGAGTGATAGTGATGTGAGGTTTATATAGCAAAAAAAAAAAAAAAAAAAAAGGTGAGATTGGGCTTGGTCTTGGACTATCCTTTTGTCCACTCTAAAACAATTTTTATACATTTATCAATCAATTACAAATCACTATTTGTATAACTTTAAAGTTAAATATAATAAAAGCTAAACTATTTTAAAGATCAAAAGATTAAAAGTTAAACTATTTTAAAAGATCGAAACGTTATAATCTACTAATAGTATAAAACATATTTACATTTTATGTGATATGAATTAAATACTAAAAGAATTTAATTATTTTTACTTTAAATAGCTTAACCGCAAAATTCATACATAACAAATATATATATATATATATATATATATATATATAAAAGACTCATCCCATATTCAACATCAGCTTCAAGTAGGTTAAGAGCCCGTTTGATGTACCGGATAGGATATTCAACATCAGCTTCAAGTAGGTTAAGAGCCCGTTTGATGTACCGGATAGGATAGACACAGGATAGGATAAGGAGTGGATAGAGATATGATAGGATATGGGTAGGATAAAGAGTTATGATATCCTGTGTTTGATGTGCACATGATAACAAACTTGATAAAATTAGTTTATCCTATTCAGTGTTTGATACACAACGGATAACAAGATGATATGATTTATATTTTGATAAAATGACGAATTTGTCCTTATAATCTATTTAATTTTTTTTCTTTCAAAATAACATTCATATAATTTTTTATAAATAAACAAAAATGCTAAAAAAAATGTAAATAATTTATGAAGTAATTTTATATACTTGAAAAAAATTGTGATTTCTCTATCCATCACAATTGAAGAATGACTCACTATCATAAAAATTGTGATTTCTCTATCTATCACAATTGAATAATGACTCACTATCATAAAAATGTAAATAATTTATGAAGTAATTTTAGTATTTTAAAATTTAAAAACTAAACAATTTGTTTGGATTACTTGTTTTTAAAAACTATTTTGTAAAACTATTTTTAATATTATACTTTTTAAAACTAAAAAAGCAAAACAGATAAATGGTGTTTTACTTTTTATTTTTCAGTTTTTTAATTCTCTAGTCAAATACTGTTTTAAAAATTAAAGTTAGCAAACAATTTTTTAAAAAATTTCTTTTTAAAAACAATTTTTTAAAATTTATTTATAAAATAGTTTTCAAAAACTAAAAAGTAAAACACAATCAAACAAGCCCTTATTATCATAACATTATCTCATTATTATTTTTCATCAATTTTTTATATTGTTATAGAATAAAATAAATAAGAAAACAAAATTTAATTAATTTTTTAAAAAATTTGATTAGCGTATCATATCAGATGTCTGCATCAAACAAAGGATTAGGAAGGGGATAGAATAAGTGTATCATATCTGTCTCGTTATCATGTCCATGAAACGGGCCCTAAATGTCCTTACAACTAGGGATAGGATACGTGTATCATATCTGTCTCGTTATCATGTCCATGAAACGGGCCCTAAATGTCCTTACAACTAGGGATAGGATACGTGTATCATATCTGTCTCGTTATCATGTTCATTAAACGGACCCTAAATGTCTTTACAACTACTACATAAGTTGAATTTGTTGGAGTAAAAGTCGTTATCATGTCCATCAAACGGGCCCTAAATGTCCTTACAACTACTATATAAGTTGAATTTGTTGGAGTAAAAGAAAGTAATTTTATTGTCACGTTTAAAATCATTTTAAACACTGTATATAAATTAATTAATTGATTTTAGAAGTGAGTTCGTTTGATATGCAAAATAAGATAGAGACATCATATGATATAAAATATGATAAAAATAAGATATGATAGTGACAAAATAAACATTATCATATATTGTGTTTAATGTGCACATGATAAAATTACAAAATTACTCTTATCATAAATCATACATATTTTTTTAAAATTAATTACTAATATTTTAAATTTAATATCAAATTCTATTTTTTTTATTTATATATTTTAAATTATATTTTATAAAAGGTAATTAAGTATCCTATTTTGTTAGTTTATAATCTAGCTCATAATAAGAATTATAATTACGTAGACAAGATATACAAGAATTTGAGAGAACTTTTTCGTATTATATTTTGTCTCTTATTATGTATATCAAATAGACCTTATATCTTTGTCACTTTTTGTAAGAGACATTTTAGTACATAAAAGTTTACATCTTTGATATATAACTAACGAGTCAAATGTCTCTTATAAAAAAAAATAGTAATTTAAATAGAGTGAATAAATAAATTGTCATTGAAATTGTAAACATCAAATATTGTAAATTGACAAATATTTTTCTGAAATTATAAAATATAATCAAAATAGACCATATTTAACTTTGTATTCTTAGAGACTATGATATAACATGTTAATTGAATATTTGACTCTTTTATGATAATCTCAAATCAATGTTTTTATTTTTGGAAAATCCAAAAGAATATATTAAAAAGAAAAGGTTAAACACAAGATGTGGCTAGATAGATATAAATAGTCCAAAATATCGACAATAAACAAAAATTACAAATAAGCCAAAACACTACACCAAAGAGTCAAAATATAATAAAAACCTCTTTCTTTATGTTTCAACCAACACCACAAAAGAATTTTAATATTCTTTGTTACATTATCCATAAGTCATAATAATCTCATATCAATGTTATCAAAACATTAATTAATTTTCATATCAAATTTAAATATTTCATAGACTAATTAGTCCACGCATAATTACAATTACTCACAAATTTGTCAAAACAAAATTTGTCTCCGAAAATACGAATTGATGTAAGGTCAATGTTGATAAACCTATATTTAATTACAGTGTCACATCAAAATATCTAACGGTAAAAATCTACTAAGAGAATATTTTATAATTTCTAAGATATATTTGATAATTTATAAAATTTAGAGAATAATTTGACCAACATTTAAAATTTTATTGTCAATTTTTCTATTAACTCTATTTAGATGCATTAACTAATTCATTGTGATTACGAGTTAAAAAAGAAAAGACAAATTAATTGTGATTTGATGATGAGAGAGCGGTGTAAGTAATTGAGTGTCACGGATATGGAAAGAGTTAAATAAAAGGAAATGAATAAAGTTGTCTTATTGGGATCCTGAAGTGGTACAGTTCAATTCTTTTTAATAAAAAGAAATTTTATGAATTTTTTTTTTTAAATTAAAAATACTTTTGTACCATAATATATAGATATATGTCATTAGTCACTTTAAATATTTTATCGACAATTAAAATGAATGTTATTAATTATTTTTTAAATATATCTCGAAACAAGACATTTAATCTAATAATATGTCTTTCGGTAGTTGGATATCACTACTTTTCTAAATAGTAATAACAATATTCTAATAATTAATGTATTACATTTTAGTATTTAATGAGATATATATTTTAGATGATTGATGAGATATAAATTAAATAAATAATTAATAATTTATATTTTAGTGGTTAATAAAATAATTAAAGTGGTTAATAGTATAATTTATATATAAAAAAATTAAAAGGAAATTGAATTTTTTTCTTCTTAAAATAACACAAAAAATAAATATGGTTGACCGTATAAGTATACAATTAACAATAAATGGTGTATTTGTGTTCAAATAAATAAATAAATTTACATTGAATAATAATATGATTTGATTTAATGATGATGACGACGAAGATGATTGCTGTGTAATATTGTTGGGTTCTGATTCCCTTGTCCTTCGCTTCTCCTTTCACCAAAACGTTTTTTTCTCTCCACCCCATTTCTCACTTTCCTACACACACCTCTTTCTCTCTTTCCTTTTTCGCAAAAATTAAAATATAATTAAAAATAAAACAAAAAATATGAGAGTTATTTTCAATCTTAATCTTAATCCATAAGGTACGTCTTCTTCTCTTTCGTTTCTTATCTGAATCTGCCATTCCATTTATTATTATTATTATTCATCCATTCATTCACTCATCGTTAATTCCAATGTTTTTCTTTTTTAATTTTATTTAGTGTTGTTCTTCCAACTGTTTGATCATTTTCCCCAACCAAGTTCAACATGTCTAGTTTTGTGGGTGTCCTTGTTTCTGATCAATGGCTTCAGAGCCAGTTCACCCAAGTCGAACTTCGAACCCTCAAATCAAAAGTAAGGTTTTTTTTTTGTCCCCTTTTATTTGCTTGAAACATATTAATAACAATCTAGATGTATCTGAAACATGGAATGTGTTTGTGTGATTGTGTTTTTTTCTAGTATGTATCCGAAAGGACTCAATCGGGTCGCATTACTGTTGGAGATTTGCCTTCCATTTTCAAGAAATTAAAGGCTTTTTCTGAGCTGTTTACAGAGGATGAGATTAAGGCTGCATTGGCCGAGTCATATCAGAACATGGATGATGAAATTGACTTTGAGTCCTTCCTTAGGGTGAGTATTTTTTTCCCTTCAAAATTTAAGGCTTTATTTAGGATTCTGTTCTCATTCAATTTTATGTTTTAATATAATTTTTCTCTTTGATATGCATGTTTATTGGTTTCCTAGAAGAAATATTACAAACTTGGAGAAATTGCACTCTTATCCATGAGGTATGCTTAAATGACACATATACACTCCTTCGGTTTAGGAAAAGACGATGACATTTCCCCAATTACCCGAATATCCCCTCTATTTTGTAAAAATAGTGGGGGTGTACATGTGTCATTTAAGCAAAACTAAGGGGAGATGTGTGTGATTTTTCCAATGAATAAGAGTGGTCAGTGTTCATTTGAAAAATAGAACGGGTGTGGTGCGTTATTTAAGCATTACTCATAGTAAATGAGTGCAATTTTCCACAAGAACATGCAGGAATGCTGTATGATGCTCACTTTGTCTCTAGAGTCTTAACATATATGCCTCTAATATGAAAGTTTACTTTTGTTTTTGTTTTGAACGTCGGTTACTTTTGTAGGTATTATCTATTATCTATATTGAAACTGGTAGCTTATTTATTGACATTGAGTGGTAGGCACATTTGAATTTGCAAACTCGAGCTACAGCAAAAGATGGAGGTTCAAAAAGTTCTTTTTCATTTTTGAAGACAGCCACAACGACCGTTCATCATGCAATTAATGAATCCGAGAAGGCTTCTTATGTTGCACATATTAACAGTTACTTGGCTGAAGATAAATTCATGCAGCAGTTTCTTCCAATGGATCCGGCTACAGATGCGTTGTTTGATCTTGCTAAAGATGGTGTCCTACTCTGGTAAATGATCAGCCCAAAACATAAGATCAATTTTATTTTCAAAGAAAAGAATATAATATTTTTTCTCTCTAATTTTATTGTTTTTTTGTTACTTCTGCAGCAAGCTTATTAATATCGCTGTTCCCGGGACCATAGATGAGCGAGCTATTAACACAAAACGGGTTCTTAATCCGTGGGAGAGGAATGAAAATCACACTCTTGGCCTGAATTCAGCAAAGGCTATTGGGTGCACAGTGGTTAATATTGGTACACAAGATATGGTTGAAGGAAGAGTAGGTTCAATCTTCTTTTTGTATCTTCTCCTTTTTTGCGATTTTGATTTCTGAACTTTGACAGACTATAACTCTTTAATTTTGAAAAGTTTCCTATTTGTTTATTTGTAGCCGCATTTGGTACTTGGTCTGATTTCACAAATAATCAAGGTAGACTACTGAAACCTACTCCCTTTTCACTTGCACAATGTGGGGCTAAGATAAGGGGATTTACACCATTCTGATTTTGATGATTCATTGGAAAGACTTTTTAACTTATGGTGTCTTGTGTTTGTCTGTCTTAACTTTTCATTTATGTGGCAACATTAGATTCAATTGTTAGCTGATCTCAATCTGAAGAAAACTCCTCAACTTTTGGAACTAGTGGAAGATGATAAGGTGATATTCGATGATATTGTTCCTTTTAGTTTTATTTCTAATGTACAAGTTCTATGGTATTCTTTCCTTTACATTTTTCCAAACTACAATTAAATTAAACTCTTCATTACATTATGACAAAATGGCAGGACGTGGAGGAGCTTATCAGTTTACCACCTGACAAGGTTTTATTGAAATGGATGAATTTCCACTTGAAGAAAGCTGGATATGAGAAGCAGGTTACAAATTTCTCTTCAGATGTAAAGGTGAGGGAAATGTTATTTCTTATTGTATATTTACTTACTCTAATAGAAGTTGTTAGAAATGATGAGTAAGTAGTTATGGTATCATGTGAATATAGAAAGTAGGGTATGGTTAAATAATTTGTTGCTCTTGCTCCTGCGTGTGTGGAATACACAGATTCTGTCACTTGCTTTCTCGTTTTTCTCTTTCTCAACATGGTGTTTGAGCTACTTATTTTTATCATTTCTAACCCTTAAGTACTTCAGGATTTGGCTCTTCTAAAGGGACTATTTTTAGAAAGAAATTGAGGAGGTATAACAATTAATGAACTACTATTGTAGTATTCTTTATGAACCCCTTTTGTTCTGACTTACTAAATCACTGAAGAAACTGTGGAGCATCTTATGTTCTGCTGTCCTTGACAGCGTTCAGTAGTTTTCTAGGAAAAATTTCACTGTACTTTCTTACACCATGCTAATTACTGAATCAGTGTGGCACATTTTCGTCACATAGAAGATGATTGATCAATGTAAACAGATACAATATGTTTCTAAGTTGCACGGGTCTATTTTATCTTCAATGCTTTCTTTTTGCAGGATGGAGAGGCGTATGCTTACTTGCTTAATGCTCTTGCTCCAGAAACTGCAGGCCCATCTGCCTTGGCCATAAGTGATCCAACAGAAAGAGCAAATATGGTTCTTGAGCAGGCAGAGAGATTGGATTGCAAGAGATACCTCACTCCAAAGGACATAGTGGAGGGGTCGCCTAACCTTAATCTTGCATTTGTTGCTCAAATATTCCAGCATAGGTATAGTTACTTTTAACTTTTAAGAGGTTGCAAATGTGCTAATCACTGTTGCAAATTTATACAATGAGAATATTTTGGGGCATTGTTCCACAAACCCTTGCTTTTTTTCTTTCCCTTTTTTTATTAGGAAAAGGGTGGCTCCTCTAATAAGTTTTTAATAGGCTTTGAAGTATCAGGTTCATTATATCTTATGAATGTAGAACAGTTCATACTGTTCTTTCTTTTGATTCTTTCCACTAGACTAGAACTTTACCTTTTGGAAAAAAAAAGAGGATGGGGCAGTTAACACGTACATAGAGTTAGAAAATGTATAGAATGGATATTTAGGAGTTGTGCAGTTATAGAGTTAGAAAATGTATAGAATGGATATTTAGCTGATGGAGATTTAGACTTTCATTTTATAAATTCAAAATCTCTGGTGCTTGCACTTGTGTAGGAATGGCCTTACAGTTGACACGCAGAAAATGTCCTTTGCTGAGATGATGACTGATGATGCCGAGACATCTCGGGAAGAAAGATGCTTCAGACTCTGGATTAACAGTCTTGGAATTACTACTTACGTCAATAATGTTTTTGAGGATGTCAGAAATGGGTAGCCTTTTCACTATTCAGTTGGTTCATCATCTGCATTTTCCTTACTCTGGTCACACCTGTCCTCCACTTATGTATTTTAATTTTTTCCTTGACCTAACTACTGGTTATGGTTTTCCATATTTCCTATTCCACAGATGGGTTCTATTAGAAGTTCTTGATAAGGTTTCACCTGGATCTGTCAATTGGAAGCAGGCGACAAAGCCTCCTATAAAGATGCCATTTCGAAAAGTGGAGAATTGTAACCAAGTTATAAAAATTGGAAAGGACCTTAACTTTTCCTTAGTGAATGTTGCTGGTAACGATATTGTACAAGGGAATAAGAAGCTCTTACTAGGTTCGTTTTGACGTTTTTCAGCTTTACGGTAGATTGTTATTGTTGGTGAATCTGATATGTTTGTGTAATGGGTTCCTTCCCTTTGAACATCTGTTTGACTTCTGTTTTATCGTCACTCATTAAATAGTTTGGTGGATCAATGCTTTGTTTTATGCTGCCACTTTTTCTTTTCTAGTTCAATCTTCCAACTGAAGGATAACCAATAGGCAAAATATGTTCTTGTTATTTCTTGCCGGGGAGCATTAATAATAGTTTTCAAATTATTGCAGAATTATATATTCAACCTTATATCCATATATCTATCTATATATTAAAGAGTTACCCATGGTGAGTGTAAATAGAAAAACTGGTTTTCTGTTAAAAAGAATATGGTAAATTCTAATTTCATTTAACTAGATGATAGATTGACAAGGTTGTTACAACACAATTCCCTTTTCTGCCCCTTTTTCTTGTTTCCCTTGTGTTATCTAGCATAGGAGTGTCTAACAGGAATATTTATCTCTTTGTCAAACAGCATTTTTGTGGCAGCTTATGAGATTTACAATGCTTCAACTTCTGAGAAATTTGAGATCACGCTCCCAAGGTAAGGAGATTACTGATGCTGATATACTAAACTGGGCTAACAACAAAGTGAAGAAAGCCGGAAGAACGTCTGAAATGGAAAGTTTCAAGGTAATAAAGCAGAAAATTACCAGTTCTTAGTATGTTGATATTGACATGTATGCGTATGATCTTAAGGTGGCTCCATAAGAAATTTGAAATCATGATTTGACTATTGAGAATGACATATGTATTTGTGTATACCATTCTTGCTACTCTTAATTTTACATTTATCTAAAACAATTATCAGTCTTAGATATTATTTGCTCTCATGTTGAGAGAGAAGTGACAAGTTGTTTGATATTTGTTGATAGTAAATCTTGATTTTGTTAAAGCTTTAAAATAAAGAAAATTAAGGACTGTTAAATTTTCATCAAAGGGACAGGGTTGCTTTGATGTTTGGACTACAGTACAGTTTTTAGATTTAGTGCAAGTTTGGATCCACGTTGAGAAGTATGTAGACGCATGGCAACTTTGAAGCCACATGTTGTACTTCCACAGTGAAAAAATTTTGGACGCGGTTCCAAACTTGAGTTTATTAATTTATTTTATTTCATCAGGACAAGAATCTTTCCAACGGTATTTTCTTCCTTGAGCTTTTGAGTGCTGTGGAGCCAAGGGTGGTCAACTGGAGTCTAGTTACTAAAGGGGAGACTGGTATGTCAACTTTGCTACACTATCAAGAAATTGAAGCTGACTTAAATTCAACTCAAAACTATTTAATTTCTTGTCAAGCATTTAATTTAACATTGATGTAATGCGAATGTTATCTTACAAACAACAATTGTAATGTTCAAAGAATTTTTTTACCAATTGCAGATGAAGACAAGAAGTTGAATTCTACATATATAATCAGTGTCGCACGAAAACTTGGATGTTCCATTTTCCTGTTACCTGAGGACATAATAGAGGTAAGGTTGTCAAAATAGTAGATGCAATTTTAAATTTTAATAGAATTTTGTTACTGCCCTATGAAAAATCAACTTCAATGATTTTGTTCAGTTTGTTGAATGTTATAGAATTTAATCTATCCATACACATGTATATATGTTCATTGAGCTTCTTTCCTGCTTACATACTTGAGTAACTCTTTTATTTTCACGGTAAAAGAAATGTTCTACAATAGAGCACTAGTGGTTGTTACATACATGGTATATTAATGCTTACCAAAATTATACCATAAAACTGTCATTTAATGGCCTAAGAATTTTATTTGTGGCTCAAGCTTATTTTGGATTAACCTTAACAGGTCAACCAGAAGATGATACTTACTTTAACTGCTAGCATCATGTACTGGAGCCTGCAGCATTCTGAAGAAAGCCTCACCCCAGTAGCATCGCCTGTAGCTTCAGTAGATGGTGAACCAGAAACAGATTTAGTTAATGAGGTATCAGATTTGGCCATTGATGATAATAATGCTTCAGAGAATATCAGCTCTCCTTAAGTTGGCAATATGGAATCTCTGCTGACTTTAAAGGAGGTTTTGTTAAAAGTTTGAAGTAAACCACAGAATGAGGGAGAAAAAATGCATTTTTGTTTATAGAACAGAAGGATGATGCCAGCCACTCGGTGCTCGGCGTGAAAGAAAGAGCTTATATTTTTCTTTTATGAAAAACCACAGATAATAGAAGGATCTTGTAAAATTTCTTTTAGGATTTTTTTGTACTTTAGGTATATTCTTTAACGAAAATCATATGCATTTGTTCCCAAAAAATAAGAAAAAGGAAGGCATCAATATTATTTTCTGTCTGATAGCCAAGATTACTCCTAATGCGTGCTAGCAGACATGTTCCTGCACTCCATTTTAGTGAAATGGATTTTCTAGTATAATGCAGATAATCATAAATGTTTGGAGACTATGTATTTCAGTTTTTCTGTGTTCCTCTAAATGCAAAAATATTCTTGGTTTCTTTTCTTAACTTGGTTCTGAATTTTGCTATCAGAATTAATTCAACTCGTTAGAAACTTAAAGAGAACATGTATATTTAAATGCATGTCTATGGTTCATCATTAAAATTATCTTTGTTCATGTGTACAAAACTTTCAATGCAAATTCTATGTAACCTAATAATTTTACATAGGTGTATAAATATAAATATAGGGAGTTTCACTTTAAGCGTGTGTTTGGTTTGGGGTAAATGGAGGAGAAAGAAGATACTATTTTAAATTATATGTGTTTGGTTCAATGTTTAGGATAGGTTATACAAAAACAAAAGAAGTCGTAATAAATAATAACTTCAATTCGTGAATTTGAAACTCTAGTCATTGAATATATTAGTTAGGAATTGAGTCATTCTTGATCACTAATTCTTTCTTGATCTTTAATTATGAGGTCATATCAAAGATATTTTTTTAAAGTCTTTTATTGGTTGTACGTGAATAAAATGAATCTCGTTAACGACTTAATATTTTGTATTAATTTGCAGCAAAAAGATTAACATGTGTCCATAATTGTCGCACATACTGAATTGGATGAAATATTTCTTCTTAATTTAGTAGTATTACTATTAGGCTGGTCATCCACCCCCATTATTAGGGTAGTCATCTACCCCTCTTCTTGCCAATTGTTAGTTCTCTCATAAATCGGTGGGTAGAGTAACATCTCACATTCTATTTTGGGCCACGTGTCTTGATCATTTGTGGGTATTTATGATAGAAAGTTTCTTTTCTCACCCTAACTCTTTTCAAAAGCCCCCAAATTTTGTTCATATTAATTAATTCGAATATGTATTTAAGAACATTGAGAGTGGGAAAAGAAACACCATTTATGATATATGATATGACAATGAAACAATTCATATGTATCCCTATAGTACTTTTGAACATAATCTTTCAGCATTATACCCTTATATGACATGGCAGCAAAAACATGTTTAAATGGTATGCCACAATAGAAATTACATGAACAAATGTATGAACAAAGAGAGTGTGAATAACTTCAAACTTTAGAATATAACTATTGAATGCATCAAACATATTGTTCATCAACACATCATTCTAGGAATTAAAAAGAAATATTGAATCCTACACATGCTTTTTTTGAGATACCCATGAGCCATTCATCTTCTTGATCCTCGTAAATTTGGAAATAGAAAAAAAAAAAAAAAAAAA
>JBBPBQ010000004.1:50660160-50684488 GCA_037974755.1 Cicer yamashitae
ATTTTATATTTATGATAAATAGACTATCTCAGTAACTAATAATTAATAAAAATAATTTAGTATAATCATCTGTCTCTTTCTTTAATTTATCATTTTTTTTAATTGAAGAGAAATAGTTAAATGTTTTATTGTAAAACAAATGGAGTGTCAGATCTAAGCAATAATAAAAATACCAAAGTTAATATAATGTCCATTTACATATACTGGTTGGTCAAATTTTCAATTAAAATACTATTGTATTTGCATTTTTTTTCCTTTAATTATTTATCTAACTTTTTTGTAAATATTATTGTGAATTTGAATGTTATAAATTTATTACTATTATGTTTTTTTAGATATTTAATGTGATATAGTAAATTATTAAATATATATATTTTATTTATGAATATAAATAAACATCTTAAAATTGATTAAAAGTAAATTTTAATGTAAACAAATAAATTGATACAAAAATTCAATTCTTGATGTAAAAAAAAGTCTCAACACACAAAATTGGCATCAAAATTTTGGAAAGAGTTTTTAATTTTTGACTCAAAATTTTGGAAAGTGTTAAAACTTAAAATATAAATTTCTCTAATTATTTATGGAATGTTTGGGTTGTTTATAGAAGTTTACACCCGAATCATGAATTCGGGTCAACCCTAAACCACATTGCGAACGCAAACCCATCTTAGGTGTGTAGTTGGCACACGATGAAGGAAGTACAAATGTCTTTTAAAACCCATCTGACGTGTCAGTTTTTTATTGGCCGAGTGAGCTGCATAGTCCAATCACACACCGACATATGACTCATAACGACGCCGTTTCTAGTTTCACAAAAATCACCCAACCAAACTAAAAAAAAAAAAAAAAAACCACTTCGTTGAAATTAAAATCAAAATAAAAAAAAATCAGCGTCTCTCTCAGCGTTGTTCTGTTTCCTCTGAGTCTTTCTTTCTTTCTTCTTTCTCCTAATCTCAGAGAAGTGACTCCAAGAAAGAAAGGTATTTTTCTTTTTATTTATTGATCTTTTTTAATTTTATTTTTTTGGGGTTTAATAGAAACTATGTGAAAAATTTAATAATATTTATTTTTGGGTGCAGATGGGATTTTCATTGAGACATAGTGTTTTGGTGTTTGTTTTAATTGGGGTTTTGTTGAAAGTATCAGAAGGGATCAGATTTGTTATAGATAGAGATGAATGTTTCTCACATGATGTTAAGTACGAGGGTGACACTGTTCATGTTTCTTTCGTTGTTATTAAGGCTGATTCTCCATGGCATTATGGTGATGAAGGTGTTGATCTCGTGGTATGTTCTTAATTCTCAATTTCTTTAGCTTAATTTCATTCCATATAACTGCTATTTTATCATATTTATGATTAAATCCCACATTATTTATTTATTTAATTTTAACTGTAGCAATTGTAAGAACCTTATTTATATGCAATTGATATTTACTTTACCTTAATTTTGAGGTTGTGAAGGGGAAGTATGACAAGTCAAAGTTTCTTTCTTGTTCACTTCATAAGTTTAAAAACAGTTTGTGTTACTTGTGCTACTCAATCCTATAAAGCATTGACACGCCGGCACTACTAATGTAAAAAACATAGGACACCAATACATATATGATAGTTTTTCATGTAGTTATATTTCATGTTTTTAACCCCATCATTAATCATCATTGCTTTGACACATCTTTAATCCATGTAGTTGTTGTGTTTGAGATGTGTCCAAAGGGTCTAAGGTGTGTCGAAGCGAAGAAAAACAAGTTTCATTTTTGGGACACTAACATGACACACCTAATCCCAGAGGTGGCCATGCTTCATAGACTCAATCACATGAATGGATACAAAGTAAAAATCAATATATTGATTTTTGTTACTATGCGTGGTGTCTTATTGGTTTGGTGTTGTGTATTCTGAAGCTAAAGTTAACATATATACTCCTTTTTGTTAATCATACCTAAGGGAGATAGAGAAGCTATTGATTTTCTTTCTAACCATAACCATGCCATTGTTATTCCTTGCTAGATATTGGAAGTAATTGTGAACTCAAACTTTAATCCCATAAAAAGTGAATGCTGGTTAAACACCGTGTGAAGCTTATTTCGATAATTAGGAGATAACTTCATGGTTTAAAACAATTGAAGTTGTTTTTAGGAAGAAATTGCACTTATGTCTTAGAGTTTATATGTTCCATATTACCTTCACAATTAGAAATATAAATTATCAAAATTTAGGTATCATTTGTGTATTGGTGTTCTTCTTTCCAGATCTTTTTACACATATATATCTCAAGCATCCACACAAATCAACATCTCTATCCGTCTATGCTAGAAACAATAATCTTTCTTTGAATATATCTGATCATGTTTGAATCTCATTGCACGATTATGTGATAATTTCAGGTAAAGGGGCCTGCTGGTGATCAAATTCAAGATTTTCGTGACAAGACCAGTGAAAAGTTTGAATTTGTGGCTCACAAATCAGGGGTTCATAAGTTCTGTTTCACCAACAAATCTCCTTATCACGAGACCATCGATTTTGATGTGCATGTTGGTCACTTCTCTTACTTTGAGCAACATGCAAAAGACGGTAATGCCTCATTTATTTTCACTTATATAGTGTGGTAAACTGCTTTTTGAGTTGCATGGAAAGTCTAATGAGAACTATCATTGAAACGTTTGTGACTGAAATATGCAGAGCATTTCAACCCTTTGTTGGAGCAGATATCAAAGTTGGAGGAAGCTCTTTACAATATTCAGTTTGAACAACATTGGTTAGAGGCTCAGACTGATCGCCAAGCAATAGGTATTATTATTTGAAGTTTACTTTCTGTTAATCTAAAAACTTACATTTTTCTGTACATAAAGTCTTTTCTACATACCAATTATTATTTTACTCTTGTTAAGGATAAACACTTAGTTTATATATGTCATCTGGTTTTCAATTATTGATTCCACCGTTTAGTAAAACTTGCTGTCCCAATTTGCAATAATCCTAGTTCTATTCACTGTCACACCAAACAAATTGATCGGTTATTTAAGAACATCTTATTTTATCTCTTGATAATGTTCCCTGCTTACGTGCTTTATTACTTTGTGATCAAATTTTGAGCTACTCCAACACCATTTAGATAGATGGTGGAAGGTGCCATATTTTCCTGCATCCTTTCCTAGGTGAATGAACTACGAAAAGAATATATAACCATGTTAATTGATAAAAGCTATGAACTTGTTTTCTCCATTATCTTTTTTGTGAATGCAAATGCAATAACATGTTTGCTTATTACTGTGTGGAATGCAGTGAATGATGCGATGAGCCGAAGAGCAATACACAAGGCAATCTTTGAATCAGCAGCACTGATTGGAGCCAGTGCATTGCAAGTTTACCTTCTGCGGCGCTTGTTTGAGCGAAAGTTGGGAACCTCTAGAGTTTAAGTTAGCACATGTTCCGGGAACCTGTAACATTACGAATGCCAGTGTTATTTTAAACTTTTTTTGTTTTGGTTGTGTCATCAGATGGATATTTATATCGGTTGTTCACTTTACTAAGAATACTTGTGGAAAAATGTTAATTACAGTTGATTTCCGATAAAAAAATACAAAGGACTGGCCATGTAGGACTACGATTACTTCTGCCCCTCTCAATATCGTCCAATTCACCTTTTTGCTGTGAACTTTCAGGCCAATGGATTAGAGAAATTGATATTTACTATTAGATGTGCATCAGTAATTATTATTATTACATAAAAATGTTTTGTTAAATGTATGAATATCGATGTTCCATTGGTAACTACTGGGGGTATTAGGATTGAGGTAATATCTTCAGCCATCAAGATTGCACTCAATTTTTAGTAGTTATGGTTCTGTTTTCAGTGTGAATCTCAAAAGGTAATCTCAAAAGGTGGAAACATTACATGCGAAAGAGGCTAGGTGAACTACAAGGAGTACAAGTCATGTGCAAACTCCATTATAAAACGATTATACCAACATGAAATGAAATATAAAATAGATACACAAACACCAACTCCACTTTTAAACAATACAGAGAAGAGTCGATAAAAAGCTTGAATCCAAAAAACTGCCAAGTAATGTAAGACTGAATCCAACATGTATTGAACCAACACAAATTCAAGTAATAAATCACTAGAAATCATAAATATAATATAATATTTGCTTCCTAATTGTTTTTATCCCCAAGCTCAAAGTACAGAACTGTCATGACAAAAAAGATTCCAGCAATACCCATCATAGCTTTGAATGAAGCTCCAGACTTCCGGAATTATGTTGAGTTCAAAAGCCTTCTCATGATTCTGCAGATGCATTTATGCAGCAAAACCATTTTTTCTGCAATAAATCAAAAAGATGGAGAAATCAATACATACACAGATTATTAATTGAAAGGGAACAAGGCAATCCATTTCAAAGTTTCATACGGCATTTCAATTATTAAAAATATATGCTTTCCTGGCACAAAATCAGTCTGAACAATAAAACCCCCACATATATACATTCGGATATGAACTAATTACCCTAATAGTGGAAGGGATGACTGATGTCCAGCATGAAACGGTACAGGAGGAATGGATTAAAGGACAAGATAGAAACTAATAATCTAATATAGTATTTTATGTCTTTCATAACATGACATCAAGTAAGGGCTATAGATATAAAGGAGTAAAAGTCAAGCATGATTGCATAAGTTCTGGATAAAGATATGCAAAATAAGTGGTTAGTGTTAGTTACAATAGTTAGTTAGCTAGAGGAGACTCAATTTGTAAAAAAGGGAAAAATAGTAAAAAATATCCATTTTGAAAAATTTATGTAGTTAGAGGGGAAACTATATGATAGAGTGTTACAGGTCGTTTGATCCATGTAGCTGAGCCTACTTAGTGGGATAAGGTTTAGTTGTTGTTGTTGTAGTAGTAGCTGAAGGGGCAAACCTTGGATGGGAAATCACTCTCCTATGCTTCAACCATTTCCATAAAAATGTTCTTTCCTTTTATAATTTGTCGACTGTGTAAAACTTTTTACACTGGTAGTGAATACAAATTAAACTCTTCCTTTTATTTGTTTCCATCAATTTTCCCTTTCTCCTCTATGGATTGGTGACATTACAACACTAGGTTGGGAATCAGTTACATGGGTAAATCAATGCCATTGGGCTCTATCAACAACAATAATTTAGGGATCTATATATTATGAGTCTCAACCAAATCATATATCACTCAAGGACATTGGCATAAACTAGAGTTTGAGCATGAAGCACAGATTCTCTTCATGAAGGTGACCTTATGCCTATTGGAGTATGAAAAATTTGCACAAGTTATAGCATTAGTGACTGCAGCACTACCAATGACCGACTAAGTTTCAGGCTAAGCTTGGCAGAAACGACAGTAGAAGAAAAGTGAGACGCACTAGCTTCACTCTTTTTCATTTTCACCAATAAAATCTTAAACAAGAAAAGCAAGGCAAAGATACAGCATGAATTACATGTGTACAATAGGAAGCTGTAGAGGGCCATCAACTTACTAAATCATTGCTACAAGATAAGAGTTTGAATAAGAAAAATGGACTACCCTACTACCATCAAGCTGTAGCAGCAAACAAGGTCAATTGCAATAAAACAGAATGACCAAAAACCCTTTAAATACACAATAAGAAAAAGAACAATACTGACTACTTGCAATCTTCACATTAACTTGAATCATTACATTATTAAGGCGTCTAGTCTAATAAAAACCGAGGTTTAAAACTCCTTAAAAATGAAGTGCAGTAAATTATATTTGTTTAATTGCCTCAAGATAAATAAATAAATAAATGAATGCGAATTTTTCCTTGTTGAGTTGATGGAAATGAAATTGAAAAGTAAAGAACATACAGATTGGGGCTTGCCACCAAGAACAAGTTGATGTTTGTGTTTGGTGTTAAGATCCTTTGGTGGTGAATGAATGTTAGCACCAGTTTTCCTTTCATTCCTAGCTTTATTGAATATAACTGTAAATCCCTCAGCTGATGCTGGATCATTCACATCCCATTCCCCAAACTTAGGCAATGGTATACCCTTGTCCTGTACATTGAAGTTCACCACAATCAAGTTTTGATGTAAAAATGGTACACATTAATTATAATTTGTATAGATTTGGCGTTGAGATAGGTTTACATCAAATTATAACATGGAAATCATTCAGAAATTTTAGTACCAAATCTATATCTATTTATGTGAAGATGAAGAGAAGAAAATGAAATCAAATTGCGTGAGTGAGAGAGAGAGAGAGAGAGAGAGAGGGAGCTGCAATTGGAAACTTACCGTCATGGTTGGAGTTGGTGCAGAAGAGAAGAGAAGAGAAGAGAAAGAGGGTATTGTGTGTGTGTGGAGATTCTCCGTTTACCACTTCAGAAGGAGGAAGAGAAGACAGTTGAACAAACAAAGACTGGGCCCGCCCTATGCTAATCAAATGGGCCCAACTTTACCCAATCGTCCTCATATTCATTTGTTTGCTGTCTTCATACTATATTTTGGTTTCCGTGTTGTGTTTATGAATACTATTATTAAATTCATCATTCTATTATTGTAACACATAGTTGAATTCATCATATAAAAGACTTTTATAGAAATCACTTATAATTGATATAAATAAACACTAACAAATTAATTAGAAGGAACCAACTTATATTATTCTTGACCATTAGCTAAGAAGAAATTAATTAGATCATTAGGGTTAATATTTTAGTTTAATAATTTTTAATTGAATTTTGAAATTTTTATATTTAACATTAACGTGTTTTAGTTTTTTTTGTTGATATAACGTATGAAATAAAATTTTCAAAACCCACCATTAATTTTACGGTACTACTCTCATTTTTAATATTTTGATGAAGTTATTTTTTTGTAAAAAGAAATACTTTATGACTGACATAAATACTGTATTTACTATTTTTACATTCTTATTTAACTAGAGACCAAAGAAAAATACGGACATAAATACTGTATTTCTCCCCCTTCTTATTTAACTAGAAAATTTGACTCCGGCATCAATTTATAATTAGTTAAGAACACAAACAACACCTATAACACAACAGCAAATATTTTCCTTAATAAAAAAAATTTACAAGTTTAATAAACTTTTTTTTTTAAGAGAAATGGTCATGAGGCAAAAAATTGGTTATTTTTTTAATGTGTATTTTTGAAGTATACGACGTGGGGTGTAAAAAGAATCTCATTATATATTACTATAAGTAATTTTGAGAGCTCACTTAAGGGTGTAAAAACATTAACCAACTTGTTAAAATTCAAAAATTTGTGTATTTGATTTTTTGAGAGTTTAATATAAAATTTATATTTTTTTTATCTTTATCGAGTATTTTTAATAACACTCGTTAGCATCACCTATTTTTTAAGTACTACATATCACCTATTTTTCAAGTACTACATACAACGAGTCCTTTTATCCTATTAGTGTTTAGAGAATGAGTAAAGCACACTCAATCGAATGCTTCAAATTTGATTATTAAAAAATTGTGGTAAAATTTTATAGGGACTTGAGAAAGTGGCCATATAGTAAAATTTACTCATATGATTTTGAGGCACTTTTATTTTTATGATCGAGCTTATTTATTTATTTTCATGATAAAATTCTATGACTTTATTAAACTTAACCACAGTGCGCTTTTAAAATCCTACATAATTCTATCTCAACGATGAATTCATCCACCCAATTAACTTAAACTTATACTACTTCAAAACTCAAGTGTACAAAATTGAACTCAGAAGTTAAAAGTTAATCAAAGTTGATTAAACTTTCAACCTTGCAAAAGGGGTGTGTATAGGGGCAAGCATAAAGTGGTGTATAGTACAAATAAAATGAATCTTAATTGGACTCTTAATACAACAAACAACAACCAATTTACACCAAACCCAATGCTACAAATATCTATGCAAAAAATAACCAACTGAATTTTTTACTAGTAAAGTAAAAATAAAAAGAAGAATGGCACACAGCACAAATATGGATAGTATTGTTGGAGGTGGTTTGAGACAGTTGAGATCAAACGTTGTTGGCAACAAAGTTTGGTTTGGAATGAGGTAATGGAGAAGGTGAAGATAAGGTTTTTGCAGCGCCTGGCGGTGGAGTTGGCATACCATAAACTTGAGGATTTGTGTATACATCACGTCTTCCTCTTGCTCTTCCAAAAAAGTAACAACCAAATCCAAGAATTAAACACAAGAAGATTAAAGGAAGAGAGATCACCACTACCATTCCCATTTTTTTATTTCCTTTTCTTTTTCTAAGCTTGATTTGCTTGTGTAGTGTTGATTATGTGTAAAAAGAGCTAGGGAGAGTATTTATTTATATAATGAAAGTGTTAGATTCTGTTAGAAAGTGTTGTATTGTGTTGTAATAATGAGCTTAACGTTCAAGTTTATAACGGTCACTTTTTCTGTCCCACAAGAGTTGTTGTCCTACTAAAACGTTCCTCTGCTTTAACGTGGTTTTTGTATTGTTTTTTGGGTAGAATTCAATTCTTTATTTTTCTGGTAGTATATTTATTTATTTATTTATTTAAATATCACAAATTTCCATTATCAACTTAGCTGGCAGTCTTGCAAATTTTCCATCCAAGTTTTTAGAACTACAAAAAAAAAACAGACTGGAATTTCTGTTTTAAACCTAAATATAAATTATATAATTTTTAACTTAAAATTAAACCAAATATTTCAATCACAGAAAAAGTGTGTTAGAAAGTGTGTCTTAAAGAGTGTCTTGTTAGCACTCCACTTAATTTTATAAAAAGCAACCCCGATTGAAAGTAAATTAAAGATTAAGTGATTTTTTGTAAAAACAACTGTGATATGCATTAATATATATTTCTCTAAAAGTAAGATGAACAAAAATTTGAGACCAAAATTTATTTCTTTATGGAAGACTCCAAATCTCAGTCAGGATTCATTTTAGGACTAGAATTATTTTCTCTTCATAAAAATTAAACAATCAAATTTGTTTCAAAATTGATTTTATAATTTTAAAATCACTTTTGCTATTCCTTTGTGTAATTTAAAAACGACACTTTTAATGCATCAACATTCAATTTGGATTAGCTTCATGTAACAATCATTGAGTTGTTACTATGACAACAGCAATAATAGTGCTCATAAGACCAACCACAGCTTGCTTATTCCATCCTTTTGTGTCAATTCAGTTTTAAACATATTCATGCAAAGCACACGAATCTATGTAATCTTGTGTTCAGAATAAGAAGTTTGAAGAACAACTCATCCCGAATCAAGTTACATCAGCAACTTATTACAGAAAAACGAAAATCTAAATAATGGGTACTTCTGATCCTAAGAAATTTCCACTTCAGCAAGAACTGAGACTTAAAATCTACTAATCATATAGCCACATTGCTGTCCACTCTTTTGTCTGTTTAATAAGGTTTGAAACTTGCATGTGCAATTATAGGAGCTCCACAACAAGGGCAGATGCACCACCTCCTCCATTGCATACGCCACCGACACCATATTTGCCATTTTTCTGCCTCAGTACCTGCATGCAAAGTTACATCCAATATTATGGAAGGTATCATACATGAACCTTTGCAGTAAAAAGTTACATATATAGTATCACATATTGCAAAATAATCAAAGTTATCAGCTGAACATACCCCCAAAAGTGTCACGAGGATACGAGCACCACTGCAACCAAGAGGATGACCCAATGATACAGCTCCACCGTGTACATTTACTTTTTCCTGCAAAATATTAGTTATTCGTTATTTGAGTATAAAATTAAATGGCTTCCATTTCAAACACGGACCCAACACTGACAATGACACATCGACACTGAGGAATTGAATATAATCATGTGTCGGTATTGTGTGGGGCATAGGAAACAAATTCAATCAAAAGTGTAAGTGCTACATAGATGGAAGTTTAGATTCACAAATGACCACGATGAAGACAGATACATAGACAAGTTTTACATGTTCCACAGCACAAAAGGGGGTAGAGGCCCACAACAGCATACAGTCATCAAGACTCAATTGGAAATAGTTTACTAAACAGACATCACCAGATTACAATGTGATTACAAGAGACAACTTACCGGATTTAGTCCAAGAAGTTTCTGATTTGCAAGAGCCACCACCTACAGACAGCAATGTCAAGAATTAAAATTCATGGTGTCATTAATTGACAAACTACTCTAATTATATTTGACGTGAAATCCTACCGCGAAGGCTTCATTGATTTCATAAAAATCAATTTGTGAACTCTCCAACCCTGCATTGACGATAGCTTTGGGAATGGCAAGGGCAGGAGCTGTTGTAAATAACTCAGGTTCCTGTACAGATCACATCATACGAGCATAAAATTATACTGCTAGCTAACATACCAAACACTACAAATAATGAGAATACCACTACGGTTTGTCTGTTTTTCATTTTTTATGGCCTGAAGGCGTAGTTCATATTTAAATGTTTTATGTACCTGAGCAGCATCAGCATATCCAGTGATTTTTGCAATGACCTGAAGCCCAAGCTTCAATGCCTTCTCTCCACTCACCAAAACTAATGCAGCAGCACCATCACTGTCAGCAAATAATTTTCATTTTCGTTAAAATAAAATCAGGGCTCATGCCGAAATTAAACTTACTAGAAATATATGTATATGTCAGTTAATAGCATTTAAGTACTTAAACTAATGACAACTCAATATTTAGCATAGTGGATACTCAAGGAAGCATATAATACATTAGATAAGTCATAATATAACTCTAACTAACTTATGTCACCGAGCCACTTGTGGATTAAAGATTGTATAGGCAAAAAATGTCTGCCTGATGGCATTCTTGTGCTTTTCCAATATGTAAGTGTGAGCAGCAGCATTCTTGTGCTTGCAAGTGTGAGCACCAGATTTACATGCAGTTGTTCCCTTACTATGCTTTTCCAATATGTATATCTAAATACTACTTTAAAACTGTGAGATTGACCATTCACTCAAACTGATAAACTACTCCATGCCAATATTACTACAACAATTTCTGATCTGAGTTTTTCCCTCACTAACTCACTCAACTCTCAATAATAGGCTAACACTGAACTCTCCGATGAAACATGTTAAAGACCATGTAACAGTTGACAACAAGAGCATCCAAATACAAACAGTTAAGCAGAAAAGGACACAGAAAAATGTTGATAAAGTTTCACAATATATTAACCTTATGCTTGAAGCATTGCCAGCGGTGACAGAACCTCCACTCTCCTTGAAGCTTGGTCGGAGTTTCCGTAATTTGGCAGCATCAAACTGGCATAGCAAAAGGAAAAAAATATAACAATATATTGGTTTACATTCAAATGCAAGTATAAACACAATTAATGATTATAATAAGTTACTACATTTGCAAATAGAGGTACCATAGTGTAGATGTTCTTTATGTTAAGAGAGAAAAAATAACAAAACACCGATCCCCACTCCTGACTAATTGCTTACATTATTAGGCAGACATTGAAGTATTTACACAAGATACCCATGCAATAGCTATACTCTAATGCTTAGAAAGCCTATATTCTTTTAACAAATTTCTAATACTCAGGAAACTTGGAATACTTCATACGGATAGAGTCTATAGATATGTATTTTGCAGGCTCGTCACATGCGCACAAGAATGAGTTTTACCATGGTTCAAGTTATTTGGGTGATTACCTTTCCTAGGCCTTCATCCTTATCAACAATTGTTGATGGTCTTCCCCTTCCACCAGACACTTCAACCGGAGTAATTTCCCATGCAAAGGAACCACTTTCTTGGGCAGAAATTCCACGTTCAAAACTCTGGACTGCATAGTTATCCTGTGGGAAAAACACAAACATCGACAAAAATCTATTAGAATAAATGAGTGATTGTGCCAAAACCTATCTGAACATAAATCAATCCTAAAATACCTGGTCTTCTCTTGTTATTGAGTGATTATCTGCACACAGTTCAGCGCACACTCCCATACCAACATCCTTATAAACATCCCACAAACCATCTTTCAACATCCCATCAACTAGTGAATCGTGTCCAAGGCGGGATCCTTTCCTGAACTTTTAGCATTGAATCAGTTTATTTCAAAAAAAAGAACTAATCTTAAGAAAATTGTCAAATACATGTCAATATTGACCTTGCTTCTGCCAGGTATTTAGGTACACTAGACATGTTTTCCATACCACCAGCCACAACAACATCATTGATGCCTAATTGAATACTCTGTGCAGCAAGCATTGTAGCTGCAGTTAACGAGAAAATATTTATTAACCTTGTTTTTTCATTGAAAAACTAAAAATTAAAAGATACAAATAACAATTCTTTATTAATAATAAATTACACACCTTTCATTCCTGACGCACAAACTTTGTTGATAGTAGTGCAAGCTACTGATTTGGATAGTCCTGCTCCAAGAGCAGCTTGTCTAGCGGGAGCTTGCCCCAAGTTAGCACTAAGGACATTCCCAAAGTATACTTCCTCAACAAGTGATGGATCAACATTGGCCCTTTTAAGAGCAGCTACATATCAACAAAAATGAGATGAGCATATCTTCAACAATTTCAAATACAATGCAATAAGAACTGACACAGGTTTCCGTAATTACCTTCAATAGCTATAGAACCTAGCTTGGTGGCAGGTACAGATGATAGAGTACCAAGAAACCCACCCATTGGTGTACGTGCAACACCCACAATGCAAACATCTGTAAAAAACAAATTGATATGATCAACTAAACAAAAGGCCTCCGGCAAGTAACAGTCTAAGAGATATGAAAGTTAATGTTCTTTTTTTGCTTGTATGATTGTGCCTGATGGATGAAATGAACAATAAACAGATGAATCTAAAGTTTGAATGAATCAGATAAATGCTATGCAAGCACAACAAAACTCCAATGTACTTTATACTGTATATATCTAAGTCAAAAAGTTTGATAAAGACCTCTAGGCTGTATAGAGTCTGATGCTGCTGCTGTTGGTGCCATTGATGGATGAAAATTGAATCTGTAATAAAAAACATAATATATGGATGAATATGAATTTAATAAACAAGCCAACACATAAATAATCTCTAAGGAGTAAGAACTATCTTCACATTGTGAAACACATTCAAATGGAAGCTACATATTGGAGAGTTGATTCAACCCACATTCAGCATTCTTGGAACGCAATACCAAACACACTATTCGAAGCGTATCAATACTAACACAACTACACAACTTTTTAGTTTTTAGCCATCTTATAATTGAGGTGAACCAAAAACAAAAACAAAAACAAAAACAAAAAATGTAGTTGACAACCCCAAAAGAAGAATATCAACTACTACTAGTCAATCTTATATTGAGTCTAACTGATCGTCACAAAACCCCCCCTCATCCCAGCACTATTAAACCCCCTCAAATCAAAGCCAAAATATAGAATACAAAATAGTAGCGCAATTTAATCTTAACATATTGAAGTTCAACTATAACAAATAACGATGAGAGAAAAGATGGAAATAATTAAGATCTGATCTAGCAGAGGAATGACATGAATATATTATCTGTAATAAAGAGAAAAACAGATCTGAAAGAAATTGGGGAAAGAAACAGTTACCTTAAGGTGTGTTGTTGTTGAAGAAGGAAAGAAGAAGAGAGGGAAGAAAGGTGAAGAGTGAAGAAGCATGTTCTGATTTGAGTGTTTAAATAGTGCCATGTGGGACTTGACACGAGCTACACGCACATTTCTTCGACGCAACCAATGAAATTAAACAAATTACACTTCGTACTACAAACAATCCAACCACTTCTGTTTTGTTTTCTAACAACTAAACTTTTTTTTTTCTTTTAACTAAATTATTATTATTATTATAAGATTTGTCGATTTTTTTCATATATAATAATTGAAGATAGAACATTTGACCAAAATATTAAAGAACTCAAAGATATAATATTTATGTCACATTATTTTGGTATGTTGTTATTTTTTAATAAGAGTATGCAAAAATTATTAGTATGAAATAAAATAAGGGAATATAAATATATAAATTATTTTCTTTAGTATTTAGTCTCATTGATAAGACATAAAAAAAATTGAAAATTAGTCTTGAAATTATTTACTTTTAACATTTTGTTTTGGTTGAGACAATCATCCATTAATTAATATTTTTTAGTCAATACTTTAATTAGTGTGAGACTCATATTAAAAGAATGTTTCTTGTAAAAAAATAAATAACATCTCAATTGAAGTAAGATTATGCATAAGAATGAATAACATCTCTACCTTTTATAGTTTACTTCCTTTATGTAGAGACTCGCTTTGGTAAAAGTAGAGGCTCAAATAACTGTTTCTATAAAAAATGATAAACTTTTTACATGCATTCAAATTTTAAAAAATGAATATTTTAAAAAAATTAAAAATATATTTAATCTTAAATATAGGGTGGCTTCCATCTAATTTGATAAGTATTATATTCTATTAAGGTGATCATTTTTAGAAATTATTTAAAAAAAGTAATTTATATATTCTGATAATATGAGTATAGTATATATTAAATGATGTATTGCAACAACTTTCAATGAATTAAAATTAAACCACATAATTTAGCATATTAGCAATAATAACATAGATCGGTTTTACAGATAAAAAATTAATATAGATTGTTTTTAGTTTCTTTTTGTTTTCTTCTTATTTATTTTTGGTATGATCTTTTTTTTCCTTCTATTACCCCAACAAAAATACCGATAATATTATATACAGAAATTAAAGTCTTATTCGAATAAAAAACAATCAATGTTCTCTAAAAAATAGACAGTGGTTGTTTTTTGACACTTTAATTTCTACATGTTTATTAATTATGCAATTTTGTGTGGGCTAATTGGTCAAAAATAAAAGGCGTTGTAATAATAATTAAATATATAGGATGGCTTGCATGCGATGCACACTAATTATTTTTTTATTTTTCACATGCACTTTGGACACACACGTGTCTCCTCTGCACTACCAACTAATCATAAATTAACTTATATGGGATTCCCTTCATTTTCCATTCCCTTTATTTCTTCAATTACTATAATTTTATTAAATAAATACTGCCTACTTAATGTATACTATTTATGAGAATGTCTACTTTTTATTTATGGGATATGCAAACAAAAAATTTGCTTTTAAGTAGAAAAGCACAACTTTAAAATATGAATCACACAAATTTTGATATGTTTTATATTTAATTTTTTAATAAACGTCTTAAAATATTTTTTAATATTTCACTTATTTTATTTATATATCTAAGAATTATAGTAATTAATATATCTCTATTTCTTTTAAAAACTTTTGAGAAATGGAGAGAGGATACCAAATTAACTACTAGTATTAACTATTTCATCTCAACATTAAAAAAACAAATACATTTTTTATTCTTCTTCTAAACTCTCGCTCTTCTTCTTTGTCCACTAGAACCACCCTTATATTTTTTATTTATTTAAATACCCTTTGTTATTATATTTTTCTCTCTTGTAATAATTGAATTAAATCAATTAAAAAAAATTAATATCTTATTCATGTTATAGATAAATAATCTTTTTTTTACATAATAGTTCAATCTCATTAGTGATAATTTGTTCTATATATGATAATTATTTTAAAATTTTTATCAGTGAGAAATTTGTCTCACATATGTTAGTTCAATCACATAAATGACAATTTATCTTGCATATGGTAGTTATTTTGAAATTTTATTAGTGATAAGTTGTCTTGTGTTTGATAGTTCAGTTTCATTAGTGACAAATTGTCTCGTGTATGATAATTATTTTGATATTTTTATCAGCAATAAATTATCTCCTATATGATAGTTCAATATCATAAATGATAGTTTGTCCGTGTATGATAGTTATTTAGAAAATTTTATCAGTAAGAATTTGTTATGTATATGATAGTTCAATCTTATAATGATAATTTGTCACGTGCATGATATTTATTTTGAAATTTTTATATGTAAAAATTTATCTTGTATAAGATTGTTCAGTCTCATAAGTGTCAACTTCTCCCCCCATATACGATACTAATTTTGATATTTATTTGTGATAAATTGCCTCTTGTATGATAGATCAATCTCATCAACAACAACTTATCTCATGTATTGATAATAATTTTGAAATTGTTATCTTTGATAATTTATCCTGTATATGTAGATCAATCTCACAACCCTAGTTTTTTTGTCACTCAACTTTTTCTATAACAAATAAAGAACAAAATTTTGAACCAATATAAAGTCTTATTTCTTCTACTTTTTTTTTTCCAGTTTATTTATTATTGTTTACTAAACATAAAAAGAAAGAAAATGTAAGAACTTTAAACTTGACAAATTATTATTATTAATATTATCTTTTTACAAAGTTTAGTTGATTAATTTGTAAAAAAATAGAAAAATAAATAAATGTACAAAAATTTGTTCTCTTGACAAAGGTAAGTATTTCATCTATTTTTTATATTTTGAAAAATAAAATTTTAGAAAAATATTAAAATGAGAAACTATTTTAAGAATTTTCTAATAAAAATTATTTTTGAGAGATATCTTTTTAACAAAAAGTATGATTTTCATGTTAAAATCTCTAATAATGAATATTAATTTAGTTATTAAATGTTAAATTATTAAAAAAAAAATTATTGAATATCAAAATAACTTTTTGTAATTTGCAACAAATGAGTTCGAAATAATTTATATTATTTTTGAGTAATTTATCATCCAAATCATTTTAAAAATATAAGGTATAACAAACAGATTTAATTTAATAAATAATTAAGGTATTTTTAAAAATATATAATTAAGCCATTTTTTAATATTTTTAAAAAATAGCATTCACACACTTTTTTTTACCAAACACCACACACTCTTTTTTTACCAAAGATTCACATCACACACTTGCCTATTTCATAGTGTAGTAACTTTCCTAAAAAGGAAACTTGTTTCTTTACTTTTATACTTTTCTAAACAGGAAATTTTGTTTCACTTTTATTTTTCTTTCTCTCTCTCCTTCAAGTTTCCATATTGTGTCTTTTACCATTTACTTTCACTTTTTCCTATTCTTTTGTCTTGTTTTGTATTTGCTTGTTTGAATGTATTTATGGGAATCTTCATTTTTCCTTTAGTTTTATTTATAAATTTTGTATGTTGTACTGTGTATCTCTGATTGAATTGATTTATTTTTTAATAGTTTAAAGAAATATTGAATATGTCCTTTAAAATTCAGTCAACTGTATGATTTTCTCTATTTTTTATTGGGACACTGTTCATTTATTCTAAATTTTTGGAAAAAAAACTCTAAATCCAATTTGTGAAATATATCGTTTAAAACTCAACTCTTAATGTAAAAATAAGAAGAAAAAAACTCTTAAAATGAGCAAATCATAAAGTTTTTTTTTTTGTTTTAGACCGTTATATTATTCTACCACTCAAATTTTTTTTAGAACAAAAAGACACAAAACCCACTTGTCGAATATATTCCTTACAACTCAATTCTTTAAAACAATATCAATACGATATCATATTAAACATAAAGACAAAAATAGTTATTAAATTAAGTTTTTAAAGTATTATTGGTTGTCGTAATATTTAAATTATATTTTTAAAGTATTGTCGATTGTTGTAGTATTCCAAATAATTTTTAAATAAATGTACAATAAATTCATCCACATTAGAATTTGCCAAAAAAAAAAAATACACACAAATTGTCGTATAGGAAACAGAATAGAACTTCTTTTTTTCATACCTTAAACTCTCTCTAGAAATATATTTCTAAACACAAATTGTCATATAAGAAAAATAATAGAGTTTCTTTTTCTCATACCTTAAACCCACTCTAGAAATATATTTTTAAACCTTGGTGTGATTTTTAAGAATGTGAAGAGTTAAAGAAACTATAAAAAAGAAAAAAAAGACAAAGAAACACCCATTTCTTTTTAATTCTTGAAAAGTAAAAATGTAAAGAGTGGTGCTATACGTCTTTACGAATGAAAAGAGGCACGAAACTCACAAATAGAAATTTACAACAATTTTAAACACGTTTCATGATATTTTGACAAAATCAATATATCGAAAAGTAAAATAAATAGCCAACTTTTTAAATTTAAAAAATGTAGAAACGGCAACGCGTAATGCAGCCCAGGGCCTGTTCTAAGAATGGAAAAAAAGATCATCATATATTTATTTTTCTCTATTTCGTAATCATTGGCAATTATAATCTAAATAAAAACATGTAAAATTCGAAGAAAGTATATGCATAATATTTTAAATCAATTTTCTCTTCTTGTATCGAAGATGATAGTAGAATAGGCACGAAACTCAGTTATAGTATAGAATCGTGTCTGTCTCTTCTATTTTTCAACAAATTGTAATTAAAAGATTATAAATAAAAATAACAAATTATTAAAAACACGCTTCATGATATTTCAACGAAACCTATCGCTGGAAAAGTAAAATAAAACGCAACTTTCTAAAATTTAAAATGCAAAACACGTAATGTAGCAGAGGGCCTATTTATTTTTAGAACAGAAAAAAAACATCACATATATTTCGTGATTGTTTCATTATTATTATTACCTTTGATTTTTGAATTTCATAGAAAGAGAGTTTAATTTGTTAGAGAGATTTTACAGTAACTAAGTTGTACATTTTAGCTAATTAATTGTTGTTAATTGATAATAATCCCTTTTAGAGAGTTTTAGGTCAAAATTAATTAGAAGATTTGATGGAAAGTGAAAAGATTGAAGAAATTAGTGCGGAAGAGGATAAACACGGAGGAGTTATTCTAACCGTTAACAAGTCTATGGATTCTGTTTTCTTTGCTTCTAAATTGAAAGCTTCAATGTTTCATTGGAAGCAACAGGGAAAGAAGGGAATGTGGATCAATTTGCCCATACAACATTCAAATCTTGTTGATTCTGCTGTCAAGGTATATTTTTTTGTTTTTGTTTTACTGCAATATATAGCTTATGAAGTGATTGAATGAAAATGTTGGACACAAAAACATGCTAAATCATCATGGGCATAGTTTTTGTTTGGATAATTAGTTTAGTGTATGTTTGTTTCTACTTTTGGAGGAGTTAAAATTGATTCTAAATGTGTATAATTGATTTTTTTTACATGTTTAGTTGTGTTCGAGTAGAATTGAGACTAATTTGAAGGTTTAATTTTTTGTTTGGTATTGCGTTAGTTGGCCAAATTCTCGTGTCCTAAGGACTTTGTGCCGTGATTCGTTGAAGTTCCATATTGTTGCTTCTGAATGGACGCGCGTTTGGTAATTTTTTGACCGTGAACGCAAACAGTCACTTTGTAATTTTTGGCTCGATTTTTAGCTTTGAATCTTTTGTTCAACTCACTTTTACATGAATGTATCGAAGCAAAAATCACTTTACCTTCAAATCACTTTTATCCCAAATGAGTTTTACGAAATCAATTCCATCAAAATTAGTTTTTGTCACTGCAGGACCAAACACACATTATTAAGGGTTTATAACTTAAACCTTTATCATACAGGTGCTTATATATAAGCTATTTCTATACAAAAAAGTCAAATTGTTTTCATATAAGCTATAAATTGTTTTTATAAGCTATCCTGAAGAATTTGTAGACATCTTATAAGTTGTTTTCATCAGCTGTCTCAAATAAGTACTTTTGCGGGTAGACAAGTACAAATAAGTAAATACAAAAGACTCATGTGGACATTGAGTTATAAGAGCAACTACATAAATAATTTGGATATATGAGTCCTTCATTTATATGTTGCTGAATATATATTTTACTGCAGCATCTAGCTTAGATAGTGCCTGAATGTGAATCCTAACAAACAACTCTTTTTATTTTGTAGGCTGGATTTAGGTACCACCATGCTGAGCCAGATTACTTGATGCTTGTATATTGGATCCCTGATACCCCTGATACCTTTCCTGCAAATGCTTCACATCGTGTAGGCGTTGGTGCTTTCGTTATCAACAGCAAGAGGGAGGTAATCTTTCACTGGTTTCTCATTGATTTCTCTTTTTGAAGAATCACTCACATTCAAATTTAGCTGCCTGGAAAATATAAGGGGAAGAACTACACAAGTTTTTTTAATGGATAGACAAATGTTTGTTGGAGTAAATTAGTAGTTAGGTTAGTTTTCAAACTGTGGGACCTCCGGACTAAAACTCACTCGATGTTCTTCAACTCACCAATCGAGCTACCTACTTGTGACAAAAATGACACAAGTTTGACTAGACTTTTCTATAGCTTCGGCCAAAATCAATTTTGGATGGCAAAATCGCTCTGCCTTTGTGGAACCAAAACAACTTTATAGAAAGGATAACTCACGTTTGATATTGACAACGTGCGTTGAGACCATTTCAACGTAGATCCAAACATACAATATGTCATGCAAGTACATGTTACAAACTCATCTTACACCAGTCCTATTCAGACAACTTTATACAAAATTACCTTCTTGCAAACGAATTAACTAGTGTTAGATAAAAGATTACTATAACAGAAAGTAAGGTAAGTGTATAAGCTTTAAGAAATTAATTACTTAGAAATGTACTGTTGTATATTAAATAAGGATTCTGGAAAATTTGAGAACTAGTCAGTTTAATTTGGTCTTTCTTTTTCTGAAGTACAAAGCACAAAGATCATAAATGGGGATGTGTATACATTAAAAAAAACTAGTTGAAATTCCCAGACTCTCTCAAACTTCTTTGTTTTTGGATATCTTTCACAAACACTTTGGGTCAGGGGTCAAGTTTTTCTTTTACTACTTTAGACCTTTTTGGCTACAGTGAACACAACATTTCCAAAAGGTAATTGTTTCTCTGGTTGTGTTATTTGAACATCATAATTGGGAAACTGTATGTGACAGTATATCAATCTATTTATATCTCACTTATTTTCCATCTTATACACTGACACCAATTTTAAAAATAACCCTCAAAGGGAGACCGTGTTTGATGTTCCATGTTGATGTTCAAACATCATTTCCCTTGTTTGTCGTTGTTCCATAACCATCAACTTGCTGTCCATCTTAGTCTTCAGTAATTCAATTGTTATTATTCTGTTTGTGGTAAATAAAGTATTGTATTTATACAGTGATAATACGGGTGGCTTATACTGTTTGAATCATCTTGTTTCATTTGATAGGTGCTTGTGGTTCAGGAAACCGGTGGTAGATTTGGAGGCACAGGCGTATGGAAGATGCCTACAGGAGCTGTCGATGAAGTATATACAAAAACGATTATTGATCAAAGTATGAAACTTCTAAAATTATATTTTGATACATTTTGATTGTATTTGCAGGGTGAGGATATTTGCGATGCTGCAGTTAGAGAAGTGAAGGAAGAGACAGGGGTAAGCAAACAAAAAATTTATAGTTTAGAGTAAATTATATTTTGCTTCTTGTTTGTTCCAACAATAACAGCAAACTCTAAATCAAATTATAAATTACACTACAAATAATAATTATGCATTTATCTCTCTCTCTCTCTCTCTATATATATATATATATATAACTATCAATAATTTTTTTAATATATATAGTTATCAATTAATTTTGACAGTATGTAATTATTTAATGTTTTCTTTGGTTACATTTAAATGTTCAAATTTTGATGAACATATAGTATATTATAGTCATCTTCTATGGCCTTTACTGGTTCTTCTGTTAACCAAAGCCTATGTTATGTTACTTAGGAGTATTTCACAAAGTGGAGTGTTATTTACCTTATAGTTTAATTTCATATTTTTTTGGACCTTCTCAAAGTCTCATGCCATTACTTTTGTTATTCCTTTAGATAGAGACCAAGTTTGTTGAAGTGTTAGCATTCAGGTAAGAGTAAACACTAACTTCATCAACTAGAATGTGATGTGAATGTGCATGTTATTATGTAAATGTTGCATATGCATTTTACAAAAGAACCATAATATTGCTATGCATAGTAATTCACAAATTGTGTCTGAAGTATATGGTCTGTGACTAACCTTTACATTCTCCTTCCCTTGTCTCGTTGGTATCAGGCAAAGCCATGAATCTTTCTTCCAGAAATCAGATTTGTTCTTTGTTTGTATGTTGCAACCTCGATCCTTTGACATTCAGAGTCAGGCCTCAGAAATTGAAGCAGCTAAGGTATATATATCTGTATATGTTCTAAGGCCTTTTGAAATGAATCTCACTAATTTTCAGTTTTGTTGCGTTCTATTGGCATGTCTTTTAACATTTATATAATCGATATATGAGAAAATAAGAGATGCCCTGTCAGTGTAAACTGGTTTTACACTGAACTCCGATGAGAAACTTGTATTCCGCTAATCACCTCTCTTTTGTAAGGATATTTTAAAATTGGTGGTGTAACATGGCAAAATAGTGGTTCTCATTGGATGATAGTGTAAAACTCATTAAACTCTTGACATATTTCAAGTAATTACAAAAATATCATATTTTTTAACTATACTTTTAAAAATTTGCATAGGAAATAGTAAAAACAGATAGTTTGGTATTTTCATCATTTCCTTTTGCACATGGAACATAAAAGAAATGCAATATTTTTGCTATTATAAAAAAATTATCAAATAAAAAAGAAAACACAATACAAAACAAAACACATTCAAGTGCCTAGCATATGGCTAGCTTTTATCCTTCATTCAAAACTTTCTAAGTCAATGAAGGTTGTATGTTGATAATAATCTATCCTGAAATTGGTATATTAGAAAACTTTGTAAAGTACAAACCTTCTAACATGGTTTATTTTTCTATTTAGTGGATACCAGTTGAAGATTATGCAGCCCAACCTTTTGTGCAAGAAAATGAGCTCTTTTATTTTATAGCGAAAATATGCTTAACAAAGTTGGATGGCAACTACACTGGTTTTTCTAACATATGTACCAGCACATCTTCTGGCAAAAAAACATATCTGTATTTTAACAACGATACTATTGCTAGCCACTTGTTAGCTTCCAAACATGAGCAAGCTTAACATCAGCCTTGCCTTGTTTTGTTAGGCTCCATGACTATTTGTATAAAGTCTTCATTATGGCATAATATATTATATGATGTCATTTTACTGTTTGTTCATTTTACTGTTAGTTCACTTCTTAAGTAACACCTTTAACCTTACACTTGCAATTTTGGATTGTAATATATAATAGTAGTTGCCTCAATGGCTACCATTATATATTAAATTAGAGTAAAATGATTTTTTGACACATAATAGCGATCCTATGTACAGACACAGTATCTACTGTTCATGTTATGATAAATGGTTAACGGGGTTTAAATAATTGGTTAATTCATTCATTTTGTGCTTAATGAGTCGTTTTATTTTCTTTAATAAAAGTAGTTTTTTCTTTCTTTTCACAATCACTAAAATATGGATGGTTAATAATGTGTAGATAATTGGCTAAAGAGGTATTTGATTGTTTATGAGAAGAAGGATATAAATGGATATTTGATGAATGTGTCTAATATGTGCAGCTGCCTTTTTGGGGAGTGGGGAAATTTGCCAATTGAAATACGTTTCTACCCTTATATATTTTGTGAACTTTTTATTAGTACATGGGTAAAAAAGAGATTTCTTCCAAGCTTTTGCATTCTTACCCGTTGATCAGCTTTTGATCATCTTTAAGAGACAAATTTGATTGGATTTAAGATCTAGTTACCCCTAATTTGATGATGTGGGCAAAGAATAGTGTAGGGTATAATTGTATTAGTGCTGGTAATGAGTTATTATAGATATATAATAATTAATTGAATTTATTTATAATTTTAAATTTAAATCAAAATATTATTAATTTAAATTTAAAAAAAATCTTAAAAAATCAAATTTAAATTAACCATAATTCAATTTAGAATTAAAATTTATTAATAGAAATAAAAATAATCATACTAAAATAATAGAATTTTGTCTGCAAAATTGGTTTAACTTTCATCGTAACAAAGACTAACAATGATCTTCATTTAAAAAAAAACATAAACAGATAAGTTGATATTATTTGCACAGTAGTACAAACAAAACTTACTCACAGCAGTCTAAAATATAAACAAATTTAATTATATTTTTATTCTATTTCATAGTTTTTATAAATAAAATAAAAATTATATTTACCTAAATTTCATTGTTTTTTGTTCTATCATTAATTTTTTTATAATCAAGATAGGAAAGACTAGTTGATATAACAGATTAACTGAGTGCATCAGAAAAGTTACAGGAAAATTAGTTATTACGTTAGTTTTCAAGTTTGAATCTCTTTTTAAATCTTAATTTTTCTATATTTCTTAATTTGTCTAGTGAATACATATTCCTTAACAAAGTTAACTTTATAATTTA
>JBBPBQ010000004.1:50686130-50706266 GCA_037974755.1 Cicer yamashitae
CAAAAAAATTAAAAAAAAAAAAAAAAAAGAATATCTATCATCAGCACAATTTGACCATAGCTGTCATCATGTTCTAATGATGCATACAATTATAGAACCAAAACCCCAATAAACAAACTAAAAAGCACCATAATGAATCCGAACCGTTGATTTAATCCACTCACTCCATTATCATCAGCAGCTTTCTGATCATCAGATTCTGAATCTGCATCTGGTCCATCCGCCGGTGAATCTGCATCCTCCGCCGGAGCCGCCTTACTCTTCTTCTTCTTCTTCGGCGCTTTAGGTGACTCAGCAGGTGCTAAATCTTCTTTTACTCCCTTAAACAATTCTCGTGGCATCAAAACTTTACTAATTTTATACACTACATATGGATCTTCATCTATCAATGTTCCAATGATATTCGCAGTATTAACCTTCGTTTCAAGGTTAACATCTTCTCCGTCATTTTGAACTGTGAAATCATACTTGTTTGCACCTTCGGTTGCTAACGTGTTCATGACGCCGTTATTTGATTTCAACATCTGTAATGATTGGTAAACGGGAACTCCGTGATATAACAGAAGTGAAACCTTTTGAGAATCCGTTAGATTTTTGTATTTTGTTGAGAAACCGTTAACGGCGCTGTCTGTTGGACAAAAAACCGTTAAACCGCCGTCTACAGTTTCTTTAAAAGTTGGAAGAGCTTTTGAAACTCTTAACAAATCTGCAAAAGCTTTGCAACCTTGTTTTGACATAATTGAGATTAAATCGATATCGCTCGGTGACGCCGTTGGAGCTTCGGCGTCGGCGGAGCTTAAAGGTTGACTGATTTGAAGAACGGAGATGACGTAAGGAATTTCTTGAACGGACTTAACGTAGAATGAATGGAGTCCGTCGTTGTCTTCGGCGGCGAAACCGACTTTACCGCCTTTTAGATTTGTGACGTTGACGTATCCAGCGGTTCCGGCGGCGGATCCGGTAGCTTGAAACATGGAGGAAACGAGAGTTGTTCCGTTAGTGATTTGGTGTAGTTTTTTGGCGCCAAAGTAGTCGACTAAGACGTGGAGGGAAAGAACGTTTTTGAGAGTGGAAACGGAGAGGTGTTTGTCGAGGAGAGAAGACATGGCGGCATTGTCGATGGCGAGGATTGTTATTGTTTGACGGCGGTTGATTTCGTCGGCGAGGTGAGTGACGGTGAGGTAATGGTTGAAAGTGGAGAAGTCAGGGTGTTTGGCGAGAATGCGAGTGATGTTGTGGTTGCCGTTGGTGGCGGCACCGGCGGTGGTGGAATGAATGAGTGATATTATGAGTGTGAGGGATAATAGAACAAGTGGTGGTAGTTGCTTCTTCATTTTGGAAGATAAGAGAAAGTGGAATTAAGCAACTAAGCAAAGAGTGGTATCAATGTGTATATATGTATGTTTTATGTTAATTATTAGTGTATTGTATTATTTTAACTATATACCATGTTAGAGAGAGTTTAATTACTCACTTGCATTAAGTGTGGGGATGATATTAAAATGGTGTATGGTTTGGGTGCTGACAAATAATGCCAGGTTGGTATTAGGTTGTTGTAGGACCCATGAACATGAAGGATTGGATTTTTGGAAAACGAAAAATGTTTGGATGAACCCCTGTATATATTTTGAGAGAAAAAGATACATAATACAATAAGTGTCGCATTATAAAAAAAATTGTGTTAATATAAATGTTATTTACAATTTTTGAATGTAGTTTTAATTGTTTTTTAATATTATCTTTCAATAATTATTATATACATAATTTTTATAAAATAATTTCTTTTTTTTTCTTCTAATTATTGTATTTATATAATATATATAAAAAATATTGTAATATAGAGAAAATAGATGCGATACTGAACTTTATTGTTTATAAAATTTGAGCATATTTTAAAGAGGCACAAGATTCAGCTTTCACTCTTTCATTACAGGAATAGGTCATATGAGCATCCCACCGACACTCCTTGACCCTACAGTTGTGCAGTGCAGTGCCGTTGGTGTTTAACATGTTTGTTTCCATAATTTTATTTAGTTTAATTATTGTTGGTGGATAAATCATTTAAATAATGACCAAATTAACTATCGCCAGCTACGATAAATAATTTTGAGGGTGGTCCAATGTGGATAGTTGTTTTAAAATGGTTTGAATCTCTGATAGAAATTCAATGACATTTTTTATATTAATTTTTATTGTCTTAATTATTGAGACAATTACTCGATTAGAATTAATTCAATAAAAAATAAATATGTTTGTGAATTTCATTTATCGAATTAATATTAATTAAGTTGTCGTCTCAAACATAAATACAACAAAAACTGTTAAATTATATTATTAATATTTTTAAGAAAAACATTTGGTATGTACTCTAAGTTAGATAAAGTTATGATTTTCCATATTCAGTATCATGACATTAATTGCCATTGATTCAGTGACAGCATGTGTATAGCTGTCATGACCGTTTCTTTCATATATGTTTATTATTGTAATTAGTCCTAGCATAATTATAGGATCTCATATGTACTACAACTGTGTATATAAACACAGTTTGTCAAATATATCGATAAGTCATTTTTTCATACCTTTCCTTCTTGGTATCAGAGCACTTAAGCTTGAAGGCTCTCGATCCAATCATGTCATCCGCTGCTAATCACAAAAATGACCTACCTACAACTGTCTCTGTCAAGCTGGATAGAGATAACTATCTCCTATGGAAGTCACTAGTTCTTCCATTGATTAGAGGATGCAAACTTGATGGTTACATTCTAGGAACCAAAGAATGTCCTGAACAGTTTATCTCCACAAAGGACACAACTAAGAAAAGCAATCCTGACTATGAAGAGTGGATTGCACATGATCAAGCTCTCCTAGGATGGCTAAGAAATTCAATGGCCATTGACATTGCAACACAGTTGCTGCATTGTGAAACCTCTAAGGAACTTTGGAATGAAGCACAAAGCCTAGCAGGTGCACACACAAAATCAAGAACAATCTACCTCAAATCAGAATTTCATAACACCCGCAAAGGAGAAATGAAGATGGATCAGTATCTTCTCAAAATGAAGAACCTCTCTGACAAATTAAAACTGGCAGGGTCAC
The DNA here is from genome assembly GCA_037974755.1 of Cicer yamashitae. Lineage (NCBI taxonomy): Eukaryota > Viridiplantae > Streptophyta > Magnoliopsida > Fabales > Fabaceae > Cicer > Cicer yamashitae. The sequence goes on from JBBPBQ010000004.1 coordinate 50,689,230, forward strand.
CAATCTCCAGCTCAGACCTGATAATTCAGACACTGAATGGTCTGGATGCTGATTATAATCCTGTGGTGGTCAAATTATCTGATCAAATCAACCTCACTTGGGTTGATCTACAAGCCCAACTATTGGCATTTGAAAACAGAATGGAACAACTGAACAATTTCAACAATCTCTCAATGAATGCTTCAGCAAACCTTGCAAGCCAAACTCATTTCAAAAGCAACAAATCTGGGACACGAGGCAACTGGAGAGGTTCTAACTTCAGAGGAGATAGAGGAAGAGGTAGATCTAAACCAACATGCCAGGTATGTAACAAGATAGGTCACACTGCAGTGCAATGTTTTTACCGTTTTGACAAATCATACATAGGCTCAAATCACTATGCTGAGAATAACAAGCAAGAAAATCACAGTGCTTTCATAGCCTCACCTTACCACGGTCAGGACTATGAATGGTATTTCGACAGTGGAGCTAGCAATCATGTGACTCATCAAAATGAGAAACTCCAAGATCTCAATGAAAGCAATGGTAAGAACTCACTGCTAGTTGGCAATGGTAACAGGTTGAGAATATTGGGCTCAGGCTCGACTGAATTAAATAAACTCAACCTGCATAATGTCTTGTATGTCCCTGAAATAACCAAAAACCTGTTAAGTATATCTAAACTAACTGCAGACAATAATGCTATTGTTGAATTTGATGCAAACTATTGCTATGTGAAGGACAAAATGACAGGGAATGCATTACTAAAAGGGAAAGTTAAAGATGGATTATATCAACTTTCAAGTGTCAACTCCCAAGTCAATAAAGACCCATGTATCTACATGTCAGTCAAGGAGAATTGGCATAGAAAAGCTTGGACATCCCAACAATAAAGTCCTGAAAAAGGTGTTGAAGAACTGCAATGTGAAGACATCATCAAATGATCATTTTTCATTCTGTGAAGCTTGTCAATTTGGAAAACTTCACTTGTTACCATTTACATCATCCTGTTCTCATGCTAAGGAACCTTTAGATCTAATTCATAGTGATGTATGGGGTCCAGCCCCAATTTTATCTCCATCTAATTTCAAGTACTATGTTCACTTTATTGATGATTTCAGCAGATTCACTTGGATTTTTCCCTTAAAACAAAAATCAGAAACAGTACATGCTTTCACTCAATTCAAAAACATGGTTGAAAATCAGTTTAGCAGGAAAATAAAAATCCTGCAATGTGATGGTGGAGGTGAGTATAAACCGGTTCAGAAAATAGCCATAGAGTCAGGAATCCAATTTAGAATGTCATGTCCATATACCTCTCAGCAGAATGGTAGAGCAAAAAGAAAACATCGACATGTGGCTGAATTAGGACTCACACTACTAGCACAGGCCAAAATGCCCTTACACTACTGGTGGGAAGCCTTCTCCACCTCAGTTTTTCTTATCAACAGATTGCCCTCATCAGTTAACCCAAATAAAAGTCCATATTCATTATTGTTTGGAAAGGAACCTGACTATGATGCCTTGAAGCCTTTCGGCTGTGCATGCTACCCTTGCCTCAAACCATACAATCAACACAAACTTCAATTCCACACCACTAGGTGTGTGTTCTTGGGATATAGCAACTCTCACAAGGGATATAAGTGCCTCAATTCCCATGGAAGAATTTTTGTCTCAAGACATGTTGTCTTCAATGAGAATCACTTTCCATTTTATGATGGCTTTCTTGACACAAGGAATCCATTAAAAACTCTAACTGAAAGTGTCCCTATTGTTCTTCCTCCTTTACCTACAGGTACCACTACAAGTCACACAATTGAACCAAGTAACAATGATGTGAACCACCAGGAAGAAGACCTAGCGGTTCATGAAGATCAACCAGTCCTCAGTGAGATCTCTGTCACTATAGATGAGGCAACTTCTCATACAAATGAAGCACCAGCAACAACAGGCTCAATACCGGACACAGACCTAGTAGAGGACACATTAGAAGACAATCAACATGTCCAGCAGATACGTACTAGAAGCAAGGCAGGGATCTACAAGCCCAAACTACCTTATATAGGACTGACAGAGACACACAAAGAGGATAAGGAACCAGAAAATGTCAATGAAGCACAAGTCAAACCAAGGTGGAAAGAAGCCATGGATGCAGAATTTAAAGCTCTAACAGCAAATCACACTTGGACACTGGTACCATTTCAGGGGCAGAATAATATCATAGACTCAAAGTGGGTTTTTAAAACCAAGTACAAGGCAGATGGCTCAATTGAAAGAAGAAAAGCAAGACTGGTTGCCAAAGGTTTCCAACAAACTGCAGGTTTGGACTATGATGAGACCTTCAGTCCAGTGATCAAATCCAACACTGTAAGAATTGTTCTATCCATTGCAGTACATCTAAATTGGGAAGTCAGGCAATTGGACATAAACAATGCATTCTTGAATGGCAATCTCAAAGAAACTGTGTTTATGCATCAACCAGAAGGATATATAGACTCAACCAAACCTTATCACATATGCAAATTAACCAAGGCAATTTATGGCCTGAAGCAAGCCCCAAGGGCATGGTTCGACAGGTTGAAGGATACTCTACTAAAATGGGGATTTCAAAACACCAAGAGTGATTTATCACTGTTTGTCCTTAGAGGAACTGACCATATCACACTTCTCCTCATATATGTTGATGACATAATAGTAACAGGGAGCAACAAAAAGTTCCTAGAGACCTTCATCACTCAACTAAACATTGCTTTCTCTCTTAAAGATCTAGGTCCTCTACACTACTTCTTGGGAATTGAAGTACACAGAGATACTGGTGGAATGTACCTGAAACAAACAAAGTACATTAGTGACTTGCTCAAAAGGTTCAATATGGAAAAAGCCTCATCCTGTCCCACACCAATGGCAACAGGGAAACAACTAACTATTGAAGGAGAACCTATGGCCAACCCTACACTATACAGACAAGCAATATGTGCATTACAGTACCTAATCAACACTAGGCCAGACATAGCGTTCTCGGTCAACAAACTCAGCCAATTTATGAGTTCCCCAACCATAGATCATTGGCAAGGAATAAAAAGGATATTAAGATATCTCCATGGAACAACAAATTTATGTCTTCATATCAAGTCCTCAACTGATCTTGATATTGTTGGATTCTCTGATGCAGATTGGGCTACTAGCATAGATGATAGGAAATCCATGGCAGGGCAGTGTGTGTTCCTTGGTGAGACATTAATCTCGTGGGCCTCGAGAAAACAAAGAGTGGTGTCAAGGTCAAGTACTGAGGCAGAATACAGAGCGTTGGCTGACCTAGCAGCTGAAGTAGCTTGGATTAGATCGCTATTAGGTGAGCTAAAACTTCCTATGTCCAGGAAACCAGTTTTATGGTGTGATAACTTGAGTGCCAAGGCACTAGCATCCAATCCAGTGATGCATGCTCGATCCAAACATATTGAAATAGATGTCCACTACATACGTGATCAAGTACTTCAAGATCAAGTCACAATAGCCTACGTGGCCACAGCAGATCAAATTGCAGATTGCTTTACCAAATCTCTCACACACACAAGGTTCAACATGATGAGAGACAAACTTGGGGTGACGATGTCACCATCAGTTTGAGAAGGGGAGTTAGAGAAAGTTATGATTTTCCATATTCAGTATCATGACATTAATTGCCATTGATTCAGTGACAACATGTGTATAGCTGTCATGACCGTTTCTTTCATATATGTTTATTATTGTAATTAGTCCTAGCATAATTATAGGATCTCATATGTACTACAACTGTGTATATAAACACAGTTTGTCAAATGTATTGATAAGTCATTTTTTCATACCTTTCCTTCTCTCTATGATGTATATATTTTGAATTTTAAAAAATAAAAGAAAATTATATGATAAATGTGATATATTAATAATATAATAAAAAGAAATATATAAAAAAATAAAATATTAAATGATACATAAAAATTGTTTTGTAGATATACATGTATCATTCTCATATTTTTAAACATTGGTAAGTGCTATAGATGGTCTACTTAGAATTTGACTATATTTAACTAAAATTCCAATAAACACATTGAGGCATTTTATTTTATTTTGAAAGGGTATCCAAATAAGTGTTCGAATTCCACTGTGCTACTTGCTACATAGTTGTCATCCTCATTATCTTTACAATAATTAAACGGCAATCCACCAAACTTGGAATAAAAAGCATCAAATAGCACTTGTATGGGCCATCCAATACTTGAACCGTATCAACATTTAATAGTGACTTTTTTAGGCTAAACATTCAAATAGTAAGTTGGTTAAACAGCGTCTTACTTAAAAAAAGCTACTAAAGTTACCCGAGGACACTGATTCGTTTCTTTCTATTTGGTTTAGAGATAAATTATCCCATGTTAAATTAGCTGCAACAACGTCAGGCAAAAAAGCATGGATTGTCAGAATTTAATAAAGTTTGAAGACTAGAACACTTTTTTTTGTTTTACTATTTTTTTTAATGAAGACTAGAACATGCTAACTGTCTGTAAAAAAACATATAAAACTTGTGTTCTAGATCTTGCTCCATTTCAAGTCAAAAAAAAGATATAGATCCATTTGATGACGTGTACAATAGTATTAGTAGAACACGCAACACGCCGTTCTACGTACAATAAAAAATGTAAAAAAGACCAATTTTGCTTGATCTACAACTAGCATTAAATTTCTTCTACTTAATGGATAAATGAAATAAGGTTTGTACATTGATTGCAAGTTATCCAAATTACCAATTCCTCCACTTATTAGTAGTATAACGGTCATTTAGGTAATGTATACCAAAATACTTATGTTAATTAATGTTGTTGAGAGTAGTATTTCTATATACATTACGTTAAATGAAATTGTCTAAATTGTATTTACATATTATAAATTTAATTTATAATTAACGATGAGACCTATTAGGTAATTGTTTTGAGGTCCGAAGTTGAAGATGCTGAGTACTTATTAAGTAACAAAATTAAAAAATAAATAATGCTTGTAGGTGAGAATCGCTAAACACTCAAATGAAGGAATTTGGTTGTGAAAATTTAGGTTTGTTTTTTAAAAAAATGGTTTGAAATTTTCATTTTTTAAAATGTGTTCATTTTATTTTTAGTAAAGACTTTGAAGTGAACTGTTGTTATGAAGAAAAAATGAAATGTTAATTTAATAAAATTAAGTTTTCAATAAAAATAAAATTTTCGACATTTTTATTATTTTAAAAAATATAAACAATCTTATACTACAAGAAAGTCTCTCCTACTCCTTATAAATAAGTAAATTTAATATAAATTTTAAATTATAAAAATAAAAAATATTTTCACAAAATAAATCGATTTTAGCTATCACAATAACTCACATGATAAGAATTAAGGAAGAACAAGACTCATCAAATTGTAGTCTTATTTTTGGAGTAGAAGGTTGGAAAAGTTTCGTAAAAATAAGGTGAAAGTAACCAGCCCAAACAAAACGATGCTTAGTCAATGCGACTCTACATTAATGGTTTATTGGGCCTAGCTACTATGTGTATAGAACGGCTGTATGGCTCAGTTAAGTGGAAGAAAATTTTATCTATACTCACCTAATTATACTTTTACTGCACATTTTATTAAAAGATTAATTTTTTTTCTTTTAAAATATTCAAACTTTATATTTTTCAATACAAGTTTGTGTTTTGAAAAAAAAAAAAGTTTACAACACTAAATTTGAGTTTTCAAACAAAAAATTATATTTTTAAAATTTTCCAAAACATATTATATCTTGGAAAATTTGAAAATGTGTTTTTTAAAATACAAATTTTAAATTTAAAAAAACATAATCATTTTCTGAAAAACTTATAAAAAATTTCGAATATACAAAATTTGTATTTTTTGAAAAAATCTGCATTTCGAAATTTTCCAAAATTCAAATTAAATTTAATAAAATAAAAAAAAATGTAAAATAAGTAGTTTGGGTAAAATGTGAGTTACATACTAAATTTTGTAAGTTAGAGCTAGCATTTTGATATTAATACCTAGCTTTTGTAGGAAATGTTTTTTTTTCCCTTTTCTTGTTTTGTTATATTCACATCTAGTTTTCACCCTCTTCAATTTTAAATATTTTTGTTTCTCCATTTTATGAAACATTCATTTTCATTTCTTTTGCTTTTCTAAAATCAATCTATTTATAATATATTAAATTTATCCTCAAAATATTATATTGCCATCTTATTATTAATTTTGCTCATAGATTATAACACTAATTTTGCCACTTAAAAAAAATAATATAAGGTGTCACTCCAATTGTAATTTCACACAAACTTAATATTTTACATTTACTATTACACTCTTATGTTTTCCTATTCATCGTATTAACATCAATTCTCCTTCAATATTGTAACCGACTAATATAATTATCAATAACAATATATTTCCTTCATATATTTACTAGTCAACAAGAGTCGTTTCTTTTCCTTCCTCCTACGCTATTTTCATTTCTCAAATGTTTTGTTTCTAAATATTTCAATCATTCTCCTTCATCTACAATAGTGTTCCTATTCTTCCCTAGAAATTAACCTGTCTCGCCCTTCGTTGCATCGATCTTCAACATATTTTCATTAAGAAGTTAGAGTATTGATCATCTACATATATGAATGATCAGAACAAAATAAAAGAACAAGTATTTTGGAATGGCTACCAAATATTTTGTCCTAACAAGACATATTATATATTTGGGTCTTGAAATTTTAAAATGGATTTTATATCTCATACTTTGTCTCTTTTTTTCTTTTTATTTTTTTCCTTTCAATTGATGTCAATTTGTTGTAGCAATGTATATTGCATAGTTTGCTATACAGAAAATATATTTAGGTTGTCATTTTCGTGATAGTTATTACTTATATTTACTTTTAATATTATGCTTTTCAATATTATGCTTCACTTAAATGGTTAATATGTTTTGTTAAGTTTTATTATCAAAACAACTTAATTTCAACAAAGTTTAATCCAATACAATTTTTAACCCTTACAAAATTTATTCAACGGACAATATTAGTTCCTACTGAAATAAAACGTCTTACAACTTTTAAATTTTGAAATGATTTAGAACATTATAAAAAATGTAAAAAAAAAAATTCAAGTGAAAGTAACGAAAATATGGATCTAAAAATTGAAAATTGAGTTATTTTTTATGGACGACCTTTTTAGGATGTTGTAAATTTACCTACAAAAATTCATTCAAAAATATGTGCTGATTTAATAGTATAGACTAAAACTGCATACATGATAATTTTGTCCTAAAGACTAAAAGTTGTATTTATTTTTTATCCTACTTTTTCTTAAGTTGTCATCATGTTATTCATTCATATATATGTTCAACCCCTATTTGACATCCATGCATGAATATATATATGTTCATACTACCCACCAATTAGTATGTTCATATCTGCAGATGTATTGAAACTCAATATTCCAACCATTGATTTTGAAGCTGAACTATCCTGGAACTCTTTCTTACATTCTTGTTATGTTACTCATTCGTGGCACAAATAAACTAAAAACTATTCAGTTTTGTTCTTGAAAGTTGAACAATAATATTTTGGAAAATAGAAAATTATTATTTTTTAAAACATTTTCTTATTTCTGAAAAATCGTGTAACTTATTTTTTATTCTACAAAACTGGAGAAGTGAAATAAAAATTCAGAAAAATGAGCAAGTAAAAATATTTACAAACCGCCCTGCCCCATTGCAATCCTTCCTCATGATGCCACACATAAACAGATAATCTAGAGGAGGTTAACCAGAGCTCCTAACCCCCCAATCAACATACATAATATATTATTATTTATAATAATATTTTATAGGTAAATGCTATATTCTAAGAAAATTTATGGCAACAAGATCCAAATATCAAATTTTTGAATTGATATAGAAGTTGTGAATTCTTTTTATTAAAAGTGTAAATTTTGATTTTTTCAATACCAAATTTCTAAACTCTACATCAAAAACCCTAAGTATACTTGTTAGCAAGGCTTATTTTATATAAATTTTTTTATTATATTCTATTTGTAGTTTTGATTCATTTAGAGAATATATAAACAATGTCTCTCACATGCATGACCATATTAAATGAAAGTTTACCAATTAATATTTAACTATTAGATATATATACACATTCATACATTATTTAATTTTTATTTTATTTATTGTCAACAAAATGATGATTGTTTGAATATATATAATATTTTGATTAAAAACAAAAAAAGAATATTTTCATTTATATAACAAACTTTTATTTATTTTCATTTATTTTTTCTATAATAACAACTACGGCCTTATTAAAGTTCCTCAAATTTGTTTTAATCACTTTAGAATTAGAGACATTATTAGATATTAAAGTTCCTTAAATTCAGAGATAAAATATCCTCTTTTTCACAGCATTGTTATTTATAAAAAAAAAAAGTGTTGATGTATTTGAATGGAGGGAGTACATAATTTAGTTTGTTCTCCATTTACCAAACATTAAACGGGGTTACGGGCCTTATGCTAATGAACCTATACTATACATAGATATATCATATAATATTTAATTAACCATGAATTCATGGTCAATATATTTTTTTTGTTTTTTGTTCACAACATTTGGCAAAGCACCAAAGTGTTTAGGTTCAAAAGGGAGAATAATAAATTAATTATAATGCGGTATACACTTTCTTTCTAGTTTAATTTGGTGAATAAAATGAGAATGATGTTTGACAAAGGAAAAAGTGATAGCTATAATAGTCCTTTTAATTAACTTAAATATCTATTAGAGGAGTTCATACTTCATATAATTGATAAATGAATGAATCAAACGTTAAAGATGTGACTTCAAGTTTTGTGCTGCAGGAAAGTTTTTTCTTTTTTTTAAAAAATAAATATAAAAATGAATTTTTGTTGACTTTTTGTTAACTAATGATAAATTTTTTTGAGCAGCATGAGTAATAATAAATTTGTGCTGCAGGAAAGGTTTGAAGAACAGTAATAATAAATTTTGCTGTAGAATTTATTTTACTAATGATAAAGCAATCAATTGAATTGAATTTTATCTTTTTCAAATGAAAATTCACCTTATTGACTAGAGGTAATAATATATTTATGTCCACAAAAAGGTTAAAATCAAATACATGGTTCAAAATTGCACTTGAAGTACTTGAAACACTTGATTCTAAATCAAATACATGGTTGGTTTTAATTTTCAGTATGATTTACAATAATATTTTACTGCAATACTGAAGTTGAAAGATTCCTAATGTAATTGCAAGAACAACTACAATTTCAACCATGGTTACAGTCACATATGTATTTTGGTAAATTTCAGAGAGATTTTATGTAAACATGTATGAAAAATAATTCTTATTAATTAAGCAAATAAGCTAAACTAAAAAAACATATGAGAAAGATTAACTAAGGTAGATGATAGTACTTTGTATCTAATTATTCAACCTGCTATCTTAAGTCTCTAAACTACTCCTGCTTCATATATTCAAAAGTTATATTTTTCAAGCTAAATACCCTATCAAAAGCATACATATCATAATATAAAAGCCAAGAAAATCAATTATTCAATTCATACTTGATTAATCTCAACTGAGTTGTCTATTAATTCAGATGCAGAATGCAAGCATACAAGTAGAGTATGAATCAGATTTAAATTAAGAGAATGCAAAAATAGGTACAACAAACTTTTACAACTTTAATTTTAATAATAAACATTAATAATTAATTAACAAGTCAAAAAGCAGTGATAAATAATACAGAAACTTTAATAGATAACCAAAGTCTATGAAGCAAATAACAATACATAAGATTAGTAGCAGTTACTGAAGTTTCAAAAAAGTACTATTACTATATATAATTATGCTTTAATTTCAAACCTTGAATACTTGATGGAACCCATGGATATATCAATCTCTATAAAATTTTCTTCCTCACTCACTTCATTGAATTCTGATAACAATTCCATTATACTTTGTTCCCTGAAAAAGTTCCTATCATCCACATAATGTCCACTTGGAAGAAGTTCAATTTCTATGAGACTTTCTTCATCAGAAATTGATCCATCCGAGTAATCAACGCTTTCAAAGCTTTGATTGTGATCTAAATCATATCTGAATCCAAATCTCCAATCAACTTCAGATCCCTCAGAAGTTGACTGGTGATCTTTGCTTTCACTTTCTAACACCAAATCTTGTGACGCGGTCGTGTAATTAGAAACATCATCCATATTAATTTTTTCGATTGCTTCATTTTGCAACGGTTCATCAGTTGATGTAACCATTTCAAATTGATTTGAATTACTTTCCTCTTCTTCATCATCATCACAACTTACAAATTTTTCTTCTAAAAATTTATCAACATGTACTAGTGGTTTGTGATTTGATACAATATAGAGAAAAGTAGATAAAATGATCACTACCATAGATGTGTAGAAGATATATAAAAAACCAAATCCAATCAGAAGGTAACTGGAAAAAATCATCAAGAGAACAAGAAAAACCATCCATGAAAATGAGTGTGTAGTAGTACTCTTGAAAAAACACAAATAATAATAGGAAAACATTTTGTTAGAAACTTTGGTTTCACAAAAAAAGTATGGAAAAAAAATAGTTAAGGTGCAATTAAGGGTTTTTAGTAGTAATAATCCTATTGTTTAAGAGTTAATCTTGTTTTTTTTTTTCTAACTCAAATTGGATAAGGATTATTATTACTCCACATTTTTTTGCTAGGACTTAGCAATAAAAGGTAACAACATAACATATATGAAACTGATAAAAATTTGAAGTGAAGAGAAGAGGGTTAATTAATTGTTAGCTAAGGCTAAAATATTAATAGCTTACAGTACTTGTAGTGAAAATAGTATGAAGTTTTGTGTCATGAAAAAATCACAGTTTCCGAGTCCTGCATTGGACTTAATAAAAAGAGAGGGTTTTGATTATTATAATGAATAATGTTTAACACTAATTTGGTGGTTTCCCCTGAAATTTAACTGATTCAATTGAAAAAACCCTTTGAAACCCTTACCCCTAGTTTCCTACCTTGTACTAATTACATTGGAATTAGAGAATCCATGTGCTACCATCTGAGCTCACCACATGGCACTTGATTTCTCTCCAACTTTAATATAAAATTAAATTCAAACTTAGATTCATACAATTTTTCTGTCATTTCTAAACAATATACAACCAGATTATAAACACAAGCACAATGTAACTTATATTCTCTTAATTGCAATCAAACCCGTTGCTGTTTCAGTACTAGTATAGTAGTTTGTCTATGAAATTTCTATATCTCTAATAATAGCCATCAAATTAAAGGAGCAAGCCAAAATTGGTGGCATGCATGGTTGATTAGTTCTTACATACACTGCATTTAATTTTTTTTTAATTATATATATATATATATATAAAGGGAAAAGAAATTAAGCACAAGAAATGACTACACCTTTATATAGGGGTGAACATGGGCGCGGGTCGACCCGCCAACCAGATCACCAAATTCAACCCAACCCGATTTTTATCCGTACCCGGTCACTTTCGAGTCCGACCCAACCCAACCTGTTGAAACCCGCTTATATTTGGGTCGGGTAATGGGTTTAACAATTTGAACCCGTCGACCTGACCCGGTAACTGTTATATTTTTTTAAAAAAATTTTGTCTAGCAGGCTCAGTAGTCTAACAGGGTTTCATTACTCTTCTTCTTATTTAGATTTTCAGCTGCCTTCATCCACTTTCTGCCTATACCTTCTTCAAGACTTCTTGAAGTCGCAGGTGCTCATAACTCATTTTATACAAATTAGTTATAATAAGATATTATTAATAAGTGATTTTTATATGAATGTTGATGCAAGGTGTTCATGCGTCTAGGCTAAATACTGAACTCGTTTAATTTGTTTTGACATTGTAATCTCGTATATGCCTACTCATAAAATTCATATCTAATTTTTGAATTGTCTCTTTTAAATGAGCAATTTAATTTGAGTTAAATACTATTTATTTAAATGTTATATTTTGTTATAGTTTCACGTAATAAAGGTATGAACAGAAAGCTTATGCTTATAATGAATTTAGTTTAAATTTTTTACATTTGTTAAATACAAATTTTTTTAGTTAAATACTATTCATTTGAGTTAAATACTATTTATGAACAAAATTGATGCTTATGCAAAAGCTTATGATGAATTTAGTTTAAATTTTTTTAGTATTTTATTTGAAAATAGTAACTATAAACAAATGAATGGTACCTTACTAAACTAAAATGGTTGGTGGATTATGTGTAACTAGTGTCTGATCTTTGTTGGACATAGGTTGCCCACAGCCACCCAAAAATTTTCTCTAATCTTTCAAAAATACTTCTTCTGTTATTTTATTTATAATAGATTAAACCAGGTTTATTTTTATCATTGTGAAAAAGCATTTGATAGGGACACATGAATTTTATGTTGTTTTAATTTTGTGTTCTATAATTGGTGTATTTTATGAGTTGAATTGCGGTTGTTGAGTTATGTTGTCGAGATGTATGTTTCAGTCTAATATGTGAAGATAACATACTATATGTGCATTTTTTCTTATTACATGAATTAATCTAACCAAATGACATGAAGATTGATTTAGCAACTGAATTGGTTGAAGTACAAAAGATTGAGTCGGGTGCGAATGTTTTATTTTAACTTTCAAATGTATTTTCCTTTATTTTTGTTTATTCTTCTAATCATTTGGTGTGCTAATGAGATTGTGTATTGTATTTACAATTTTAGAGTTGTCTGAATTAGTTTCAATTGATATTGGAGTGAGTGCTGCTGAGCTTAATACAATCACTACTACATCTTAAGGTACTTGTTATTGCTTTGTTTAATGCATATTTTACTTATTTATTATTTCTCCTTCTTTATCTCTTCACTTTTATTATTAATATTTGTTTTTGCAGTTGACATTGCTTAGAATTGGTGAATTTTCATATTTTATTGATTTACTGTTGTTGAATTTATTTATGTATTTGAAGATTGTTGGATTTATTTTTTTGTGTGAGAGGTTGATGACTTTTTTAAAGAATTGCATAATTTAATTGAAATTTTATAGTTTTGAGACATTCAAGTATTAAATATATTTTCATTCAATACATTTTCCTGTAAAATAAAAAATAGGTTATTATTTATGTATGACCCGCCAACCCAACCCAACCCAACCCGTTCTTGATCGGGTTGGTTCGGTTCGGGTTAAATAAAAAATACGGGTTTAGAACTTAACCCAACCCAAAGATAATCGATCGGGTCGGACATTGGGTTTTGTCAAAACCGGTCCAACTCAACCCACGTACACCCCTACCTTTATATATTATCATCTTAAAGAAGTAAACTAAAAGTAGGAAAACTATTGTCTATCTACACTCTATCAAAAGTAGTAAAGTATCATGTGTTAGTAAACAAATCAGGACAATAATTTCCTTCTCTTCCGATTGGAGAGTTTTAAAATAGAATAAAACTCTTTTAAGAGAAGTTGAATGAATCTATTATTTAAATAGCCCAAATGGACCATATCTATCAAAACTTTTGAGTCCATTTCAAACATCAATCATTTGAGGTCAAAATTTTGGACTAGTTTGATCATCAGTCTAAGGGTTCAAAGTTCTGCCCAAACTGCGTTACAAGCTCCAATCTTAGTATAAAAACCTTACACAAATTATTCATGGAGTCTCGAATAAGACCCCATAACATAAATAATTCAAAACATTGACATGTGAACCATCTATGTTAAGCACCCTTTAGGAAGAGGAATCCGGTATACAATTATACAAGTTGTATGCTTTCCTCCATTGTGATCCAAGAAAAAATATTTATTTAAATGATGAATTGCACCTGAGGTTTAAGTTTCTAATTAATCAACTATTTTTTTTGAAACAACAATGAATGAAACTTTAGTTTTAGAGGTTTGAGTAGAGATAGCTTTACAGTTGGTAAAAGGAACATAAAATGGTATTGGCGTGCAGCGAGGACGCAACTAGGAATGTTTTGCCATTGTTTGCCAATTTCAATTAGATAAAGTTTGGAGGGGACCATACTATAATGTACGTTTATCAAAATATCATCCTATATTACTCATTACATATATATATTAATTCTTGCTTTGAATCTAGAGCTTCCACATTCAATATCTTTTTCACTTTGCAATATCAAAACTGCCAGTTCAAAGGAGTTGGCCAAAATTCGTGGCATGCATGGTTGATTAATTCTTAGACACTGGATTTAAAACTTTATATTTCAGATATGTTTTTTTTATAAAGGAAAAAAAAAATTAAGCAACTAGAAAGCGAGACATGTCTACACCTATATATATTATTATCTAAAAGAAATAAATTAAGAGTAGGAAAACTATTATCTATCCACACTTCATCCAAAATAGTAAAGTGTCATTTGTTGGTGAGCAAAACACAACGATTTTCTTCCCTATAAATATAGTGAATAAAAGTTCTTCAGTTGGAGAGCTTTAAAAGCAAACAAAACTCTCAGAGAGGTCGAATGAACCCATTATTTGAATGGGCGACCATATGTACCATCGCTTTTGAGTCAATTTCAAACATCACTCATTTGAGGATAAAACTTTGATTTAGTTTAATTTCTGTTTAAGAGTCCAAAATTTGCTCAAACCACGTTACAAACTTCAATCTTAGAAGAATTTAAAACATTGTACATATGAACTATCTATTTTATCTTGAAGCATCATTTAAAAGGAAAATCCAATTCACATATATAAAGGTTGTACGCTTTTTTCCATCATGATGCAAAAAGAAATATTTCTTTAAACCATGAATTACACTTGAATAACAATTTGACAATGGAATTCAATTTCATCTAGAAGAAAAAGTTTATTACATTTCTATTTTTCCGAATATCATACACAGCCACTAAAAAAAAAATCTGATATATGTCTTTGTTGTTCTTTTGAGTGAAGTCAAGTATGAAGTATGAATGACAACATAAAAGTAGTTGACATGTCATTTTGCAATCAGATGATATGCATGCTTGTGTTATTAATATTAAACTAAGGAAACTTTAATAACTGGGTTTAATAACATTGCTCCCCTTTATTGCAGCATTACCTACTACAACCTCCGCTTTGTAAGCCATTTACTATTGTCCCACATAATTAATTAATTAATTAACTGTTTTTACATCGATCTCTCCTCCTATAAATGTACCTTTATTTATTTTTTGACTAGATCTCTTATATATGTACATTATTTTTTACTAATTCTATATAAAATGCCAAATTTTGTTCATTTTCAATTATAAATTAATTACATTAGACATATCCTTACAACAACAAAGTTAGTCGTACCTTAAAAATATAACTCTTTTCCGGCAAGAAACACAACAACCTAATAATAACCCAGATATAAACTTTAAAACAGACAAGACCAAATTTTAAAAAAAAAATTATTTAGTTATAAAAGTCAACTTATATACCACATAAAAGGCTATAATATTGTTTATTATATCTATAATTATTATATTAAATTTTGATCTTTTTGTTTGATATTGAATTTTAAGTAATTTAAACATATTAACGATTTTTAGCGTTTTCGGTACCAAACCATAGCGTTTTTGCTTGTTCAGACGTCATCGCCACCAAACTAAAGCATTTTCACTTTCGCTTGCTTTGTTCGATCAACAAAGTTAGTTGCAAATCATTTCTCGATGCCTATACTGTTTTTTTAGGGTTTTGTGTATGTTTTACTAGTAACTTTAGAAAAAGTTATTCATAATGTAATATCCACTAGTTTAGTAAAACAGAAAAGAATTGGGGTTAAGGTTTTAATTGTTTCTATTTTTTGTTGTAGCGTTAGGTTTTTTTCATGTTAATTGGATATGGTTTGGATTGAAATGCATTATGTATCCATGCCGTTTGATTCAGCTATTCAGTGAAGGTCAATCAACAGTTACCTTACTTGCTCAATTATAGCTTTCAAATGGAATTACAACATGAAAATATCTCACAAGGAATCATTTTGAAAATGGATCACACATAAAGTGGTAGGACCTATATATGAATTTCCCCAAATTAGAGAATCAGTATTTGAAAGAATTTCAATATCCCACAGTTCCACTTAAATTTGGTTTTAGGATCGCCTATTGAAAAAAATATATGAGAATTCATAACATAGTCTTTCAGTGACATTAATTTACATCAAGATTACTGCGGCTATTTTATAAAGTCATAGTCATAGCATAGAATTCTTAGTGTTAGTTAAAATCTTGTAGGAAATTTATTTATATTGTTTGTAGGGCTGTGGCATTGCATAGAATTATCTATGAATAGTAATAACAATAATAAGAATGTTGAATTCTGAAAATAATAATGTTCAATTAACTTTAATATTGGAATCCACTAAAATAACTTTAATATTGAAAGTGAAAGAACAATATACAGTTTTTTAAATCTGACCAAATAGGATGGTTTGGACAATCACTTGGTCATAGCTAAAAGATCCGGTTAATAGGGGTGAGATTAGATCAGACTGACCGACAGATGTCTATAGTCTAATTTATGACAAAATAAATCCAATTAACCTGAACATTCAAATCAAACCAACCAGAAAATTACCCGTTATTTTTTGTTCGGATAAAAAATCAAACTAAACTAATGTAAACCAAAGATTATTAGTTCGGGTATTAGATTTTAGTTTTAAAAATCGAATCAAACCAACACTATTCATATTTTTTTTATATATTTATTTTTTACATAAAAATCTGGCTCAATAAGACAACTTTTTTTTTATACAACAATCAGACTCATCCCCAATTTCAAACTCTAGTGATATCCTCACACAGACACAGTCACACTGCTGTAGCAACCTCTTATTCATTGACGCTCACTAGTATCGACAGTGTTGTATCATCGCTCTATGTTTCTCTCACAACTCCTTCATTTTTCCTCTCTCGACCGTTTCTCACCGCTGTGATCTCCTCTCTATTTCTTTGTCTCGGTTTTTTTTTTTTTTTTTTTTTTTTTTTTT
>JBBPBQ010000004.1:50706449-50742201 GCA_037974755.1 Cicer yamashitae
TTTTTTTTATCATAGTTTGTTTCTCTCCATTAATTGAGGTAACAAAGTTTATTCTTTTTTGTTGTTTCCTTTTTCTATTTTGATTAGTGTTTCCTATTGTGTTGTACATTTAGTAAAGTTTTGATTGTTATTTCCTATTTTGTTGTACTTTGATTGTTGTCTATTTTGATTACTGTTTCCTTTTTCAATTTTGATGGTTTTTTATTTTGATTGTCGTCTCCACATTTAGTGTGTATTAGTTTTACTGTTAAACTCTTTAGAACCAAAAAAATACAATTCTATTACATTCACTAAACTAAGATATTGTTTTGGGTTCTTAAGTAATTTTAAGTTGAGCAAATGGCAAGTGAAATGAAGTTTAACAAGTATGAATATGCAAGTAAAGTTTAACAAGTATTGAGATAGTAATGTTATAAACTATCTTTTGTATGTGGTTGTTTTTCTAGATCCCCGTTATAAGTATGAATATATTGAATTTTGTTTTACTAAGATGTATGACAGTGATAAGAATGAAGATATGTTGAAAACATTAAAAGATCTTGTCAATAAATTGTTTGAGCATTATGTGATGGAATATCCCATTCCTAGTGCATATTTAGGAGAACAAATTATGTAATACTACTGTATATTTTGTTTTTAGTTTTTTAGAAGATTAAATATAAGTTTGTAGTTATTCCAAATTTTATTTTAGAGGAAGAAATTAAAATAGATGTTGCACTTGTATATATATATATATTTTTTTTATCAAAAAATTGAAATGTTTATCGTTTTGTTTTTTTTGAAATCTAATCACTCAAACCGAACCAATCTATATATCATCGGTTTAGTTTGGTTTAGATTCAGTTATAAAAAACAAGTAAAACCAAACCAAACCAATCTATGTAAATTTCATTGGTTTAGATTCATTTTTCGCAGAAAACCAAAACAAAGTGACTTTACATCTGTAGTCTCAGTATTATTATTTTCCTTAATTTTCTTGTACAATTTTAATTCAGCCTTATGATTAGTACTGATGGCTGGCTAATTTCCTTTTTCTTATTGAATATATATGCATGCATCTCCAGCCAAATAAGTAACCTTATGCTATACTCTCTTTCTTACTTATAAATAAAATTAAAAGTGAATCAATTAATATCGATTTAAAATTTATATTAAATATATTAATTAATTTTTATTGACTCACTTTTATTTATAAATTACTCGAAGAGAGTAATTTATGAAACATAAGTATTCTATTTTACCGAGAGAAACAATTTTATTAATTTTTTTTGGGTACATTACAATTTTATTAACATAATAACTACTGTTCATACTTTTGGAACTTCCTTTGACGTGGCATCTCAAAAAAGCAAATATATATGTCCCTTATAGAATAGAGCTCGTGTTGATGCACCCTGTAATAAAACAAACAGTCCCACTAGTTTATGTCTTCCAATATTGTCTTATAGCAAAAAATTTAGAAATAAAGTATATTTTAATGAGATATATGAAATTTACACATTGTCTTTCAATTGTAATACTGCAGTATTTTTTTTTTTATGCAGAGAAAAGATTTCATGAAAAATCGTTGCAATAGTCAAGATTAAAAAGAAATTTTAATTAAAAAAAAAGCTAGAACTTTTAATTTTAACCTTATTATAAAAACAAGAAATTTTAACCACTTTCACAAATTTAAAAAGTCCCATAATTTATTATAAACCAACGTATCATCTTCTAGAGACTAATTCATCGGGTTAACTAAGATTTACTTTAAGGGTTCAATATAGATTATTATAATAAAAGTGTTCAAATAGTATAATCCACCTATATTTGACGCACAATTAATTAATTATTTAGATATATAAAGATATGACTAAATTGTCTTTAATCATGAATTTACACACATCAATATCTTATATTCGAACTTGAAACAGAACCTACATAAGTGAATACATTATTTTGTAGTTGATTGTCTTGTTGACAAAAGGAACTGTGAGAATATTAGCATTAAGTTACCAACGGTTTTATTGTCTTGTTGACAACTAGCAAGGAACTGTGAGAATATTAGCATTAAGTTACCAACGGTTTTACTTGAGTTTGTTATCATTGATTGGTACTTAAAAAGGGGATGCGCACTTCCTCCATAATTTGCTCTCACAAACTTTAGTGGATTATTAAGACATGCTCAATCAACTAGTACCTATATACATATATTATTCTAACACCTTTTAGAAATATAAAACAAACCACATGGGAAGAAAGATACTTAGGTGACTTAATTTGTTGTGAGAGGTCAAGGTAAAGTTGGGTGGAATTTATAATGAAGCTACATGGACAACTTCAAAAGCCTAAACAAGAATCCATATTACATGCTTTAACTTAGCTTTTTCACATGCCTGTTTTTGAACTTTGGAATCTTTAGATGCTATTGTTGCATCTTAAATTTGCAAAAGCAAAATATATTCCAGAAAAAAAAATCCCATATATATATAAAAGGTGAAATAAAGACAAATGACCATAAAAAGATAAAATTACGATTCCATGGAGTGTTATTGTTAAGAAATTTGTGACCGTTTAATTACGATTGAACAGTGTAAATTTCAAGTAGATTTTTATTATTAAATTTAAAATTACAAACTTAAAATCAAGACCATTTAATGTTATTAGATGGAATAAAAAAAATTAAAATCAAAGGTAAAATGGCTACTAAAACTTACAAAAACACATTTGGTTAAAATGATTGTTGTTTTTAAACCACGAATAGGTGTGTATCTATTCTTAATTCAATAAAATAAAATATCCTTAATTCAATAAAACTTCTTGATTTTGACTTGGAAAAATGACGTGAATGATGCATTATCTTGTATATTACATTAATAAGTCCACATAATTATATTTTTTTGTAGAATACATAAAATATTATATTCGAGGCTCAAGTGACTTTAATTATATTATTTAGTACAGCTACGAAATTCTAGATGGTAAAAATGGTTCAAGGGTAATTCTTTCCCATATATATGAATATGATCTTCCAACAAGGGACTTTGTCACTGCTTGATGATGCAACTTCTTGTTGGTTTCAAGGGAGCACAATTATAGAAAAAGATAAAATCATATCGGTGAATTCAATAATAATAACACGAGTCAAGTGTATAGAATAGAATATAAGAATAAGAAAATCCTATATATATTGTTTATATGATATATAATAATATAACACAACGAGTCATGAGTCATTGCTTGTTAATAAAGCAATCACGACAAACAAATTAACATGAATAAAAATTTATTTGTGCTACTGATACTAGTTATTTAATTTTTTCTTTAACAAAATGAAGAACTGACATTAGTTATTTAAAAATAAAACGAGATTATTATTATAGTATAATGTTTTTTTTTTATCAACCATCAAATTAATTTTATGTTCATGTAATGAGTTGTTGATTTGCACTCCTCTTATTGTTGGCAAAAGAGTGCACTAAGTATTGAATTGATTACACTTTATCATGCAAGACAAGAAACAGCAAAACAAGATAGAAAAAGACAAAACCAACATGTCAAATCTATTAACAACTCATACTTTCCTGTATATATAGAATGTAAGCACAATGCTATTCTCTAAGTAAAAGTTAAATAACAACTAGCAATTTAGACCCTATTCATTATTATTTCACGTATTCTTATACTAGACTTTAATTCCATTGCGATGAAAACAAGTTGATTTAGCTGGTGTACTCCAAGATGCTACCAAACCAATATTTTAGGGTTCAATATATCTTTACTAAAAATAAGGATTTGCTTAATTTTATTTTATGGTTAAATCAATTTTTAGTTTCTACAGAATTTTGAAATTGTATTTTTAATTTCTCTAACAAAATGTCACATTTTTTAATCTTCATAAAATTATTATGTAACATCAACATATATATTTGAATAATTTTGTCATAAACATGTTTACAATACTATAAAAAGTTCTTTCACAAAAAATGAGTTCATAATTTAATCTATAGATTCATATTTTAAGTACTTTTATTTTAAACATATGATATTTAAAAAAATTATATTTAATTCATTCCAAGTTAAAAATTATAAATTTGTGTGAATAACTTTTAATAATGATATAAACATGCTTGCAAAGTATCATTTAAAAATTTAAAAGTTGAAGGATATTTTGTTCTACCAAGTACTAAAACAACTTGCAGAATAATTTTGTAAGGACTAAAATATGTGATTTCTTTTACAGGAACTAGAAACGAAAATTTAAATTTTATAAGGATTAAAAATTTATTTAATCCTTTATTTTTTACTTAAAAATGATGATATTCATTCATTCATTCAAATCGGTAAAATATATTGATACAATACAAATTCAAATTCGTTAAAACAAAAAATGATGAATCTGCAAAAAACTCACAATATTCAAATTAATAACACAAATCGACAACGTGTCTACAAATATAGCAAAATTCAAGTGTTCGAAATAAACCCTTTATTTTATTACTGTAATAAAAAGTAGATAAATGATATTTTGACACATAATTTGACAAAAATTCAACACCAATTTCGATAGTTAACAATATTTAAATATATATTTAATTATGTTTAATTAATGATTAATGAATATAACAATATATCACAACTTATTAATCATTCACTTCATACAATTAACCATAAATTTTAAGTGTATATTTAAACTCAAATTATTTGGAAAAATACAAGTTCACATTTATAAATGATAGAACTCAATAAGACAATAAGAATATATACAGAGTGATATATCTGACAACTTATAAATCAAATTTGAAAAGGATAAATTAGATCAATATACAATTACAAAATTTAAAACACCAAAAATTACGTATATTTAAAAACAATTTAAGTGGTGAACTATATTTCAGTGTGATACATTTTTAAATTTGTTAATCATTTATTAAATATAATAACTATATATTTAATTATATTAAACATGTAATTTATTTTGGAAATTTGATGTAAAAATTGTGATTAAAAAATAAAAATAAAAAGTATGGAGAGATGATTGCATTTCCATATAGCAGGGGAACATTCTCCTTTAAAGCAGAGTCATAATAATTATTCCACCGTGGAATCTTCCAATTTCATTGGAGAATAATAAAAAAAACCAATCAACAGTAGTAATACTCTATATTTGTTCAGTTTATTTAAGGCATAAAAAAGTGGCACCTTCAAAAGAGAAAAAGAAAGAGATAAATAATAATAATAATAATAATAATAATAATAATAATAATAATAATAATAATAATAATAATAATAATAATAATAAAACATAAAACAAAGTTGTTGTGTTTGTATAACAACAATGTCACTCTGCTACCTTAAGTCAATTCCTAGTTTGCTTTCAAGGGTTTGTTTTGTCTGTTGTATTCTATTTATGTACTATTTATGTATTTTCTAATTATTTATTCTCTAATGGATTTGTGGTGTGTTCTTGTTGCAGCTTCCTTTGCTGAGCATGGAAATGATCTTCTTATTCTACTTTTCTCTCTTTATGTGATGGATACTTTGATTGTGAAGATTACAATAATAATAAATCTGAGTTTGTTTTTGTGATGGGAAGTAATAGCAGAGGAAAAGATGGTGAAGGAAGTTCTGGAGTTACCAAATTTGAGGATGAAAATGATGAACAAGAGATGAAATTTGTGCCTCATGAATCACTTCTTCATACCAATGGATTTGGAGTTCCCTTGCTCATGCACCAGGTTACAGACATATCATATCATCCTTTTTTTTATTTTTTTATTTCTTTTATTTAATTAATTTGTGGGTTTTCCCCTTTTTTTTTCTTTGTGTGTGAATTTGGGGATGGTTTTTATGACAAGGAAATTCCACTAAATATGCAACTTATGAGTTTTTCTGACCCGGCCTTAGTAATTGTGAGTTCGACAGAAGGTAAATCAAAGTAATATTTCAATTGATATATAGGTTTAAGATGAAATTGTATTTTTTTTTTAAAGATTAAGATGAAATTGTGATTTGGATCTTACAATTGTGTTTACCACTAATAAGGGTACTTGTTATACAAAAAAAAAAAGTTACTTGGACTTAATATTCCATTAATTGTAACCATTTATAGTCAATAAAATAATAAAGGATTTGGTATTTTTTTGTATGCGTTGAGTTTGTTAGTGAATGAATCTATTAGGTTGAAAGTTGAAACGCTAAGGTGAAATTAAGGAAATAAATAAATAAGGAAATTAGGAGAGAAAACAGGATAATGATGATTACGTGATATGGAAACTAAGTTTAAGACAAAATCTAATCTAAGATACTCTAAATTAGAAATTGATACTAAATGTTCAACTAAGATTATTATTATTTTTTGTTATATATTCTAACATTGAGGCAAAATAAAATCAGAATTGAATTTGAAATACATGATTTGAAGGTCCCTGTGATTGTAATGCAAAGAGTTGGAGTGATGGCACAACCAACAACAGCATTGATGCAAAACAGATATGTAGAAACAGTTGTTCATGAAAGGTTGAAAAGTGTAAGAATCACATGGAATCATGCAGGAAGGAATGTTTCTATTGTTGGATCATGGAACAACTGGGAAACCACGTAATTAACTTTATATAGTTATTACTTGTTGCTATTATAACATCATTATAATCATAACATATAATTTATATTCTTTGTTTGTTGTGTCAGGGAGACTTTGCAGAAAGTAGGTCAACAATTTGTGATTGTTAAAACACTACCAATAAGTATCTATCATTACCGTTTCATTGTGGATGGTTATTTCACACATGCTCCTGAGTTTCCATCACACCTGCATCATTCTGGTTATGTCTACAACATATTGGATTTGCAGGTAATTTTATGCTTTACTTTTCACATAAATATGCTGTACATCATTCGTTTGCGACTTGCGCGAATACTTTAATTTTGAATGAAGCTTCTATAGACACAGAAGTAGACTTTCATATAAATTTGACAACTATTAAGCTAGTAAGTGATGCAAGTTAAACTTGTGAGGTTCAGAATTAAGAACTGAAACTTACCCTGCAAAGGTCACAGAATATTGTTCATGTGCTCATTGTTCTATACTATTATTAGTATTACTCATAGTGCACATACATTTAAAATATATTACCAAAAGTTCTGTTACATAAGAATTAAAACTAATGACAATGATAATATAACATGCCTTATCCTTAAATAATGTCTATTCATTCATGTTGAAATATAACTACTGCAATGGTAGGAATCTTGAAATCAAATGTAGTATGAACTAAAAGTTTCGAGGGTGTGATTGTAATTTCAACTAGTTGTATTGTAGATAGAAAATCTGATATATCTTTTTCCCTTTGTTTCTCTTAAGATAGTTTCATTATTAACCATATTTGCAGGATTATATCCCAGTAGCAAGATCTGATTCTGAAGAACCTTCATCTCCACCATCGAGTTACGATAACATATTCTTAAATGAAGATGAATTCAATAGGCCTCCCCCAGAATTACCACCACAACTTCCAATGTCAATAAGACAAGAAGAGGCTTCGACGAGCAATACAGATCAAGTCGCTACGAATACGATCACACATCTTGAACTTAATCATCTATACATGCATAGATCTGAAGGGGATCAATTTGTGGCGCTACGATCGACTAATAGGTTTCAACACAAATATATCACTACAGTACTCTACAAGTCATTGCACTGAGAAAGATGATGCTGCAGTTTGTTTTTTTTATATGCTATTGAATCTGCTTAAGATTAAGTGGTTAGTTCTATGACCACATTTTTTAAGGTCATTAATCTGATATGTAGAAAGTTATTGGAGTAGGTAATTTATAAGAATTTCTTTTCATGTAAACAACTCTAGAAATATTGTTATTTATTCTGGCAGTTAATATATATAATACATATTCATAGCACTTGTCCTGTTTTGGAATTGGTTTTTTTCAAAAACTAATTCTACCTATGTTCAAATTTGATCAGTGTTGTTCGTGAAGTACAACTACGGTTGCCCTATGCAGTTGAATATTTCTATTTTCTAATACAATAGAGAAATCAAACAAATTTTGTCCCAAATAAAAACAATTTTATAGTATATCAACAATGGACAAAAGTAGCTTGTTAATTATGCATATAACTGATGAAATAAATTTTGAGTCTGAAAACATAGTAGGGTTCATGGTTTTAAATTGTACTTCGCAACCACAATTGCAACAACAATATTGTGGATTTTGAAGTCTCTGCAACAACTTTCAACCGCAATATAAAAGTTCACAGCGTAGCCAAAACCGCAACCACAACCACAATTTAAAATCATGATAGATTTGCAACCACAGCCATCAAACTGCTACTATGAAATAGCTCTCTCATTCATTAAAAAGATCGATAACATAATGTTGGTACAATACATACATATGTGAAAAGGTAAATACATTATTTACTCAAATTTGAGAACTACTAGTATTTAAGTGCTTAAATTAAAATTGGTGAATGTGCAAACAACACAATGAAGTGTTTGTTTGTAGTTTGTTATGTATGGTCTGATATCATCTAATGGGTACCTTAATCCAACCATTTGCAAAAGCAATGGCCAAGATTACAAAAGGAGTTGACATACCAAATATGATAATGTAAGGAAGAGGTGTCTTCATTGGATTCTCTCCTTCTCTCTCTCCTGCTGTCTGCCAATATCTACATCCAACACATTATTCACATAAATAAACTAAACACAACCTCTTTATTATTATTATTATTATTATTATTATTATTATTATTATTATTATTATTATTATTATGAAATATAAAAAACATGGAATTAAATTAATTGTTGTTAGTTACTTACTGTTGTGGTTCTTGTTCTCTAGTTATGAATTTCTTTTTTCCTCCGTTTTTGCTTTCTTCATCTCGACCACCTAATAGTTGAACCCAACAACGTGAACAATAAAAGGAAATAAATATTGATTTTTGAATTGATAATACGAAGAAGATGATTACAATAACAATAAGTGTATATAACTATGACGACTAATATAACTAACTGTAACTAACTCCTTAACAGTGTTTGCATGTTACACACCCAATTGAGCACGAATTCCATTGGGAGCAAGAGGAATTGTTTTAGGAGAGGAAATGGTGTGAGAAAAGGATGGTGATTTAGGAAGAAATGAAGTTTGGAAGGTAATAAGAGGAGAAGATGGAAGAGTCACTTTGGCAACAGCAGCCATTTTTTTGTTGAATTGAATGGTTTCTTCCTTTTTGTGGGATACTATGAAACCATCCCTTACTATACTATCTATCACAAATATCCTATCGGTTTGGATTTTTCTTATTCATCACCTGGCGTCCACGTGGTAGACGGACAACATTTTATATATATTTTTTATTTTAGGACAAATCTTAGATACCATAAGATAAAATTAATTAAAAATAATTATTATTGTGACTTCAAAGATTTTATTCAAGAATAGACCTCGATATCTCGATGCCGATAAGAACCAAATGAAATAAAAAAAAAAAATGATATTTAGGATATAATATATTAATATTAAGATAAAATTAAGAGAAAATAATATTAAAATATTAACACAGAAAAATACGTTTAAATAGGTCTGTTGAAAATAAATGGTATCTGTTTTGTAATTGCATCAACCTTTAGGTGAATAAATATAGCGACTCTATGAACATGAATTTTGCAAGTGACGTTTAAATTATTATATGATGCTAGAAGAATGATACTATGCTGCTATATGCGTCTATTAAACAAATACAAATACAAATTCAATTCAATTCATGCTCTTTCTACTTACACTCACTACACCTTCTCTCATTCTCAATTTCAACCTTCTGATTTTGATCATCATAGATACAAAACCTCTTGTTCCTTCTACGATGCCAATCACCTTCATTTACAAATCTACAAAAACGGTTTCACCAATGATGTTTTCATGTGCAACACTCTTATCAACATATATGTCAGAATTGGCAACTTGGTTACAGCACATAACCTGTTCGATGAAATGCCGCAAAAGAATCTCGTTTCTTGGTCTTGTTTAATTTCAGGGTACACACAAAATGGAATGCCTGATGAAGCATGTTCTTTATTTAAAGGGGTGATTTGTAATGGCTTATTACCTAACCACTATGCCATTGGTAGCGCTCTTCGAGCTTGCCAACAATCTGGTTCAACTAGGCTTAAACTTGGGATGCAGATTCATGCCTTAATTTCTAAATCTCAACATGATTCGGATATGGTTTTGTCGAATGTACTTATGTCCATGTATTCGGTTTGTTCGGATTCCATTGATGATGCTCGTCGTGTTTTTGATGAAATAAAATTTAGAAATTCTGTAACGTGGAATTCTATCATTTCGGTTTATTGTCGAAGGGGAAATGCAGTTTCTGCTTTTAAGTTATTTTCCAGCATGCAAATGGAAGCTATAGACATTAACTTAAGGCCTAATGAATATACTTTGTGTAGTTTAGTAACTGCTGCATGCTCGCTGGCTGACTGTGGAGTCGTTGTACTTGAGCAGATGCTCAACAGAATTGAGAAATCCGGATTTGTACATGATTTGTATGTTGGTAGTGCATTGGTTAATGGGTTTGCGAGATATGGCTTAATGGATTGTGCTAAAATGATTTTTGAGCAGATGTATGATCGTAATGCTGTGACTATGAATGGGTTAATGGTTGGATTGGCAAAGCAGCACCAGGGTGAAGAAGCAGCTAAAGTATTTAAGGAAATGAAGGACTTAGTGGAAATAAACTTGGAATCTTATGTGGTTCTTTTAAGTGCTTTTACTGAATTTTCAAATTTAAAAGAAGGGAAGAGAAAAGGTCAGGAGGTTCATGCTTACCTGATTCACAATGGTATGGTTGATGCTCGGATTTTGATTGGAAATGCACTTGTCAATCTGTATGCAAAATGTGATGCCATTGATAATGCTTGCTCGATTTTTCAACTGATGCCTAGTAAAGATACTGTCTCGTGGAACTCTATGATCTCTGGCCTTGACCACAATGAGCGATTCGAGGAAGCAATTGTCTGTTTTCATACAATGAGGAGAAATGGAATGGTTCCATCAAATTTTTCAGTTATTAGTACTTTGAGTTCGTGTTCAAGCTTGGGTTGGATAACATTAGGACGACAGATACACAGTGAAGGGATCAAGTTGGGGCTTGATTTGGATGTTTCAGTTTCAAATGCCCTCTTAACATTATATGCTGAAACTGGTTTTATCAGTGAATGTCAGAAAGTTTTCTTTCTAATGCCAGAATACGATCAAGTTTCTTGGAATTCTTTTATTGGTGCGCTAGCAACTTATGAAGCATCGGTTATACAGGCTATAAAATATTTCCTGGAGATGATGCAAGGTGGATGGAGACTTAGTAGAGTGACGTTTATAAATATCTTAGCTGCGGTTTCTTCTCTTTCAGTTTTAGGACTGGGCCGTCAAATCCACGCTTTAATCTTAAAACACTCTGTTGCTGATGACATTGCTATTGAGAATGCACTTCTAGCTTTCTATGGAAAGTGTGAGCAGATGGAGGATTGTGAGATTATCTTTTCTAGAATGTCTGAGCGAAGCGATGAAGTAAGCTGGAATTCGATGATTTCTGGATACATACACAGTGGCATCCTGCACAAGGCCATGGATTTGGTATGGCTTATGATGCAAAGGGGACAGAAATTGGATGGTTTCACATTTGCTACTGTTCTCAGTGCATGTGCTTCAGTCGCGACATTAGAACATGGTATGGAAGTTCATGCATCTGCTGTAAGAGCTTGTTTAGAATCTGATGTTGTTGTTGGAAGTGCACTAGTTGACATGTATGCAAAATGCGGAAAGATAGATTATGCTTCAAGGTTCTTTGAAATGATGCCAGTGAGGAACATATATTCTTGGAATTCAATGATTTCCGGCTATGCACGTCATGGACACGGACAAAAAGCTCTAACGCTTTTTACACGAATGAAACAGAATGGCCAATCACCAGATCATGTCACCTTTGTCGGGGTTCTGTCGGCTTGTAGTCATGTGGGGTTAGTTGATGAAGGATTTAAGCATTTCAAATCAATGGGTGAAGTGTATGGTCTGGCTCCCCGAATAGAACACTTTTCTTGTATGGTAGACCTTCTTGGTAGGGCAGGTGATGTTAATAGGATAGAAGACTTTATCAAAACAATGCCAATGGATCCTAATGTCCTTATTTGGAGAACAGTTTTAGGAGCATGCTGCCGAGCTAACGGCCGTAATACAGAGCTAGGGCGAAGGGCTGCAAAGATGCTTATCGAGTTAGAGCCGCAGAATGCTGTGAATTATGTGCTTCTTTCTAACATGCATGCTGCTGGTGGGGAGTGGGAAGATGTGGCAGAGGCTAGGTTGGCAATGAGGAAAGCAGCAGTGAAGAAAGAAGCTGGGTGTAGTTGGGTCAACATGAAGGATGGAGTTCATTTGTTTGTAGCTGGAGATCAAACACACCCTGAAAAAGATAAAATCTATGAAAAGCTAAAGGAGCTAATGAACAAAATGAAGGATGCTGGATATGTGCCTGAAACCAAATATGCACTCTATGATCTTGAGCTTGAGAACAAAGAAGAATTCCTCAGCTATCATAGTGAAAAACTAGCAATTGCTTTTGTTCTAACCCGCAAATCTGAATTACCAATTAGGATAATGAAGAACCTTCGGGTTTGTGGTGACTGCCACACTGCTTTCAAATACATATCAAAGATTGTTAATCGACATATAATTTTACGAGATTCAAATCGATTTCACCATTTTGATGGTGGCATGTGCTCTTGTGGGGATTATTGGTGACCAATGCAAAACAATTATGTAGTTTCTTTGGATTCTTCACCACTATGGCTTTGGGAAAACATGGTTGACATTTTCAAATGCAATTTATAGGTGTTTTTAAATTGTTAAAAGCAAAGAAGAGTGAAGGAAAATAGTGAGACATATAGTTAGAAGTGGAGCCATATATTGAGATTGGTTGGCATATTATATTAGGTGGTAGAGATTGAAGAGTGACAATGTCTAGAAGTTTGATGACAATCCACCACTAAGAGAAGTTGCAATTTTTGGAAATCTGAATGTGACCTAGCTTAGTCATTTATCTGATTGTAACTGGAAAGGAAGAATAGATGAAGACATTGGTTTTGTTTGGTACCAAGTTGTCTTGTTTTTTGGAATGAATTATATCCATTTTTGTAGTCTTCTTACTGTAACTTTTCACTGAGTCCTAATAAGACAGATATACAAGAGATTTATTCCAAGGTATTCTTTGGACTGCTTAATGACATACTCTTTTTGGGAATGGAAGTCTGGGCGAGGAAATAGACATACTTGTGTTCAGTCCATAAACGTTCCTTGTGTTTAGAGGTGTGAATAACTTGAGCTCGACGTATCATTTATCATAGGTCCGTTTTTAACGTATGATATGACTTGTTTGAAAGTCAGATAAATATAAAGCTTTAAAGTTTATTTAAAAGTTCACTTCACAAATGTTTTTACAAAAAACCAACACCACCCAAGTAGTGAGTGATGCAAACATTCATAAATAAACTAACCACTTAATAGATTAATGAGATTAAGTTCTATTTTGTAATTTAATATGATATTTTAGAGAATTTAACTTTATATGACATCCTATTTAAATCTATTTTATAATAATATATTCAAATATGCCAAAAATTTACAAACAGATCAATCTTGATCTGTGTCTCATTTGTATAACGAATTTGTTAGGCTAGAGCGGGTCGAGCTGGGTCAGCCCATTTGACACCTCTAACTTTATCAAACTTCCAGAAGTGTTTAACTGTTCATAGACAACATTAATTTATGTATAATGTATTACACGAATTCTCAATACTCATACAACTAACATAAAATACAGTAATTTATGTATAATGTGTTCACATAGGTCTTAGTATCTTATACATGTAAGGTACCAAATTTACTCAAGACAAATTTAGGATGAGCTGCTTGGAGCATAGGACTGATCCACTCTTTTTTTTTTTTTTACTTAAGCTCTTAAATACAGTAGTAATATATACATATGAGTAGTGAGGTCTATGAACCAAAATCATTGGGAAAGACTTGACTCATGTCTCGTACGATTTTATTTTGTTATCAACGAAACGAAAGATAAATCCAAGCCCACATTTTGGAATAAAAGGCTAAATGGTAGGCCTTTGGTTTTAATGGCCTTGTTGAAAGAAAGACCTTTGAGTCAACTAAGCAATTGCTGGGTGTGTTCGTTCTTTGCAAACAAAACAAGGGAACGTGTCCTAATCTAATCAGCAGTGATAGGAAGCTTCTCCTTAGGATTAGTCCTCTTCTTCTAGGTCAATTTCTAGATTTGGATCCCTACCGTAGCTGCATATTACAAAATCTAACCTTATTTTATTTACCTTATTACATACTTCCTTTGCACTATATAGGGAGTTGGGAGTGTATGTAGTGATAACATCTATTTTTTATGTCAGAAATTATAATTATTAATAATAACTTTAATAATAACTATCAAATTTAAAGAAAATTAAATTATATACAATTTGAATGAGTTGTCTCTAACTTTGATTCAAAGATATAACAATATAAAAATCGAAAAAATAAACTAAAGAAAACAAAATAGTAATACGTATTTCTATTTACCACGTTGTAATTTGTAAATAGAACATAACTGAATACGTAAGACCTATTTCAATTAAGAGATATTAATATTGTTAGCGGAATTTCCGAATCCAAATCTAAAATCTGGTAGTACAAGTTTTTCTACACAAAATAAAAATAAAATAGAACAAACATAATCATGTAGGAAAAAAAAACATTTAATTCCTACAAGCAAAAATGAAAAATCTGATATGTTAGCTTAAAAGATAAGTCTAAGATATTATTTTTCTGATAAAGATTCCATTGGTACTCAATTAATTAACAAGCACAAGTGATTTCTGATTCTGACCATAATCAAAATAAAAACTTTTCTCAGCTCTTGAATCAGAACAGAATGCAGCTTTCATCTTTTTTATAAAATCCTCACATTTCTTGTTTAATTCCTCTGTGTCATATTCATCAATTATCATAAGGGCATTTTCGTCTTCTTCATCTTCTTCTAAATCTGTATTCACATTTTCTGGTTCCACTATCACCAAACTCTTTTCTTCTTCTGTTTGGGATTCATTTTCCATAAAGTTATCAACAGCAGTTGGTTCTGCAACATCTAATTCTGATTCATATAATTCAAACCGACTACTCTTTTCGCTTTCGATAACATATTCGATACTTTGGTAAGTTGTTGATGAAGATGAATTGATTATACTAGAATAAAATGCTATAAAACCAAGAAGTGCATTGGAGAGAAGGAACATGTAACTCTTGTCAATGATGTTGCTGAAGAATTGCATAAAGAATGGTTTCAAGGAGTGAAAAAGTAAAGGAAGTAGCAAAAAGAAAACACATAAGAGAGAAAAATAAAGGAGAAACTTGAAATTTTGCTTGAAACAAAATGAAGCCATGTCTTAGTTTGTGCTTGTTTGAACTTTGAACCTTCAAATTATGTTACTATGACATGTTTCTCTACTATATATATATGGTGAAAGGGAGGTGCAAAAAGGAATGTGGGCCAGTAGTAGTAATTACTTGGAAAATGTCTCTCACAAATTTTTAATAATAGGACTTAGTAAATGGCACACTTTGATTGGGGGACAAGATCCAAAGTCAGTCAACTAACTTTTTTAATTTTTTAAATAAATATATAATAAGACGAGTAAAATCATCAACGCAAGAGTGTTGATAAAAAAATAAGTGGAATGACTTTTATTCAAATCATTTGTTTGAAGTTTTGTTTTTGCGTAGAAAAAGTAGTAAAAAGGTTTTTGTAAGAGCAAATTCTTTGTAACTACCAATTGTATTAATCAACTAAATACTAATGAATCTAAGTAAACTAAAATAATAAGGCTAAATGTGTGCTTTCCTAGGATCTTCATAGTTTATTGAAATTAGATTTTGACCTGGACGCTGCACAAGTGAATTATAATTCTAAATTTTTTATAAAAATTTGTAACATTATGCATTAAATTAGACAATAATGTGGTTAATTGTTTTGTTTCGACTTAAGTGTTGTTTATTTTGAGTCATGTTCATGAAGTTTTGAGATTTAGGTTTTATGTGGGTTGAAGAGTGCAAATGTTTATAAATTACCGTTTATTGAAACATGTATTATAGAAAACAAAAATTGCTTAGAAATATGTATTAGGGATAGCTTTTTTGTAGTATTGAAGAAATTTAATATTTGAAAGAAGGTACTAATATATTTTAGCATATAACCATACAAATAAAATTCAATATTTCTAGAGAATGCACATATTTTTGTCTAAATCTATATCAACGATAGTATTATAAGAAAAATAGAAAAATGTATAATAAACAATATAAATTGAATTTAAAGAACTTTATACTTCAATGCCGAATTATTGGCCAAATTCTAAATTTTATTCCTATATGTGATTTAAATATAAATAAAATTAAAATTCAAAGATCTAAACTCAAAAATTGTAAAAATTCTTATGCTTTTTGCTTTGCCGTAATGGAAAAAACTCTAAAACCATGTAAAACATGAGCATAGAAATAAACACAAATGAGATGTAATCAAGTACAAATTTGTCAATAATTCATCTAACACATATTTCAATAGCAGAGTTGTATAGAGATATAATTTTGCAGGAAAATCCGCATTGAAAACACTAATTTCTAATATTGAATATGTCCACTTTTAAGAAATGTGGACATTTTTACATTTTATTATGGAAAAAAAGAGGAAAAAACCCCGAGATTTCAAAAAACAATAAAAAACATAAAAAAAATATGTTTTTATTATTTGCATAAATAAATTTTTATTAACTAATATTTTATTTTATTTACATAAATATTAAAAGAAAATAATAAAAAAAATTCATAAAATAAAATATCCCTAGACAAAGTCTTGCATACATCTATATTTGGAATGATTATAAAGATCACAGTGACTTGTGGATTTTTTTTTTCCTTTTGATTAGCTTTTACCGTTTTTAACGGGATGAATTAACATATATTGTTTTATCTATGAAACGGAGATTAATTGATTGATATTTCCTGGCCCAAATTTTTATAAATCTAGTCGTCCTAATTTTCTTTTCTTTTTATCTTAATAATAATTAATTTATATGTTTATTTAGTTTTTGTTTTGTAACGTCGTTGTTTTATATGGCATTGCTTTTATAGTCCTTTTGATTTGACCGTTGTTTAGATTTTCAGTTTTAGTGTGGTATTCATTTTGTTTATATTTATATTAGATCTGATTCAGTGCAAATTAATAAAAAATGATTTTGATGTCGTCAATATTATAAATCTGAAAGTATAAATATTCTAAACACTTCAATTTATCATATTTGTAGGTTTTATCTTATTTGTAGATATTTTGTTGTTTTATGCAATTAATCTTAGTGTTGTGAGTGTGGTTGCAAAATATTTTTTTTAGTGACTTTAAATCTATTATAATATACTAAAATAGAGTTTTAAATACTATTACGATACATTGTTCAATACTGTGTCATTTCATTAAAATATTGTCAAAAAAATTTAATGTAACACTCTAAGAGACACTATTTCATTCTCCTTATAGTACTTGTAACTTGCTTTAACACACTATTTGCTATTTTAGCATCTAATATATTCTTTAGAACTACTCGTGTGTCGTGAGTTATAATACAGTCAATAATATCCGTTATTCGGTAATAATAATTCAACATTGATGTATAAAATTCTTTAAATCCAACTTGGAGAAAAATATATGCGCTCTTTTAATATTGAATTTTGTTTGTATAATTATATGCTAAAATATATTTATACCTTCTTTTAAATATCAATGTATAATAATGTGATTAATTATTTTTATAATTTTAATATTTTCAAAGATTATTATTATAACAACATTCGTCCATTTAAGAAAAATCAAAATATAATTGATGGACAATTTATAACTCGTGTCTTTCTCGTTATCATAAATACAGATGATTACCCATACTATATATCTACTAAATAGGCTCCTGCTCGAAAACTTTGGATCCTAATAGCCAAAATGGAAATACTTTATTAATTTTCTACTGACAAAAACTAATTGACTTGGAAGTCATTGTCTACATTGACTTGGAAGTGGTTCTCTATCTTGATTCGTTTGATTTTTCATCTCAAAATGTCGTCCACTTGAAGTTGTAAGATAAGATGCATGGATTGATTTACATAGAGCATAAATAAAACTTGAAGTGATAAAAAAAATTATTTATTGAGTTTTTTTATACGTTATGAAAATAAAACAAATACATTTTATTTTTCATTCGTATTTTATTTGTGATTTTGTCGTCTATACATCACATTGTTTTATTTAGCGTCTTGGACTTGGAATTACATTGTTTGATTTATAATCTTTTTGATGTTTGTTGAATTTAAATTGATATATTAGCTTCAACATATTACAAATTCAATCAATAATTTTGATGTCGTCAAGTTAATATTCAGATACAAGGATACTCCGAACACTTTAGTTTTATCAAATTTGCATCTAACGTAATACACTAAAATAATATTTATTGTTTTAAAAAACGGGTAAATAAGTTTTTTATCCATGTAAATATATCATATTTCATTTTAGTCCCTCTAAATTTTTCTTCAAATAATAGTCCCGTCAATTGTTTTGTATAAACAATTTTAATCATTGCTTTAAGGTTAATTCATATATATTATTTAAATTTTTAAATATTTTTTTGTAAACATATTTAAAACATTATAATAATCTCCATTTCATACTTTTACCGTGTCTTTATGACTTGGATCTAAATAACTTATCATTAACAATGAAAGAGTTTGTACTTATATTTATATACACAAAGAAATGTAATCTAGGTCCGCTTTTGTTATAACTTTTTAAAAAAAGAATTTTAAAAATAAAAATTTAAATAAAAAAAATTAGTTTAATATTTTTTTTAAATAAAATATGGAAATGAAAAATTGTTATTAACAATGGCAACATAATGACCATTTTATAACTGTTTCATATGAGATTTGAATTATATCCCTTGATGTTATAATGTTTGAGTCAAACTCTTGTCATTAAGCTGACATCTCCAGAACGAAAAACTTATTTAAATAATTTATCATACAAATTTATTTTAAGTATTTTATCTATTTGCTACAACTTTTATTGGATGATGAAATTTCAAAAAATTATTAATTAAAAATCTTACTTAGAAAACCCAAAGAATTAAAACCAAGATGAAAGAATAAAAGTGTAGCACAATGATACAGACATCATGCTTAACTAAAGCAATAGAAAAGAAGACAATATTGACAGTAAAAGTCATTTTAAATATAACACACCAGAAAATTCCACCAAGTAAAACATCGTGTGTAAAAATCAGTGTTAGTAAGTCTATCAACACATGTGTTGTGTTTTCTATGAATATGAGAGATGTGAAAATGTATTTGTACTCTAATTTTTTGCAATAAAAAAAAAAGTTATTGTGAGAATCTTTTCATAAAATTTACTCTTGATAGATACTTTTTATAAAAAAAAATGTAATTTTTATCATGTTAAATATCTATTTATTAAATGTTAAAATTATATTTTTAATGGATAACAAATTAGTGCAAAATAGCTTATGATATTTTTAAGTAAGTATTCATAAAAATTATTTTTAAAAATATATAATTAAAATCACTTTTGTAAAGGTTTTGAATATCATTTGACTTTGTTGCATTTAGTCTATTTGAAAAATGAGGAACAATATTCTTTTCCGCCAATGAAAATATAGACACTAGCTAAAAATGTTAAACTCTAGCAAAAACATGAGGACTAAAAATAAAATGTTGAAATTATAGGAAAAAAAATTAATTAATTTTTTATAAAAATTGAAAACAAAATATTAAATTTTAATAGAGATTAAAAATTTATTTCATCCAACTTTTTATAATTTGATGTGACAGATACTTATGTGACAAAATAAATTATCAAAACTACATTTAAGTGTAATATTAATTGTAAACAACTTTAATATTTTAACTAAATTAAACAATGTTCAAGTCCATTCATAACATTAAGAGGTGGTCCATACTTTCTTTAACAAAAAATGTGGTCTTTACCTTGTTTTATACTTACATTGACTTGAAATTCTTCTCCAAAGATGGAATCTTCTGAGTTGCAATAATGGTTGGTTTTATCTTTTATCGCAAAATTTTGTTCATTTCATATCAATGGTTCATCTTTTTGAAATACGTGTGTGTATATATAAAGGGGAGGTAATTATCCCTCTCACTCTCACATAAAACCATCATTTTATGAGAATGTCTTTTTTATGTGTGTGAGAGAGAAACACTTATGGATCCTTGAGTCAAATTAGACGATTGATATTAAAAGTACAATTTTTAATAATTTATGTGTTCTTTTAAGAATATCAATTTTCATTTTCTATTCACTGATTCATCTTCTCATTCTCAACCTCATCTAATACCATTTTTAATAACTTATGTGTTCTTTTAAGAATATCAATTTTAATTTTCTATTCACTGATTCATCTTCTCATTCCCAACCTCATCTAAGATATTATTATTAAATAAGAGAGAAATGAATATTTACTTAAATTTCTTTCCACTCTTTCATACAGAAATTTATATTTCTTTTCAAAACACATGTGTTAATTTTATTTATATTTCATAATAGAGAGTAATTAATTAGTGACGAATCTAAAAAATTAAATGTATAGGAACAATATTATATTCTATTCATGAGTACGGTTTTTGTCTCTTTACTTTATCATACTCAAAAAATTAGTCCCTTGTTAAAAAAGTCGAACTTTTTAACCCTTAAAAATTATCACATTTATTGTAGTTTTTGTCTCTAAATTTTTGACTCCTAAAATTATGATTTTTGGCCTAAAAATTATGATTTACTGCCCCAATTGCAATATTAAGTGAAAAACACTTTTAAGGCAAAAAGATCATCATTTTTTGAACTAAAATCATTATGTTTGGAGTAAAAATTATCTCTTTCAACCAAAATTGTAACAAATGTGACAATTGAGACACACAAAAATTTAATTTTAAAATTGGAGAACTATTTTTGTGAACCAATTAAAATATGAGACCAAAAGTACAATTAAATTTATTTTAAAATTGTAACATGACTTTTTAATTTTCAACACTATCAGATATTTTTTTGAAAATTTTATCCTACACCCCCATATTTTATACAAACTACCTATTTTATCCTATTCTCTCTTTTTTTCCGAAAAAAATATTTTTTTTCTACCTCACTAAATTCAACTTGGGTTCCAAAAAACTTAAAAAATATGTTTTAAGAACACATATATTTAAAAGAATTTGAACTTTGTATGTTGAAAAACTTGATCATAAGTGTAGGGTAGGAGTATAAGTGTGAGGTTACGTACAAGCTAAAATTTTCTATTTTTTGTAAGTAACCAAACTTAATCATTCAAAAATTTGTCTCTCATATTAATGTGCATCTAATTCTTCACAAATAAAATTATTTAATATTTTTTAATGAGATAAATACTTAATTATTAGTGGAGGCCAAAATAAAATTATTCGCTAGTTACCAACAAAATAAATAACTTAGTGGGGCGCTTGGCCCAATTAGATACAAATGAATTCGTTCACAAGAGTAATATACAAAAGGATAGTTATCTTGAATGAAATATACGAGAATTTTTTTTTCAGAACACTTGTCTTTCAAAAAATTTGAACATTGTATCAGAAAACTTTTTCCAAGTTCAAATTTTATGAAACACATTTGTGTATCAAAAAACATAAAAAAAGTTTCCAATACACGAAGTCTAAGGTTTTAGGGTTTAACCATAAATCTTACTAAAACACATTTGTGTACAAATTTTTTTTTCTAAGTTTTCTAAAACACATTTGTTTAAGTTTTTCGGTATACAAAGTTTAGGTTTAGGGTTTAAACCCTAAAACCTACTAAAACATATTTATTTACCGGAAATTTTTTTCCAAGTTTTGCGGTACAAAAAGTTCAAATTTTCTAAAACACATTTGTGAATTGGAAAGCTTGAAAAAAGTTTTTCGGTACACAAAGTTTAAACCCTATTAAAACATTTTGTGTGCCGGAAAACTTTTTCCAACATATGTACATGATGATATGTGAGATGCAAAAGCTAAATTGAAAAATAAAAGTTGTGAGATGAATTATAGAAACATATGAAGAATACTACATAGGAATATAAGTAATGAGAAACAAATGTTATAATGTGGCACAATAGAATTAAAGATTTGTTTTAATATATTATAATAGATAGGAAACATAATTCTTTAAACATGACAAATAGTTGTAGAGAGGTTATTTTTATTATATATTTGGAAATTATACATTTGTATTAATAAATATTCTATGTAACTGTAGAGGTTATTTCATCATTAACAACCCTGAGTTGTATCTCATGCATGTTACTTGAAAAATTACAGACATCTCGATAGTTTGTCTCCAAATCAAATTTTTTACTATATATGATTGTATCACATGCATGGTGGCATTGCATATGAGACATAAAAACAAGAATTAATTGTATTTTTGTCTCATATTTTATCATACTCACAAAAACTGTTTCTTATTAAAATCAAATTTTTTGGTTCTATAAATATCACATTGTTGCAGTTTTAATCCCATTCTAAATTTTTTACTCTTAAAATGGTGTTTTTTACCTCAAAAATGATATATTGTTTCAATCGTAAATTTTAAAAGAAAATACCATTGTTATATGGCAAAAAATCACAACTTTTAGACTTAAATTCACCATTTTCATACTAATAAATCGTTATTTTTGAAAAAAATATTATAGGTTATGACCAAAATGCAACAAATGTGATAATTGATGACCAAAAAGTTTAATTTTAAAATAAATAGATTATTTTCATAAATGACAAAATAAGGGAAAATTAAGCCTCATTTTGTTTCCACAACCTCAATCAAATATACGTTTTGATTTGGCCCAGCTGTCTGCATCCTGGTTTAGATGAAAAATAATATTTGGACATCACAAAATTAATGTCAAATATGGTGTCAAGTATTTTTAGTGTTTTTTTTAAATGTGTGTAAAGTAGTTTAGAAAATAAAAAATAGAAAAGAGATAAAGACAAACATATAAAGTTGAATACCGGTGTCAATATTTAGATGTTCAAATAAATAATTAAATTTAAAATGCTTTTTATAAAATTCTCATACAAGATAAATCATTAAAAAATGACTTTTTTTCTAAAATAATTTAAGAATTAATTAATTTGTAAATTGAGTGCAGCTGGTTGGCTGCTAGTATTGTGAAAAAAAGCAAGATTTACCTTAAAAAGATAAAAGGGCTAAAAAAAATTATAAAAAGTATTACTCTTTATTTTACAAACTTATTTTATAAAAATGACTTAGTTATAATTTATAATCTATATCAATTTAATATCCACATCTCAACTATGTTATCACTTCAATAATCAACCTCATTTGCAGTATCTAAAAAATTCATTAATTTATGATAGAGATAATATTAAATCCATTACTACTCAATTAATTAACAAGCATAAGAGATTTCTGATAACAATCAAAATAAAATCTTTCACAAACTCTTGTCTCAGAACAGAACGTTGCTTTCATCTTTTTAATAAAATCATCACATTTCTTGTTCAATTCTTCTATCTCAATTTCATCAACCATCAAACTCTCTTCTTCCTCTTCACTTTCCACAACATTTTCATCAACAATTGGTTCTTCTACAATCTCTGATTCCGATTCATTACCGCTATCGTTTTTGATGCTTTCATTGATTAGAGTTGAATAGAAAACTATAAAAGCTAGAAGGAGATTGCAGAGAAGGAACATGTAACACTTATCAATGCGGTAGAAGGTAAAGAATTGCATAAGGAATGGCTTCAAGGATTGAGAAAGTAAAGATGGTAGAATAAACAAAACACATAACATGGAAAAACAAAGCAGAAACATTATTAGTAGTAACTGCATGAAAGGATCCATGTTTTGTGTTTTGTTTGTTCAAACTTGAATCATAAGTGTGCTATGGTTGGGGAATGCATCTATTGTTTATGCTTCTCTCTCTATATATATGGTGAAAGCAACGTATATGTAGCTAAGTAATAACTAATATTTATGTGGAAAATAAATCTAAAGATTTGTTTAATATAAAAATAATTTGGAAAGCCAATCCGATGTGTCACGTAAATAGTCTCTTAAGTATATACTCACGTGGATTTCTATTATAGTTGACGCGTATGAAAAAGCAACCATCACGATAAATTAATTTCTTAAGTGAATCGTTGTATTTTGAAGGATTGGTCTCTGATTTTTGGATGAGATACTTTTGTTAATTAAAAAATATAATTAGGAGATTATTAGATTAAACTAAATTGATATATTATCAGACTTAAGTTTTCTTCAGTCACAATTATGTGATTGAATGTAGCCATGCGCTCATGGTTGTCTGATAAAAAATAAACGGTTTTGATTTCAAGATCGAGAATTCTTATTTATAAAAACTTCAAAATCAATTTTAAAGTCAAAATTCAAAAAACCTTGTAATATGCTCTCATAGTTCATTTAATCCAAATTCTGTATAATGACATGGTAACTTTGATTGGGGGACAAGATCCCAAGTCAGTCAAAAAGGTTTTTTAATTTTTTTTTTTTTACAAGTTCTTTTAATTATTTAAGGGAAATGTTTGTTAAGAGATTAAGAATTAAAATATATTTTTGGAATTTGTGCATTCAAGGTTTTGATATCTTAAAAGTAATATTATTTAATAAGTGCTCCAAAAAAATTTGTTACCCTAACCTATTTTTTAAATATACATAATAAAAATTCGAGTAAAATTATAATGCAAGAGTGGTGATGAAAAATAAGTTGAGTGTTTTTATTTAGATAATTTGTTTGAAGGTTTAACATATATACCGTTTTACTAATTAAAAAATCATACTGTTTAAAATAAAGAAGCTGAAATTTCAACTGCTTGTGCAAAATTTAAAAGAGCAAATTCTTTGTAACTACCGATTGTATAAATTAACTGATCAATCAGTCTATTTATTATAGTTGAAAATTATAGTTAACTCATCAACCGATTAAGTAAACTTAAACAAGCGTAAACGTGTGCTTCCCTATAATTTTCTGTTCTAGGATCCCTATTATTTTTAATGATTCAATTTTGTTGACATAGACGCGTGATTCTTTAAATTAAAGATGTAAAAAAAATGTACGAGGTTGTTTTTATTAAATTTTAAATATTACTTTTTATAAAATAAAATAAAAAATAGTTAATAGAGAAGACAACGGATACAATTCTAATAGAAAAGGCGTTGTGTGTCTCCGCGTTACTTTCTTGAAATACAGAAAAAGTAATCTCTCACCTAATCAAAATTCTCCATATGATAAGATGAGATTACAAATTAGACGACTGTCTTTAGGGTTAAAGTTAATTGCTTTAACCAATTATAAAAGGTAATGTCATGTTAGCAATTTTAATGTGGATGGTTTAAAATAACAATTATATACACAAAATTTTAGTTACTGCATATCAATCCTATTTATTTAATTATTTACCTTTTTATAAATTATTTGTATATCTAGTTTTTAATTTGTTGGTAAATTTCTTGAAAAATTTTATTTATTTTTAGTAATTATTTATAAATTAATTTATAATTATTTTGTATTAAATTTATTTCATTTATTATTTTCGTATTTACTTTTCAAGTTTTTCTAATTTTCAAATTATTTGCATATCCACTTTTGTAATTT
The DNA here is from genome assembly GCA_037974755.1 of Cicer yamashitae. Taxonomy (NCBI): domain Eukaryota; kingdom Viridiplantae; phylum Streptophyta; class Magnoliopsida; order Fabales; family Fabaceae; genus Cicer; species Cicer yamashitae. Next base: position 50,732,279 of record JBBPBQ010000004.1, read on the forward strand.
ACTAACAATTTTTTAAATATTATTGTTTTATTTCGAGAAATAATATTGTATGATTTCGAGTAACTATCTTTAAATCAATTTATAATTATATTGTATTAAATGTGTGTTTCCTTTATTATTTTCGTATTTATTTCTCAAATTTATTGCTATTTTTGTACTACTTTATTATTATTTTTTTAAAAAAAATTGTCCAATAAATAATACTAATGGAACTTGACCGAGTCAAGTTGACTCCATGACGTCAGACTCATATGTCATCTCTTAAACATCATTCTATAGTAAAACTTATAAAAAAATTGAACAAAACTAATATATATTAAATTCAATTTTTTTAAGGTGAATATATATATATATAACAATTTTTTTAAGGTGAATATATATATATATATATATATATATATATATAATTTAAACTTTATTTATTTATGTATGATAAATTAATTATTAATTGAAGTAAAATATTTAGATCATTGAAATTAAATTTTCTAAGTTATAGTTTGTCTAATTAGTTAACATTAAACTATTGGATTGTAAAAATTAGAATTTCTAACTAAGTATATTAAACGGTTGGACTATCGAAATTAAAATTTCAAAGTTATATCTAAATAGTTAACATTGAACGATTAGATCGTCGAAATTTAAATTTATAAGTCATAGTCAGTTTAATTATTTAAGATTAAATCGTTGGATCTTCAAAATTTAAATTTATAAGTCATAGACAATGTAATTAGTTAATATAGAATCGTCGTATCATCAAAATTAGACCAAATATTATGACTTAAAAAAATTGCACCTTTGAATTATTGTAATTAAAATTTCTAACTTATCGTTTGTCTAATTAATTAAGGGTTAAACGTTAGATTGTTGAAATTATAATGTTTAAGTCATAGTTAGTCTAATTATGTTAGATTAAACTGTTAGATCATCAAAATTAAATTTATAAGTCATAATCAAAATAATTAGTTAAGATTGAACCGTCAGATCATCAAAATTAGACTAAATATGACTTAGAATATATAATTTTGATGATCCAACGGTTCAATCTTAACTAATTAGAAGGATTATAACTTAGATATTTTAATTTCAATGATTCAACAGTTCAATCTAAACTAATTAGACTGACTATGATTCATACATTTTAATTTCGATGATCCAACGGTTCAATCTTAACTAATTAGACTAAATGCAACTTAGAAATTCTAATTTTAATAATCCAATAATTCAATCTAACATAATTAGACTAAATATGTCTAAGAAATTTGATCCGACTATTCAATCTTAACTAATTAAAGAGACTATGATTTAGAAATTTTAATTTCGACGACCCAAAAATTAAATTTTAACTAAGTAGGCTAAATATAATTTAGAAATTCTAATTTTAATTATCCAACTATTCAATTTAATCTAATTAAATTAAATATGACTAAAAAATTATAATTTTGATGATGCATTATTCACTCTTAACTAGTTAGACTAGTTATTATTTAAAAATTTAAATTTCGATGATCTATCAATTTAATTTTAACTAATTAAACCGATTATATTTAGAAATTTGAACTTCTATGATTCAACAGTTCAATCATAACTAATTAGATTAACTATGATATACAAATTTAATTTCGACGATCTAAAGATTAAATTTTAAATAATTAGATTAAATATGACTTAGAAATTATAATTTAAACCATCATACAGTTGAATATAACCTGATTAGACTATCTACGACTGAAACTTTTAATTACGATGATATGACGGTTCAATCAACTAATTCGTATAATTATGAATTAAAAAAATTAAATTTCAACGATCTAGCATTTTAATCTTAATTAGTTAGACAAACTATCACTTAGAAATTATAATTTAAATTATTCAACGATTCAATCTCAATTAATTAAACTTAAATATGACTTAGAAATTTTAATTTCAATTATCTAACGATTCAATATTTACTAATTAAACTAACTATAAATTAGAAATTTAAATTTCGAAGATCAAATGGTTTATTCTTAACTAATTAGATAAATTACGACTATGAAATTTTAATTTGATGATCCAACGATACAAATTTAACTAATTATACAAAGTATAACTTCGAAATTATCATTTCGATGATTCAACGTATTTGGATTAATAGTGCTTTGACTTAATTGCAATTTTAATCCTCAGACTTTTACTGATGCACAAAATTGGTCTGTCTATTTTAAAAGTCGAATGTTTTGGTCCCTCACTTTAATCTTTTAACTAAAATATAATGGCGTTGGATGTTTTAAATAATGTGACATATGATACAATGATGTAGAGTGATTAACAACCATGAAATTGAAATACAACACCGTAAGAACTTAGCATTCAACTTCAGAAATTTTTCACATTTATAATTTAATTAATGACATATGAATAATTAATTTATCTAGATGGTTCTATATCATAGAATTGTATGTCATGTCATTTAAAATATGTCAAATCATCGATTTTTAGTTCAAAAATCTGAGGGAGGAACCAAAACTGTCGATTTTTAAAATAAGAGCACCGATTCCGTGAATTGTTAATAATAGAATAATCAAAACTGCAATGAAACCTAGTGCTTTTGATCCGTGTAATTTGCAGCGAATTTGGTTTTAGTCCTCGTTTTTGGACAAAATGCAAATTCGTTGTATATTACATAGACTACAAGCATTATTAACCATTTCAATTTTGATGATCCACAACTTCATATTCAAAAATTAGATTAACTATAACTTAGAAATTATAATTTCGATAATCCGAGAGTTCAATGTTAACTAATTAGTAATTAAATTAACTATGACTCAAAATTTCGATGATCCAACGACTCAATGTTACTAATTTCAATTATCAAATGGTTCAATATTAACTAATTAGACAAACTATGACTATAAATTATAATTTCAATGATTCTACGATTCAATCTTAACTAATTAGACAAAATATGATTCAAAAATTATAATTTTGATGATCCGACGATTAAATCTTAACTAATTAGACTAACTATGAATTATAAATTTTAATTTTGATGATTCAACGGTTTAATCTTAACTAATTAAACTAAATATGACTTAGAAGTTCTAATTTCGATTATATGACGGTTGAATCTTAACCATTAGACTAACTATGACTTTGAAATTATCATTTGTTTTAAATATGTCTTTGGTCCTTACAATTATAAATTTTTGTTTTAAATATGTCTTTGGTCCTTACAATTATAAATTTTTTTGATTTTGGTCCTCGTAAGTTTTTTTTGATTGATTAACATCCCTGTAAATATAGTTTCATTTTAAAATAGTTCTTCCACCCAACTTATGTTACAAAAACTTTAACACCGTTAAACTTAAAAAATACAATTAAAACATAACCTTTTTTTAATCTAAAAATAAACCCTCAATAAAATTAAATCATAATATTTTTTAATCTAAAATTAACCACAAATATTTTCAGTTTTCTTTCCTAAAACACGTAAATTGCGGACGCCTTCTGTTTCATCGTTTCTTTTCCTCTAATATAATTAAAACATAACCTTTCAGATGTCTTTATTTGATGTCAGAAACGTTTTTTTATTTGATGTCAGAAACGATTTTAGGAATATTAAGGTTGTGATCATAAACTAAAGTACAGAAGTTTCTATCAAATAGTAAAACAAAAAAGGTTTTATCAAGAAATTGTTGTGTTATAAAACTAACAGCTGTACGTGTTGGAAATGAGGATTTACTCACAAAGTAAAGGTGGATTATTGTTCTCTCACTAGAATAACTTGTACATAGAATTTGTAAGTTTGCATATTTTTACCAATATAAATAAGAGGAATATCATTTTTTTCTTCCAAAAAAATAGTGCAAAGGGTATAACGAGCACCCATCATTCTATTAGAAAACGTTAAAATATATCATAATCAACCATAAATAATCACATGTGTGGTGCCATTACTTACGATAGTACAATGAAAACTTATTAAAAGTCTAAAGGTAAAATTTAAATCTGTAAAGAAAAGTTGTTCGAATGAAGATTCATAAAAAATTACTTGAATTTTTATTTTTGCGAAAAAGTTGATAGACCAAATTTCTAAAAATACAGAATAAGAAGGAACTCCAAATAGTTAATTTTAAGTATATGTTAAATTTGCTAAATTTTGTATAAAAAAAAAATAAATTCGTTAAATTTTATTTTAACATAATATTTTGCCACCATTGTTTATATATGTACCAACGCTCATATAATAATAAAGGAAATTTAAATTGACTCCTTATATAAGAGTTGTAACATAATCTTCTTTAGAACATAAGGTGACTATCATCACTCCAATTATTCTAAAAATATAATCAAAATTAATTAAATTAATTTAACATTTTTTATTAGTTTGAGTGCAAGTTGAACTAACATCAATAAATCCGACCTTTGTTCATTTGAGATATAATTTTATCTAATTTTAAAATAGATCGCACAGTACTCAAACAAAATCATTATCTTTTATCAACATTGTATTAATATTGGTATCTTAAACAACGTGTTGTGTTTAAATGTATTTTAATAATTATATATATATATATATATATATATATATATATATATATATATTATTTTTGTCCTTGTAGTCAAGAAAATTGTATTAATAGTGTAAAAATTTAGATTTAATTTGCATGCATCAACCATGTTAATATTGGTATCTTAAACAACATGTTGTGTTTAAATGTATTTTAATATATATATTGTTTTTGTCCTTGTAGTCAAGGAAGTTGTATTAATAGTGTAAAAATTTAGATTTAATTTGTATGTAAGGATTTTTTTTTATTGTATCAAAAAAAATATTTTACACTGTCACTTAACCATAACCGTCACAGTAATAAAATAGTTTGACATTAATCATAATTACTTTTAAAGTCGCACTTATGGATGATTGCGATGTGCTGATAGTGTAAAACTTTTTATATTCACAAAACATTAACAATTAAACTCTAAAAAATTTAGTGTTTGAAAAGAAATAGAGATTTTTATAAACTAATTTTTAATTATTAAAATTGTTAACCAAAATTTGATCTACTAACTTTATCTAATAAGCGTTAAGAGTTTGATTATCATTCGTCAATATATTTTTGTAAATTTACTATTTAAAATTCTTATGTAGAATACAATATTATACATTTTTATTTGTTCATTAAAGTTTTAAAAATTTGATCACCTCAATATTTGAGAGCAAGCTCGTCACCTGTAAGATTAGTACTCAAATGAGAAGGAGATTTAAAGTAGTCATCATGTACAAATTTTTTGATAATTAAAAAATTAAAGAGGCTAATGATGTAACGCCTAGCTGCTACAATTGAGGTAATAACTAAATAGTTTTTATATTATATAATAGAATAAGATACTATAATAAATAATGAATTGTCCAAAAAAAATAATGTTATGAAATCTTTAAAATAAATCCTTACAACTAAAAATTTTTAATAATCAAAATATTTAAAAGTGGGCATTTAATAACCAACCCTGAAATAAAATACCTCTAGACACTATGTCTACTTATTCTTGATCTACTAATCTAGTATAAGGAAATTAGTCTTGTCAAAGGAGGTAGGAGTTCTCAAATTTTGACTTCCCCGACTGTGTTGGTATCTGAAAACAATATTTTAATGAGATAATAAATTACAGTGAATAATATACACAATTTTAAAATAAATATTGTTCTCAACCGGCGCGGTAACCGAAAAAATTGATCATGACACCCGCGTTCTTTCAAAAATATTCTTTAGAAAATATACATAGTATAACTAATATTTTCTATAATAATCAATTACTTTCAATAATTAATAAATAAAAAACTAATCCACTTAAATTAACAATAATTCACATCTATAGTAATCAAATAAATTCAATACATGCATTTATTCTGCAGAAAATAAATAAATCAATTCAATGACGTCTCATTGTTATATGGAGATACTACTTCCACGAAGTGAGTATTATCTCATTATGTAGAGCACCAACTTATCTAATATGAGATACAAGATCCATCCGTGTAGAGTTTAAAACTCATCTCATTTACCAACCTATATGGAGCACATAGCTTATCCGAGTAAATAATTGCGGGATATGAGACTCATCCATATGGAGCATAAACTCATCTCAAACACATACAATAAAAATAATTCATTTTTTAACAATTTTCATAAAATTATATTTATAATATAATATTTCATTTAAATATACAATAACAACAATCATGCAAGGACACATAATAAAACAATCTTTTAAAGAATACATATTCAATAATCATAAAAAAGCAACAATTCAACAAACAAAATATTAAATAAATCAAGTCATACTCTAAGATTGTATTTCATAAAATCTCAATTTTAATAGAGTTAGATTTCCGACAAAAAAAAAATATCATTCAAAATATCTAACTCTTTTTCGATTTCAAATTCCTAAAATAAATGTATCATGAAGCATTAAAGGATGTAATTACTCACATGTTGAGTCAAAGTTGAAATAAAGTCAATCTTTACTTCTTTAATTAACTTTCTCAACGTTGCCCAAAATTATATTTTTTTTCGTTTTCTATAGTGTAAAAATGTAACTTATTTTTATTTGTCACCATATTTATATATAATGTGGATGCCAAATATGTTTTACGTTACTGAATGTATCTTTATCCTTTTGTTTGTAATCCTAGTAAACTAATACTATTGTTATTATTTCAAAATAAGATATCGTGTTTATATCAATTTGTTAAAAATGATATCACAACGTATAAAAGAAATTCAAAGTAACCATCACTAACAACCTATTTTACTTTAAATCGATGTTTTATAGTTATGAAAATTTGATTTGAGAGTTAAACAATAATAAAGTAATGGATTAGGTTTAACTATTAACCAAAAAAAAAAAACCACCTAAGTAAAAAAACTAAACCTAAACGCACAAAGCCCATAATAAAATGGAACAGATTGGATTGTTAGACCATGTATCCCAAATTATCCCTATACCCCACAATCTGAAAGAAAAGATATAAATGTTTTTATATAAATATTAAAATTTATTATTTTTCACTATTCCATCATTTGAATTTGCTGGTACAGAAGTGAGTACCAATATTTTCGTTTTTTCGAAAAACTTTTTCCGATACACAAATTACACTCCAAATACAGAAGACAATTTTTGGAAATCTTATTTGAAGTTTTCTGAAACTACCAAAAAACTTATTTCAACTTTTTCGGAACATAGACAATAACAGAATTTTTTTTTGCGGAAGTTACCGGAAAATTTCAATCCACAAATTTTCCAAAAGTTTTTTTAATTTCTATTTTTTTTTAACTTTTTATTACTTTGTTATTTATTTTATTTATTTATTTATTTTTAACTCGTTTTTTTAAAAGATGTGTACTAGAAAAAAATTTCACTAGTTTTCCGGTACATGAGTTTACTGACACAACTTTTCTAACCTTCTTAATCTTATGTACCGGAAAACTTAAAAATAAAAAAAAATCAGCAGACACATTTTTAACCTTCTGTACCAGAATTTTTTTTTTTTTAAGTTTTCCGGTTAGCCTTCTGTACTGAAAATCTTATAAAATTTTTTTGGTAATTTCTTGAAAACTTGAATTATTTAGTAATTGGTAAAATAATAAAAAAAGATTGACATTTTTAAAATATTGTAAAGGTATAAGTAAAATTGGGAGGTACAGGGTATAACTTTCTAACATATTGTAATGTTAGAAACAATGAAAGGCTCCAAAAATAAGGCCCAAAATAGATTTCTAGTTGAAACAAATGGTTCACAACAAATGGATAATTGAGTTTCATATCACTACAACTTGACTTCTACCTCGATAATTTATGAGACACCAATTTTACTCCTATCAATTTGATATCTTAAAAAAAATCAGACCCAGCTCCCATCCCACACAAGCTACAAAATTTTCGCTACACAATTTATTTTCCAAAATTTATAGTTTATAAATTACATACCAGAATTTTCTGTATCAAAAAAATATATCGTACATATATTTATTACGGAAGTTTTATTTTCAAAATTTTTGGTACACATTTTAAATCAAATAAAATAAGAAAATTTCTCATATAAATTAAAAAACAAAAAAAAAAATTATATATTGAAAATTCTAAAAATAAATTTTTCAATACACATTAAAAATAAAAAACAAAAAATTACATAATACAAATTTCAAAAACAAAATATTAGATTTTATTTTTTATTTTCGTATTGTCTACGAACATATTTTGAGAATTTTATACAAAAATGTAGAGTATGGGTCAGATTGTGGGGTATGGAATTTAATTGTCCAACAAATGGGCTAAATGAAAAAGATGGGTTTCAAAAGAACAAAGGAAAGTGGAAAATAAAATATATTTGAAAATTTTATTCTATACCCCTTTTATCCCTACACCCCCAAAATACTAGTGAAAAGACTAAAATATTCTCGTATATATTAAGTCAAAATTTTCATTTTTACCGGAAATTTTTTTTCAAGTTTTCCGGTACAGAACACCATTCCGGAAAACTTGGAAAAACTTGAAAAAAGTTTTCCGAAGAAATAATGAACTACCGAAAAACTTGTTAGTGACTTTTCCGGAAGTTATCGGAAAACTTCACCCACAAGTTTTCTGGTATTTTCAAAATTTTTTTTAAATTTTTTTTATATTAGTATTTATTTAATTCATTTGATTTTAACTATATTTTTTTCATTAGAGATAAACACGGCAAAGTTATAACCACTGGCCTAGCTTCATTACGACACAGCCCACGACCATCCCAAAATTTTCAATAATTTTTTAAAAAATACTACTATTTTTACTTTAATTTTACAAAGTGATCTAAAAAAATTAATAAAAGTTAATTTTTTTTAAAAAAATAAGGGTGTGTACCGGAAAACTTGTCGATAAAGTTTTCTGGAAACACGTTCTGTACCGGAAAAGTTGAAGAAAGTTTTCCGGTACACACATTTTTCTCTTCTGTACCGAAAATCTTTTTTTTTAGTTTTCCGAAAATATCCTTCTATACCGGAAAACTTGTAAAAATTTTTCCGGTAAAACTCTGTGTACCGGAATTCTTGAAAATAGTTATTTGAGAGTGAAAGTGAATTTTGCAAAAAAATTAAAAAGTAAAAAATAAAATTTTTTTTGACGTTTTCAAAAAATTGTGGGGGTATAGGGATAAAAGAAGATATAGGGTCAATTTTTCAATATATTTTTTGGCATGTTATCAATTGGCCCACTTGCACATTTTCACTAAAAAAATACAAAATAAGATAAACAAATTCAAAGATTATGAAATAAACAAAGTTTGAGGACAACATTTGGCTACTACAGCTCCCCGAATCAGTTTAGATTAAAGATGATAAAATGGGTCCACCCATCGACTACTACATGCTATAATTTTTTTTTTGCTCAATATATGGTGCGACGCCATAAATATCAAGATATATAATATTTATTAGGTTTAAATTGTATTTTTAGTTTTTTTTTTTATTTTGATCAATTTATTAAATTAATCTTTCTATTTTAAAAATCAATAATTTTGATCATTTCATCGAATTTTTTAATTTAAAAATGATAATTTGATATATATTAATTGATGTGACAAACGATTTCATGATATAGAATCTTCTATATACATTAATTATTCATATGTCATTAAATAGATTACAAAAATAAAAAATTTATGAAGATGAAAGTTAAATTTCAAAGAATTTATTGTAATTTTATAAGTGTTAATTATTTTATGTCATGCTATTTAAACAATGTCACATCGTCATTTTTTAGTTAAAAAATTAAAATAAAATATAAAATTGACATAATTTAAAATAAGAATACAATTTTGTAAATTGGTAAAAATAAAAGATTAAAACTCAATTAAATCTATTTATTAATAATAAGTAATTTGATTTAATTTTGGTGGA
>JBBPBQ010000004.1:50742249-50800935 GCA_037974755.1 Cicer yamashitae
TTATTATTCCCTTGTTTTCTTCTTATTAATTTATTTTTTCAATAATCACTCAACTTTATCAAGAGAACAAATTGTTTACATTTATTTCTTTTCCTATTTTTTATAAATTAAACATTCAACTTTGTAAAAAAGTAATAATCCTTGTCAAGTTTGAATTTTTTGTACATTTCATTCTTTTTCTGATTTTTAAAAATAATAAATAAATTGAAAGAAAAAAAAAACCGAAGGAAGGAGAGAAAACTTGGGCTCAATTTTTTTTTCAAGTTCGATATTTTTTTTAAAAAAAAATAGATGAATAACAAAAAAAAATGAAGAAGGATAGTCAATATAGATTCACTTTTTTTGTTTTATTTTATTTTTCTAATTTTAGAAATAGAAGAAAAAAAATGAAGGTATAAGAAGGAAGAAGGATGAAAAAGAGTAAACATTTAGGGACAAGTTCTCCATGCGAATTTTTTAAAAATATTTATGATACTGGAGATAAATTGTCATTGATAAAATTAAATTATCATACATGAGTCACAATTTCATTGATTAAATTTTTTTTCAAATAATTTCCATATATACATGAGACAAGTTTTCACAAAATAACTAACATATAGGAAAAATTTGGCAATTTTGAGACTAAACACGGAACAAGCTTTCACAAATAAAATTTCAAAACAAACTATTGTACACAGAACAAGTTGTTACTTAGGGGTGGGAATAGGTTAGGCCTATTTATGGTCTGGTCCGGCCTGTTTAGTAAAAAGGTTAGGCTCATGATTTTTTTAAAGTCTATTAATTTAAATAGCTCGGGCTTAAAAAAAACTTATTAAACCTGATAGGCCGGCATATATATATATATATATATATATATATATATATATATATATATATATATATATATATATATTATTTATTAATACTAGTATCTGTTATTTTAAATTTGTTAATTATGGGTTCATTTTGTTTATTTATTTTTTTGGAAGATTGTTGCATACTTGCTAGTTATAATTTTATTAGATTTGGTTATATATAAAGGTCTAGTTTAGCCTATTTAAAAAATATATAAAATATACTATTTAAATGCTTTAATATGAAATAGGCTTTTAAATAGACTTTCAGGCCAGGTCATGCCGAAAAAAAAGCTTATGATAGGCCGTAGACCAGGCTCAGGCCGAAAAAACTAATCGTATGCCAGACTCAGGTATTTCAAAGTCTGGTCTGACCTGTCTTATTCCCACCCCTATTGTTACTAGTGAGATTGAATTATATATCATACATCATATATAAGATAAGCTCTCACTGATAAAAATTGCAAAATAACTATCATACATCAGATAAATTTTTACTTTTGAGAATGAACTACCATACACGAGACAAATTATCACTTATGATATTGAACTATCATATATAAAAGAAAAATTAAACATCAATTAAAAATATCAAAATGATTATCATACATGTGACAAGATTTCAGCGATAAACTTCTTGAATTATATTTTTAATTTATGGTTCTAATTAAATAAAATGATATTAAATATTGCATGATTGATCAAAGAAAAGACCCACCGCACCCTCAATTTTAACATCCAATAAACATGTAAATTGAGTAATTACGCAATTGATTTTCCTGAACCATAAAAATATTTCATTCATATTAAAGGGTTGATATACCACATAATGATTTTACATGAACATTAACAATAGTTCAAACTAAATTAGAAATCCTAATGATTTTACATGAACATTAACAATAGTTCAAACTAAATTAGAAATCCTAATTTAGAAAGTGATAAATATAAGACAAGTAAGCAAAAATTAAAGTGCACAAAACATTACTTCTGAAAGTCCTAATTCATTATCCCCATTTCAAATCAAAGAGAGAGGGAGTGATCTCCAAAATATTCATTTCTTCATCAATAATTCATTTCTTATAAATGACATTTTCTTGCATGTCGTGAATGAACAAGTTCTACAGAATGATCATGCCTTCAAATATCTTAGAGATATATTTTCTTGTTTAAGAGGTGTTCTGTGCATTTTTTACTTCTTTGGAGGACCTTCATCAGCCTGATGAGTTTCCTTTGGCCAGAATGGTCTTCGTATCATCTTTAGCTAATAAAAAATGGGCTAAATTGCATCCGTGGTCTTCTAATTTAATTTTAGTTAACGTTTTAGTGTTTTATTATTTTTTTTTCCGATTTGGTCTTTTATTTTAATTTTAAGTAACAATTTGATCTTTTATGTTTTAAAATGTCAACAATGTAATCCTTTTTTTTTTTGCAAAAATTCATCAAAAATTTCAAACAAAACCCATAAAATTAATTATTATCCTCAATATAATGCAAATTTTATCAAATTCATAACTTAAATCTTTAAATAAACTCATATTTTCATCTCTAACAACATCAAATAAAGAATAAAGGACCAAATCAAAAAAATAAATAAATAAATAAATGACTAAAACGTTAAGTGAAATTAAGTTAATGGACCATGGGTGTAATTTAGCCTAAAAATTCACTCTATAACTTTCATTATATCAAATACTAAATTAAGAATCAAAGTATTTTTATTGGTACCACCTCATTGTACAAAATCGAAACTGTTGGATGAAGGAAAAAGAAAATATATAGATAATTCATATAAAAATTTACAGAAATCTTAAATTATATGATATATTACTCATATATATCAAAATTATAAAATTATATGATATATTATTCATATATATCAAAATTATCGGCTTATATATTTTTATTAAACGTCGTAATTATTATGAGTCTCAATTATCAATTAAATTATTTTAGATTTGTACAAAATTTTACATGAATAATCTATATAATATAAACTTTTAATTCAATAGTGGATTTTTTGAAAAAATTATTGGTTAATATATTATCAAACGGTGTAGTATTGGTGTTACATTACATTTGTGTAATTTGATCTCTCATTATAGGATGGAGATCCGTTGAATCCATGAGTAACTTTGTGATAAGTTAATTGTTTAATAACTTAATATAAACAATGAAGTTCACAAATTCAACGGTTAAATAAAAAATTCTTATTGACTAGATCAACTCCGCAAATTTTTATTTGATACTTCATTAAATAATTTCAAATGAACGTAAAACAAGCTTTTAAAAAATATAAGTAAATATCAATGGCTAAATTACATAGTTACGAATTTCAAATTTATATAAAATTTTGTGTGTTTATCATTAATATATTATGACAATAATCAACGATTTGTGATGAGTTAATTCATTTAATAAGTTACTTTTAGAGTTAACAAATCATCATTCATATATATATATATATTAAAAATGTTAAATGTTACGATGAAAAAAAAACACACAAGATTTTGACTATTTGAACCCATAACTTTAGAATACGGTTAGTTTCCTAACTTCATGATTTGTTGGTTAAAAAGTCTATCATACTATATATATATTAGGTGTCTATCATACTATATATATATTAGGTGTGTAAGAGTTCCTTTATTATATTTTTTTAAAAATAATTACTTTTAAGAGTTTTCATTTATTTATTATAATTTGTGAAGAAAAAAAACAAAATTTAAAAACAACTTTTTTAAAAAAAATCAGAATTTGAAAACAACTTCAAATGGTAAGCTGTTATAAATAGCATTTTATAAAAATATATTTTTTTAAAAGTTTTTTATAAAAAAAAGTATTTTCATTATGATTAATAAATATAAAACATTTTCTGCTTTTAAAAAAATCCCTAACAAAATTATTTTTTTATAATACGTAAAAATCACATTCTTATAATACGTAATCATAAATCTCCCTCTTAAGAAAGATGCATCTTTAAGGAAAAGAACTTTTGTTTTCACATACTATGCTAATATCTTTTTGATGAGTCACTTTATATAATATTTTTGTGTTATAGGTATGTAGTATCAATCACGGTTTAACAATGACTGATTTTCGTTATAAAAAAATTGTTGGACATAGAAGGTAGATTATGCCCTCCCGAAGTAAGAATCCAATGCATCAAGCAACTTTAATAATGACGGAAGCTATATAATCAATTTTTATAATCTATCTTTTCCATTATTTTACACAAACATCCCGCAATGATTAGTGTGATAACATGAAATATTGCGTTCATTTAGTGGACACGCTCCTGATTAGTGGTTGCCTAGTGCCTACTATCGAAGACTAGGGTGTAGCAACAACTTGATATTCTTTAATATTGTTTTACCGATGTTAGAAATTAAAGATGGTTATATCAAATACTTAATTGATTCATGTTTGTTTTGCAAGTGTGTCAGCTCCTCCTTCTCAATGTTGGTTTAGTTGACATTATCCAGACGATAGCTGGTGAAGTTTAAAATTCGAATATAATGACATTGTGGAGGTGTGGTACATGGTCACACATGTTTTTTCATCTTTGACTATTCTTAAACTTTAGAGGTGTGTACATCAATGGCAAAACTTTGGACAAATATATAATAGTTAGAAATTGACATTTTCTAGATATTTCAGAAATATTAATATCAGATCAGATTTTCAAGTAACAAATTCTTAATTATGAAGAATTATTTTCATAGACATTTATGTTACGTAGTTTTGTCACTTGTATAAAGGAAATATTTGTACAATTAAATCATTTTAAATTCTCTCATATTTACCGTAAAATCAATCAATCAATAAATATTTTTGCTAAGCTCAATCTTTCTTTTTAGATCAATCTTTTTTATATATAATTATTAATTTCTCCTCTCTCATTATCTTGGTGAATAGAAATTTGGTTGTGTTTTCTAAGTGCCTTTAACTTTGTTTTTTTTTTTTCATGAGACTTCTATCAACTATGATACAAATGAATAAAATATAATAATTTCCGCTGCATATATGCAAATATTCACATTGGACCCCTTTTATAGAGACAAGGGTCTGTAGTAGGGGGTCCCAATTTTAAAACTACTTTTTGATAAAAACAAAAGTTCAAACCGTTATTGTGCCCCAAATTCAACAAAGTTCAATTCTCCAATAGGTGAAGTTGCTATTATTCACATTCTAATTTGTGATTTGTTGTGGATAACGCCTAAAGAAGTTATATAAAAGAATATCCTACAACCTATATAAACATCCTTTTTCTTATGAAAATATAATCTTTTTTGGTTCAGAACTTATATAAACATTTTTTTTTGTCTGTAAAACTTATATAAACATTTAATAGTTTAAATAAAATATGGAAATATAATGGAAACATATGCAGCATTTAGATTTGAAAATTTGAACATACAATAAAATCCATTGATTCCTTCTAATGTTTTAACAGATGACACTCTTGTCTCCTACTAAACATCAATTGCCCAATCTTGTTAATGCCTTCTCAAACAACGAGAAGTACCCAAAAAAAGCCATAAAATGCCTTGTCTTTGAGGTAGCAATTGAAAAAAAAATCCCTTTGAATCAGCAATATAACACATTATGGTTGATGCTGTTTAATGCATATCCAAAATAAAACAGCACGATCCAATCAATCATCAAAACCTAGTTGCAAGCCACTGCCTTGGCTTCAGTTTCTGCCTCATCAGTATGTTCCTCCACGGTCACTACAGCCTTGCCACCAGGGCCTTTTCTACGCTTCTGAGGACGTTTCAGATCATTGTCGTTAATTTCCTCCAATATTTTTTCACTTGAATCACTGGGTTTTGAAACATCAGTGTCCTCATCCAGCTTGGGAATTTCATCATTTTTAGCACTTGATTCTTCAGAATTCTCCTCCACCTTAGCACTTGATTCTTCAGAACTCTCCTCAATCCGTTGTTGTTCAGCCTGTTGCTGGAGTGATTCTATGACACCCATCATTTCCCTGTTAACCTGTTATAATACAGAAATAATCAAAATAAGTCTTCTTAATAGTTTTATTGATGTAGAGAACAAGACTTTAAAGATACAGATTGAGTATCAAATTGAATAAATATAAATTACAGAAGTTATTAGTTCATTTTACTACATATTTGCAGATTGAGATACAAAATGTTTCATAGTAAATTAGGAATACAATTAAAAGGAACTCCAAGTATTCAATTTGAAGTTTAATAATTCATTCCATATTTGATTGATGCAAATATAAATCCTGATAACACATATGATTATTAATCACATTACAAATAATTAATGCAATTTTTTCATAAAGATCTATGTATATATATGTGCAGTAGTACCTGTGGATTCTGAAGGTAATCAGCAATGTCAGTTGAACAGGTAGGGCATTTCATAACATTCTTCTGTGCACGCAAAGTGCGTCCACTCTGAGATGCTCTCTTCCTGATATAACTTTGGCCAGAAAAAGCACCCTCCAGGCAGGCTTTGCAGAAGTTATGAGCACAAGGTGTAGTAAGAGGGGAAGCCAACACCTTGCGGCATATATTGCAACCAAACTCTGAAAAAACAACGAACACAGAGGCAAAAGTTGTATTAATGTAATAATTCCAGTACTATATACTTATAACAAATACAGCTTCCAATAACAGTGATCAAAGAAAAAGGAAAAGAGGTTAAAAGTTATATCCAAGGATCATATATATACCTTTCAATAGCCTATCCTTGATTTTGAAGGACACTTTTTTAGCACTTGGCCTGACAACTGTTATTTTTGTTCCATCAATAGGATCCACAATGTTCACTGGCTTCTTACTTAGTGGTGGAGGCTTCTTCCACAACCAGCATCCCTTTTCCTCCTGAAAATTAGACAAATGAACATACAGAGACACACTTACAAAATCTATAGAAGAAGACATAAAAGAGTTGTGACTATCAGCATGTCTTACAAAGAACAAAAATTATATCTAGAAAACAATGAAGAAATGAAAGTAAATAAAACACTAAAGTGACATTAGTAGATAACACCACTTACATCAAAGTCCCATGATGGATCACCCTTCCTTTCAGTAATATCAACTGCCTCCTTTAACTCCTTAATTTTAGGCAATGGACGGGGACGATCTCCAGATAAATCACTGCAGATGAACAAAATGAATTGAACTGATCATGTTCCATACTTACAATTGTATATATGCAAGCACACAAACAGATGGGAAAATGAAAACTAAGGAACCAAAACCAACCTTGTCCATGGAGCTGGTTCATTGTCACACCTCACAAACAAATACCTGCAAACCTTATGACCCTGATCACAAATAGATTGATAATCAATTAGGTTTCATTCAATGTATTTAATAATTGAATAAATGCAGTGATTTGTTATTACAAACAAGAATCATCATACTTACTTGTTTTCCAACTTTGCGCCAGCACTTCTCAATTCTATAAACCCCATCATATCTCACACCCTCTGGTGGTGCATAAGCAGAACGTTTCTCCTTGTGGGACCTGAACCAAATACACAAATCCATTAACAAAATATCATACCAATTTACGAAAATTTGCAACAAAAAAAAAAAATCATTACATAACATCATAATGAAACTAAACCAATAAGGAATCAATCAATCAATTGAATTCAATATAATTCATAAAAAAAACTAACCTAACAACACGAACAGGATAGCCTTTACGACAACTGACTCTCAAAGCCTCATTCATGTTCTCAAACTGCTGATCAAAGGACTGATCCTTGTTGGTACGCTTGTTACCACTAAGATCCCTTCCACCACTTCCAGTGTAAAGGAACCACTCACCATGATCTTCGTCATCAACATAGCCACCAGAAAGAGCAACAGATTGAGCACCATGAGTACTCTGACCAGCAATTCCAGCAACATGGGGGAAATGAGCACCCCATTGCCTACATTCCATTCTATCCTCCCATGTTTCTCCAACAAGAACCCCTTGATTCCTTATCGGATCATTCTCAGCACTAATCGGTCCAAAATGATCCTTAGGAACCGTCACAAATATCTTCCCACTAGCAGCATTGGCCTTCCCTGACTTCTTTGCTCTCTCAGTGGTGTAAGCAGTGTCAGGACGTTCATCATTGCCAATAAAGTGATAAACTTTGTGAGCACTACTCCCTCCAACATTTTCGGCTTTCGCTAACTTAGCCATACGAATTGCAATAGCTAATTGTGCATTGATCCTGGGATTACTAGCCATCTTTGGTGGGATTGAAGTCCTGCAAATCGCACAAGTTCTTTTTCCTTGCTGAATCCATTTCTCAAAACACTTCAAACAAAAATTGTGCCCACATGGAGTCTGAAACCAATAACAACAACAACAACAATCAATAAATCAATTTCAAATATTAATTTTAATTAACCCAAATAATTAATGTACTTCATCTTCACTTAAGATCGAATCAATAACACATAATCTAACTGAAACAAAATCAGTCCGATAAATTCAATCTTACCAAACAATGTCTTAATAAAACCTAATAATTTTAAGATCAAATCTTCAAATAACATAACCACAATAAATTTGGTTAGATTATCTAATCGATTAAATCTCACCAAACAATGTAGCCAAAAATCCATTTCAAATAATAAATTTAATAAAACCAAAATACTTTAAGATTGAATCGATTGGATAACTTGACAGAGTTTGGTTCCATTAGGCTATCTAATGGATTCAATCTTAACACACAATGTCATCCCAGAAATTAAGAACAGAAAATAAAAAAGGTAAAGAAACTAACAGTGACGGGTCTCTCCGGCAACTGCATGCAAAAGGAACAGTTAAGAGAACCATTCAAGATATCAAGGACGCCATTAGTTTTAGTTTTGTTTTTGTTAGAATGATCGGAAGTAGGATTAGAAGAAGATCCACCAACGAGTTCTTGACGCTTCTTCGCTTTATCTTCATCGGTAAGAGAAGGATCATTTTCAATAGCGCGAATAGCGGAAACAAGTTCGCCTGCGATGGAAGGAGCAGGAGCGTCAACGAGTTGAGAACAATCAGGGCATTCCCAATCGAGAAGAGTTGTCGGAAGAATGGGTAAACATGGAACATGCCAAGGAGTAACACATGTTCGACAATGAAGTGTTTCAGTTTCGAGAGGTTTCGATTTGCAGAGCATGCAGAAGCCATCGGAGTCGCAGGGAAGTTGTTTGTTTGGCTGCGCCATTTGGTGTGATGTCACTGCGATTTTCTTTCTCTTTCGTTTTTCTCGCTATCTCTTTTGTTTTTTTTTTTTTTATATTGAAAATTATGAAATGATAGTGATATTTTCGTAAGCGATTTTTTCTTCCCTTTTTATAGGGAAATATCCAAACATATTTTCACTAGCGAGGGAATCGCGCTTTTGAATTTTTACGCTTTTTTTCTTTTTCCCTCTTTTTTTTCCCTGCTTTTTTTATTTCCCTCTTATCTTTGTGTGTTCGTTTTCAATTTCAACGTTCCTTATTTTAATAATAATTTTTTGATATGGATATCTATTCACTTTGGTTATTTAATATTTTTTTAATTAAAGTACTACTATTATTATTTTTTGATTGGTAACGTCTTAAATTTATTCTTTATTAAATTATGTAATGGTGTATCTCAATAGGTATTTATTATTACATTTATTGACTTCGTATTTATTAATTTCGTACATGTTCATGAAAAGACACGAAAGATAAATATTGTTTTTCTTTATTACATTGAATAAATATAATATTATTTTGTAGAAATCTATACTAAATTTATACAAAATTTCCTCTAATAATTGCAACTTTTATGGTATTTACAAATTTCTACTATCTTTATAAAATTATTTACAAATTTCTACTATCTTTATAAAATTTATAAAGGATTTAATAGATAAGTATTGATTAAATGATTAAATAAATGGTTTTTATTAACTGACAATATTAATTTTTTTTACGTCATTAATGCATATTCTTTTTTTATATCTCATTTCACCCTAATCTTTGTTTGATATAGCAATCGTATATGATAAATAATCTGTTCTCAACCAGTCGTCGTGTTCGACTATACACAGTCGCACTCTTTCTCTATTTTTTTTTTCTTCTATTTTTTTTTATTGTTTTGTGTAATTGATATTGGGTTGATTTTATGATTGGTTACGTTAAGTTGATTTTCTCTCTAAAATGTTTTTGGTTGTTTTCATATTTATTTTATTCTATAACAATATAAAAAAATTGATGAAAAATAATAATAATTTTTCTTTATCATCCATGTTTTGTGTTATGATATATTGAGATTTTATTTTGTGTCGATGAATGATAATAATAATAATAATAATAATAATAATAATAATAATAATAATAATAATAATAATAATAATAATAATAATAATAATAATAATAATAATAATAATAATAATAATGTTGATACATTTATATATAGATAAATTCATGAGAACAAAATAATGTGATGCTATATCTAATGTTACATATGATTGGATTTGTTTAGCAATTTTTTATGATAGTGAGTCATTCTTCAATGCGGTTTTATGAAAATCATAACATTAGAAATCGACTAATTAGTCATTCTTCAATGCGGTTTTATGAAAATCATAACATTATAAATCGACTAATGGATAGAGAATGATTAAGGGGAGAATTTTTAGAGAGTTTGATCAATCGAAATGATGTTATGATAATAAGTTATTCTTCAATTGTGATTGATAGATAAATCACAATTTTTTCAAGTATATAAAATTACTTCATAAATTATTTACATTTTTGTGATAGTGAGTCATTCTTCAATTGTGATAGATAAATAAATCACAATTTTTATGATAGTGAGTCATTCTTCAATTGTGATCGATAGAGAAATCACAATTTTTTTCAAGTATATAAAATCATTTCATAAATTATTTACATTTTTTTAGCATTTTTATTTATTTATAAAAAATTATATGAATGTTATTTTGAAAGAAAAAAAAATTAAATAGATTATAAAGACAAATTTGTCATTTTATCAAAATATAAATCAAACACTGAATATGATAAACTAATCTTATCAAGTTTGTTATCATGTGCACATCAAACACATGACATGATAACTTTTTATCATGTCCATATCCTATCCTGTCTCTGCTCTTTATCTTATCTTGTGTCTATCCTATCCGGTCCATCAAACGGGGTCTAAATCATTTCAACTCTTTTAATTTTTTAATATAAATAGTTTTATTATTATGCATTGACAGTGTAATTTTTTTTATATTATCGAAACATTACAACAATTCATAGTTGTGATTTTTAATGTAGTTACGATAAAAGTCAAATGTTTCTAATGATCTCACGGCTGAGATTAACTGACAATATAAAAGACTTTTACACCATTGGTGTATACAAATTAAATCATAATATAAAATTGATACTTTTTGATAAAATATTACAAATAACTTTTGTAGTAATAATTTAAAAGATTAATTTATTTGCATTGATAGTGTAAATTTGTTTTAACATATATGTTTAATCAAAACACATCGTAGTGTCACTTTCTTAAGTTAACTCTTAATATATTTCTCCGAAAATCTATAAGTAATTTGATTGTCACTATAATAGAATAGTTAATTTGCAAGGAACAAATATTATAGAAAATGCATCAAATTTGCAAAAACAAATTTATGAGGAACTTTCTAATAAATCTGATTTGATCAAAAAAACATTGGTTACAAATATTTTCACTATTAATATATACAAATTAAATTTATTATTTAATTATTATTCACATCAAATCTTATCAGTAAATATTTCTATGTATAGTTTTTAATAAAGTTTTAAAGAATTTAAATATTGATTTAGTAAGAAAAAACTACATAGTAATAATATATTATTACTTTTAAAAATTAATTAAAAAAAGTAATATTATTATTTATGATTTTATTATTATATTGTTT
Organism: Cicer yamashitae; assembly: GCA_037974755.1. NCBI lineage: Eukaryota > Viridiplantae > Streptophyta > Magnoliopsida > Fabales > Fabaceae > Cicer > Cicer yamashitae. Next base: position 50,754,022 of record JBBPBQ010000004.1, read on the forward strand.
AGTTATACGGTATTACAAAATTCATTTTTATTATATTTATTACTATAATATACTAATAAATATCTATGTGAATTTGATTAAATTATACTTTAAAAAAATGTATTAGTATTAAACTTAAAATAAAAAATGTGATAAAACAAAGCAGTTTTGATGTGATACTCTACCCAGCATCTTGTGAGCCACAAAACAACAACAATATCTGTTGCATAATATGCTCATTGATTCATGTGCATCATACCAAAAGTTGTTGTTATGTTTTTGTCACATACTTCAAACAACAACCAACAAAATTGTTAGGTTGTTCAATACTTAACTGATTGAGTATTTGGTGAAACGTGTCCTCAAAACCCTCTATACACACCAGCATACTCACTAATATATGACATAGTTAAACACGCTAGTACACAATGTTGTCCTTACAAATTAGCAACATATGCCCCTTAGATTTGAAGTAATGTGTTGCACACTCTACATAATTGATTCATGTGCATCGATCAAACTTGAGATTAAGTGTTTGCCATATATTTTAAGCAACAAGTGAGAAAAGACTAAGTTGTTCAATAGTTAGTATTTGTTGAATTGTGTCCTCAAAACTCTTTGAGTGTACCATAATTTTCTCCAATTTATGTCAAAGTTTAACTTGTTGCCATCACACAATGTTGTTCTCATATACTAGCCGCAATTGTCACATGACCGAGTGATTTTAAATCTAAGCTGGTGATCGACTTGATCAAGACCTTGGGTCGTTGGTTGAACCAATGTGTCACTAGTTGAACCGCATGAATCTTGTCTCAGTCAATATTTAAAAAATTATGATACATATTAAATTATGTATTATACAATATTCTATCATATTGTATTATATATAATTATTTATTTAGAATTTAGATACTAAAATATATGCAAAACATAAATTTTTGGTTTTTTTATAAAATGGTAATCAATATATCATAACTTTGACAAAGTAGAAAACACATATCTTTGCACAAAATAAAAGGAAAGAAAACGAATATTGCTAGCGTGCAGAAGTTTTCGATGCGTGTAAAAAAGTTTTACACTGTTAATCATACTAATTAAATTCATTATTTAATTATTATTCACATCACATCTCATTAGTAAATATTTATATAACTTAGATTCAGAGTATCGTGATGCATAATATGCTCGTATCATTCATGTGTGTCATGCCAAAGCTTGTGACTACGTTCTTGTCACATACTCCAAGCAACAACTGAGAAAAAACTAAGTTATCTAATAATTAATAGAGTTAGTATTTGGTTAAATATTGTCATACTCTCTAATATATGTTAAAGTTTAAGATGTTGCCAATACACAATATTGTCCTTATAAACTAGCAACAAATGTCACTTGGATTAAAAGCACTGTGGTAAATAACATACTCAATCAACTCATATGCATCACACCAAAGCTTATAATTACGTTTTTCCCGTATACTCAAAGAAACAACTAAGGAAAGACTAAGTTGTTCAATAGTTAACTGAGTGAATATTTGTTTGAATGTGTCATCAAATCTTGTGAAAGTACAATCATACTATTCAATATATGTCAAAGTTAAACTCATTTGTAGCACACACTATTGTTCTTATAGATTAGCAGCAAATGACACATGGATTTAGAGTAACATGTTGCATATTTTTCTCAACTAATTCATGTGCATCATGTCAAAGTTTGTGGTTACGTTTTTGCCATTTACTATAGACAACAATCGAGAAAAGGCTAAGTTATTCAATAGTCAACTGAGTGAGTATTTGGTGAATTGTGTCATCAAAATCATTTGAATGTACCATCATCTTCTCCAATTTATGTCAAAATTGAACATGTTGTCATCATTAAATGTTGTCCTTATATACTAGCAACAATTGTCACTTGGATTTGGAGTATCGCGTTGCATAATTTGCACATCCGATTCATGTGCATCATATCAATGCTTGTAGTTATGTTTTCGCCATATACTCCAAACAACAACTGAGAAAATGCTTTGTTTAGTAGTTAGCTGATCAAATATTTGGTAGAATTTGTTCTCGAAGTTATATCAATGTAACATCATACTCTCCAATATATGTCAATGTTAAACACTTTTAGAACATAATTAATATTGTCATTACATACTAGTATTATACTTTGGTGGAATGTGTTCTCAAAGTTACATGAATGTAAGATCATACCGTATTAATAACTTCATCCATGTTCATGAACATACTCAAAAAATATTACTTTCCTTTATTATATCGAATAAACATTGCATATTACTTTTATATAAATCTATTTACTCATTTTGTATAAAATGTCCTCCAATAATTATGATTTATACTATATTTACAAATTTCTACTATATTTTAAACTCTTATAAAATATTTTAAGAGATTAAATAATTTCAACTATATTTAATTTTTTAATATAAAATAATTACTTTTTGAGAAAATAATGCAAATAACTCTGATAGTAATTATTTAACATATTAGTTTATTTACATTGACAGTGTAATATTTTTATATATGTAATAGTATACTACTTTTAAAAAATTAAATAAAAATGGTAAAAATATATATTTATTACATAATAATTTAATCAGATTTTACTATTATACCATTTAGTTATCTTGTATTACAAAATTGTTTTTTTTACTAAAATATATTAATAAATTTTTATGTGAATTTGATTGAATGATGCGAAAAAATGCACTATTATTAAACTCCTAAAAAAGAGATAAAACAAAGTGGATACTGACGTACAATCTAATCTACAAGTTGTCAGCTACGAAACAACGATAGACACTATTGCACAATATGTTCACTAACTCACGTGTATCATGTCAAAACTTATTATTACGTTTTTTTTCATATACTCCACGCAACTACTATCTAAAAGGTTTTCCATCAACTTACGTCTTATAAAATGACAGTGGTAACTCTTTTAGTATGCCAAGACATAATATTGTCATTAAAGGCTAGCACTATACGCCACCTGGATTTAGAGTATTGTACTGCATAACCTGCTCAACTGAATCATGTGCATCACACCAAAGCTTATGATTTTATTTTTGTCGTGTACTCCAAACAACAACTAATAAAAAGACTAAGTTGTTCAATAGTTAATTGGGTGACTATTTGATAGAATGTGATATAAAAACCCTCTAAATGTAATACCATACTCTTCAATATATGTCACAACCGAACATATTGCTAGCACACAATGTTGTCTTTACAGACTGACTAGCACCAAATGTCACATGGATTCGAAGTACTGTGTTGCATAACTTGCACAACTGATTCGTGTGCATCATGCTAATACTAGTGATTACATTTTTGCCATATACTCCAAGCAACAATTGATAAAAAGATTAAGTTGTTTAGTGGTTAATCGAGTGAATATTATGATGAAATGTGTCATCAAAGCCCACCGAATTAACCACAATACTCTCCGATATATGTCAAAGTTGAACACACTAGCACACAATATTGGCCGTATAGTCTAACATCAAATGTCACATGAATTTGGGGTGTCGTGCTGCATAGCATGTTCAACCAATTCATGTGCATCATGTTAAAGCTTATGGTTATATTTTTGCCATATAATCCGAGCAACAATCGAGAAAAGACTAAACTGTTTAGTAGTTAATCGAGTGAGTATTTAGAGAAACGTGTCCTCAAAGTCCCTTGAATGTACCATCATATTGTCGAATATATGTCAAAACTAAACACGCTATCAACCCACAATATTGTAATTGCAAACTAACATCAAATATCACTTGAATTTTGATTACATTTGTAGAGATAATTTAATTATTATTTACTAATTTTGAATAAAAGTTCCTCCAATTGCTACTACGTTTACAAATTTTAGATGATATTTTAAGAGTTTAAATATTTTATACTCTATTTAGTTTTGTAATACAAAATTAGTACTTTTTGTAAAAATATTACATATAACTTTTATAGATATTATTTAATTATTATTCATAATTTTTTTTATAAGTATCATACACATTGAAATTTCAAACATATCTCATGAGTAAACATTTTTATAATTTTATATATATTCTTTCAGAGTTTAAATATTAAATATTGATTCGATCAAAATAAAAATATTATATAATGATGATATACTACGATTAAAAATTATTAAAAAATAGTATAATTATTTAAATAAATAATTAACCAGATCATCTATTATATTAGTTTATAAAAAATCTTACTATTATATCATTTTGATACAATAAATGTGTAATTGTCTTTTCTAGTCGTTCAACTAATGGTAGTGTTTATTTTCTAGGTAAAAATCTATTATATATGTTCATTACAATATTTTCTGTAGCGTATCTAATTGTATTTTAAACATTATTATGAATGAAAGTCTTAATTTTGTTGGGGTAAAAAATGTTTATGTAAAAAAAGGCTATCTAATTTTTTTTTTACGTCTAGTCCTATATCTTAAAATGACAAGGTTCAGTCTTTTAGTGTGCCAACACACAATGTTGTCATTATTGTTTAACAACATATGGCACTTGAATTCGGTGTGATGTATTGTATAGCGTGCTCAATCGATTCATGGGCATCATGTGAAAGCTTGTAGAACGTGTCCTCAAAACTCTCTAAATGTACCATTATATTTCTTCAATATAAGTCAAAATTGAACACTTTGCTACCACACATTGTCGTCCGTACAGACTAGCAATAAATGTCACATATATTCAAAGCAACGTGTTGCATAACCTGCACAATTGATTCATGTGCATCATGTCAAAGCTTGTGATTATGTTTTAGTCATATACACAAAGCAACAATCGAGAAAAGACTAAATTGTTTAGTAGTTACCCGAGTGACTATTTGATGGAATGTGTCCTCAAAGCTTGATGTATACGCTTTTATTTTTTATTTTCAATATTTTTAATTTAAAGTTTTAGATTATGGTTTTTTCGTTATTTTATAAAATAGAACATAGTAAAATATTTTAAATAATTTAAAAACAATTATAAATATGTGATGTTTTCTACATCAATTCATTTAATTGTCATATCATCAAAATTGGATGTCAAATTAAAAATTAAGTAAAAGTTTGAAATTTCAAAAATTAATGAACCGAAGTTGGATAAAAAAAAAAGAGGTCCAAAATTAAGGATCGAACAAAACAATGACTTAAAATTAAAAGTACATTTAATTAAGAAAATCCAGTAACATTCACATTACTGTGATATGGTGCTTTGCATTTGCATAGCACATTTAACAAGTGGATCTATACTCTTGGTTAGGGATGACAACATAACTCACATTCGCGGGTACCCACCCGAACTCGTTTTGATTTGAGCGAAGAAAACTCATTTTGATTGAGTGCGGGTACGAGTGCGATTTTTCCCGAAATTAAAATTCAGGGGCGGGGACGAGTTTGGGATGTTAATATTCACCCCGCACCCGTTCCGCTAGTAATATTATTGTAATTTTTAAATTTTTATATACATGTACATATTAAATATACTTAATATATTTTTAAATATTAAAAATTATAATCTCATCTCTATAGAAAATATTTTTTAATTTTATTATTGTCTAATAATAATTATTTTATCATATTAATTATAATATATATTATTTTTAAATTTATAATTTTATATATATGAATGGATGTGGGTGTGAGCGGGAAAACCCAAACTTAGTTGCGGGTAGGGATGAGGGCCTAAAATTCACAAACTTAAAAAAATGAGAATAAGTGCTTATTTCTTCTGATTAGTCGGCTGCGGGAGTGGGTAGACAAAATCTGCCCCCGCCCCATTGTCATGCCTACTCTTGGTTTGGCATGATGCATGGCAATGACCTGACGGATTGGAGTTTGTAGCACGTTCAATTTCTGGTTGAAGCTGTCGGTGGAACATTTATGTGACTGAAATATGGAAAAGTGGTAGTAGTTATTCAGGGACAGTGTCGTGAAAGCACACATGATAGTCATTTGATACATTTTATTAGTTTTTTTTTTTTTTTGGACAAAGTTGTGTATATTTTATTTTGAGTCTTTTGATATAGTGCACATTTTATTATTAGTTGGTGGTGAAAACAGAACATTTGATTTTGATTTTGCGGACATGGACTGGAGGAGTAGACTTCAATGTGTATTTTATCCCTTTTATAAATAACACTTGGTGTATGCTTCGCGTGAGTGTAAGTGTTGTGCTAGTTGTAGGTTCCAAATATATACAAATACACGTTTTAAAAAAATAAATAAATACGACCAAGTCTATCTTTTTTATTTTGATAGAAATATGACCAATTTTTTTATGCGTACGGAAAAACGTATTACACTGTTAATTATACAAATTAAATTTATTATTTAATTATTATTCACATCACATCTCATCAGTAAATATTCATATAATTTAGAATTAGAGTACCGCGATGCATAATATACCCAAATCATTCATGTGTGTCATGCTAAAGTTTATGCTTACGTTTTTGCCACATACTCCAAGCAACAAGCGATAAACAACTAAGCTATTTAGTAACTATTAGAGTCAGTATTTGGTTAAGTTTGTCCTCAAAGTCATATGAATGTATTGTCATATTCTCTAATATATGCTAAAGTTGAAGATGTTGCCAACACACAATATTGTCCTTATGAATTAGCAACAAATGTCACTTGGATTTGGAGTACCGTGGTAAATAACATGCTCAATCAACTCACGTGCATCACGCCAAAGCTTATGATTACGTTTTTTCCGTATACTCAAAGAAACAATTGAGAAAAGACTAAGTTGTTCATTAGTTAACTGAGTTAATATTTGTTTGAATGTGTCCTCAAAACCCTCTGAAAGTACCATCGCACTCTTCAATATATGTCAAAGTTAAACTTATTGATATCACACAATATTGTCCTTATAAACTAGTAGCAAATGGCATTTGGATTTAGAGTATCGTATTGCATAATTTGCTTAACTAATTCATGTGCATCATGTCAAAGCTTGTGATTTTGTTTTTGCCATTTACTATAAGCAATAATCGAGAAAAGACTAAGTTGTTCAATAGTCAACTGAGTGAGTATTTGGTGAATTGTGTCCTCAAAATCATTTGATTGTACTATCATCTTCTCTAATTTATGTCATAATTGAACATGTTATTATACAATGTTGTCCTTATATACTAGAAACAATTGTCACTTGGATTCGGAGTATCGTGTTGCATAACCTGCACATTCGATTCATGTGCATCGTATCAATGCATATAGTTACGTTTTCGCCATATACTCGAAGCAACAACCTTGAAAATGTTAAATTGTTTAGTAGTTAACTGAACAAATATTTGATAGAATGTGTTCTCAGAGTCATATGAATGTACCATCGTACTCTCCAATACATGTCAATGTTAAACATTGCTAGAACATAACTAATATTGTCATTACATACTAACATCATATTTTGGTGGAATGTATCATCAAAGTTACATGAATGTTAGATCATACCCTACTAATAACTTCATCCATGTTCATTATATTGAATAAATATTGCATATTACTTTTGTATAAATCTATTTACTAATTTTATATAAAATTTCCTCCAATAATTATGATTTCTACTGTGTTTACGAATTTATACTATATTTTAAACTCTTATAAAATATTCTTAGAGCTTAAATAATTTCAATTCTATTTGTTTTTTTAATATAATTATTTTTTGAAAAAATATTACAAATAACTTTAGTAGTAATTATTTAGGATATTAATTTCTTTATGCGGACGATGTAATCTTTTTATATATACATCCAATCAAAATACATCAGAGTGTCACTTTCTAAAATTAGTTCTTTACCTATCTTCACAAAATCTACCAAAAGTGATTTAATTAGATACACAAATAAACAAAAATTTTAAACTATCAATATATATAAATTAAATTCATTATTTAATTATTAATCACATCATAGCTCATCAAGTTAATGTTTGTATATTTTTTAAGAGTTTAAATATTGATTTAGTCAAAAAGAAAATACTATATAGTAATAGTATATTACTTTAAAAAAATAATAAAAAAAGTAATAATATTTATTACATAAATATTTAATCAGAATTTACTATTATACCATTTATTTGTCTTGTATTACAAATTTAGTTTTTATTATATTTATTATTAAAATATATTAATAAATATCTATGTGAATTTGATTGAATGATGTGAAAAAATGCACTATTATTAAATTCCTAAAATGCACTATTATTGCACAATATGTTCACTAATTCATGTGCATCGTGCCAAAATTATTATTACATTTTTGTCATATACTCCACGCAACTACTATCTAAAAGGTTTTACATCAACTTATGTCTTATAAAATGACGGTGGTCACTCTCTTAGTATGCCAACACAATGTTGCCATTATAGACTAGCACGAGATAGAATGTGATCTCAAAGTCCTCTAAATGTATCACCATACTCTTCAATATATGTCACAGCCGAACATGTTGCTAGCACACAATGTTGTCTTTACAGACTAGCACCATATGGCACATGGATTCGAAGTACCGTGTTGCATAACTCTCACAACCGATTCATGTGCATCTTGTCAATATTTGTGATTACATTTTTGACATGTACTCTAAGCTACAATTGATAAAAGATTAACTTGTTTAGTGATCAATTGACTGAATATTTTGGTGAAATGTGTCATCAAAGCCCACTGAATCAACCATCATACTCTCTGATATATGTCAAAGCTGAACACATTAGCACACAATATTGTCTTTGTAGACTAGCATCAAATGCCATATGAATTTGGGGTATTGTGCGACATAACATGTCAAAGCTTATGGTTACATTTTTGCCATACTCCGAACAACAATCGAAAAAAGGCTAAGTTATTTAGTAGTTGACCGAGTGAGTATTTAGAGAAATGTGTCTTCAAAATTCCTTGAATATGCCATCATACTGTCTAATATATATCAAAACTAAACACGCTATCAACACACATGATTGTAATTGCAGACTAAACACGCTATCAACACACATGATTCATGCACATCATGTGAAAGCTTGTAGAACGTGTCCTCAAAACTCTATGAATGTACCATCATATTTCTCCAATATAAACTAAAATTGAACATTTTGCTATCATACAATGTCGTCCTTACAGACTAGCAATAAATGTCACATGGATTCGAAGTAACGTGTTGCATAACCTGCAAGTTGATTCATGTGCATCATGTCAAAGCTCGCGATTACGTTTTAGTCATATACCCCAAACAACAATCGAGAAAAGACAAAATTGTTTAGTAGTTACCTGAGTGACTATTTGATGGAATGTGTCCTCAAAACTTGATGCTTACGTTTTCATTTTTTATTTTCAATAATTTTTATTTAAACTTTTAGATTTTGTTTTTTCTTTATTTTATAAAATAGAACAAAATAAAATATTTTAAAAAGAATTATAAATATGAGATGATTTCCACATCACTTCATTTAATTGTTATATCATCAAAATTGGAAAAAAAAAATGAGGTTCAAAATTAAGGATCAAACAAAACAAGGACTTAAAATTAAAAGTACATTTAATTAAGCCAATTCAGTGACACTCACATTATAGTGGTATGGTGCTTTGCATAGCATATTTAACAAGTAGTTCTATGCTCTTGGTTTTGTATGATGCATGGCAATGAACTTATGGATTGGAGTTTGAAACATGTTCAGTGTTGGTTGAAGCTGTCAGTGCAACATGTATACGGTTGAAATATGAAAAAGTGGTAGTAGTTATTCATAGTGTGACGTGAAAGCTCACATGACAAGCATTGGGTACATTTTATTAAATTTTTGACAAAGTTGTGTACATTTAATTTTGAGTCTTTTGATATAGTGCACAATTTATTATTGGTTGGTGGTGAAATCAGAACATTTGATTTTGATGACATGGACTGGAAGAGTAGACTTCAATGTGTATTTTATCCTTTTTATAAATAACACTTGGTGTATTGGGTGGGTGTAACTGTTGTCCTAGTTGTAGGTTCAAAATATATACTAATAAATATTTTTAAAAATAAATAAATATGACCAAGTCTATCAAACATTCCTCTACACAAGTGTTTTAAAGCACTTTTTTCACAAAGTATTTTGAAAAAAAAATGAAAAATAGTAGAATACAATAAGAGTACATTATTACATTTATATGCAAAAATAATATGAAATTTTCTTCTGTAAAAAATTGGTAACAATGTACAATGATATGCTATATGTAGAAGTAAGTGGATGGATCAGTTGCATTTGTTGTGTCTTTACAAAGAATAGATCGGGCTTCAATTACTGAGCGAGGAGGCTCAATATCTTTCTCTTGCAATGCATTTCCTCTTAATCTTTGCATCTGGGAAGCAAATGTGTCATCCAATATCTACAAAGTGAAACAATCAACAATAATCTTAGTCATTATAAAGTATATAAAATATTGCCTATTGTATCCAAAAACACAAGAAAAAACAACGCAAGTTATTTTTATTGATTCTAGTATTGACTTACCCCAAGAGCGTAGCAAGACCCATTGTACCATATCCTATTTTCTTTCCTTCCTTCTAGAAATTTCAAAACAATCTAGTACATTTAATAAGAATAAATTAGATTATATCCGAGGAAAGAGTCAGAGCCAATTAGGTGACACATAACATAACCTTTTAGTAGTAGTTGAAGTAGTTGGTCTAACCTGTCCCATTCTGTCCCACAATCCACGACATATTGCTATAAAGAGTTGGCTGGTAAAAACCTCATGAATGTTGGAGATGAAGTCAACAAGAAGTGAATTCAACAACTGCATTCTTTCACGAACTTCTGCCTCTCCATCTGCTTCTCTTGTTTCCTCAAGGATCTTTTTCAGCCGTGTGCTCTTATTAGCTTGAATCTGAACAGTTAAAAACTCTACTTAAACTATATATCAAATGTAAATGTAAATAATTAAGACTTTCAAAGCCAAACAATTTTTTTTTATGATATATAGATTTAAGCATTTCTAGCGGCATAAAGATTTGTGAGACTGTTTGAGAGAGTTTGTGAAAAGAATTTATGAAATGTCCATAAGCAATTTATTTCCCAAAATTCTCTAGGATAGCTTATGAAAACAACTAATAGTTTATATGAAAATAGTTACTTTATTTTATCGTTTGTCATAGAAATTCATTAAGCACAAATACTTTCAAAACCAAACAATTTTTTTATGATATATAGATTTAAGCATTTCTAGTGGCATAAAGATTTGTGAGACTGTTTGAGAGAGTTTATGAAAAGAATTTATGACATGTCCATAAGCAATTTATTTCCCAAAATTCTCTAGGATAGCTTATGAAAACAACTAATAGTTTATATGAAAATAGTTACTTTATTTTATCGTTTGTCATAGAAATTCATTAAGCACAAATACTATGTTTTATACAATGATATAGAGCTAACATAGAAAAGTGGAGTCTAAATGAATGTCTTACATTGTTGACAAGATTCCCTATTATTGCTTGCAAATAAGTTTTGTATCTAGTTCTCAATAGCACGGTTATTCCATTCATTTGCTCCCCAAACAACTTCTTATCTCCCATGACAGGTAGACAGGATGCCCATGAATTTAGGATGTCTTCCACTCTACAATGAAGGACATCAAGAATCCTCTTGATGGTGTTCAAGAATATTCCCAACTGAATTAAACAAGTTGTTAAATCATAAGATAATATAATATGTAAACACAAAATAGATAGGAACAACCAAAATATATAAACATGCATGCATCCAGAGAACTTACTTGGCTAGGAACCAATTGAACTGTAGCTGATTGTCTTCTTGCTAGCTTTTGAACTTGCAAGTGAAGTCTCTGTGGTATGCTATCTTTCAAAGGAGTTAAAATGTCACTGTACTGTTTTTCAAGCGATTTCACAATTGCCCTTTCAACATTTGCAACAGCCTTCCAGAAAGAAAAGGGGAAAATGTATATTAGAGAAGACAGACATTATATCAAAAAAGGGATCTTAAATAATTGCACATAGATATGTTTTAGGACTTACATTTTCCAAATACAGTGAGTATTGAGGCCATCTACTGATTACCACTTCGTACTGGATTAGGTTGTCTTTAATGTGTTCATACATTTTCTCAGCAAATGGGGAGGTGGAATGGTTTGTTGTTACTCCAGCCCATGGAACCTGTGTCATTTGTTTGTATTAAGGAAGGGTGATTTCATTTATAGATTTAAGTGTTTTATTTGTACATAGAATAACTAAAATAACGACTCGATTACCTTTTCTGCTTTACAAAGATCAAGTGAACTAAGTTGCATATCCTGTATCCAAACCACGATGTAGTTGTGGAACAAATTTCTCGAGTCTACACCTCCCTCCACAGAACTGAATCATGAAGAGTATCGAGTGTCAGAAATGATATGGTAATCTTGTGGAATCTAAAGTTTTTGTGCTGTATTTAGTGGTGCAAGGGGAAAAGTTTCATTGCCAAACAAACCTTATATTCCATGACTCAAGATCCCGTTCAAAGTCTGCAGTTGCCACTAGAAGCTCATTCACATGTGGCTGTGGATTTGATGGTGGCCACGCAGAAAGGAAAGTTTTCAGTCGTTTACAGAGCTCTGTGCTATAAATGGCTGCTGTGATGTTTGCCAGGTCAATTGAACTGAAAATTGAATAATTGATCTCAGAATGCAATCCAAGTTAAAATATATGAAGCAAAAAATGAAAATATGTGCAATGCTGCTACCAAAGATATGAGTAGAAAAACTTTGGGAAATGAAAATGATAACGAAAAACTAAGTTCTGAAACCAAGAGAATCTTGAAATTTAACATGAAGCCAAATACCTGGGGAAAATATGCTGGCCATGGACTGTATGATGGCTGTTGATCTTTATGTCTGCCTGAATTTCATTCCTTATAGAATTACAAAGGTTTTTCATCTTCAGGTATGCTGTTGAGATGGTAATGGTGTCCATTAGGTAACTTTCAGAGGTGCTTGAAACAAATTCATCAGTCTCCATCATGTGTTTTCTACACCTTTTTCTTGCTGCAGTCTGTCCACAGTAACCATTTCATTTATACTCCAAAACAGAAATGTAGTTATTGTTGCAAGATTGATCCAGAAAAACCTTATGATATGAAGTGAATTATTTTTTTTTTTATAAATCTCATAAGCCATTCATAGATATCCCTAAATCTTTTTCAAGCACACTCTAATATTGTAATATGCTTGAAGGCATGAAGTTATATTGAACAAAAGCATCAGTTATCAGTAAATGACTACATAAAGTTACCTGCAGATAGTTCTGTAGAATAGTTTGAGCATCTGTAGATAATATATCATGAAGACTACTGTAGACCTGTAGAGCAGGATGTAGAGCTGGTGCTGCAGAATCAGATGCTGGACCGAAATGATCGGTTAAACCTGTTGGCGAGTTCTCATCAAGCGATTTGTAATTCTCAAAAACAGTCGCTAATAGTCTTTCGATTTGAGTTTCACAATCCAAAAGTATACTTCTCTGTGACAACAAACAAATAGAGGAACTGTCATTCCTTTCATGATTTGAAAATACTCTACAGCAAATACTCAAGTTTTCCATTCCTTTCATGATTTTTTTTGGGTCATGTAAGAAACTGATAGCAGAAATTGATAGGAACAAATGAAAAGAAAGAATAGTTGTATTGAATGAATGAGAAAGAATAAGAGAGATCTCTCTCCTCCAAGGGTTTCCGCTCCTGCAAAGGATTTCTCCTATCAAAACTCTCAAATGTAATTAGTGAATCTCCTTTTATTTTTATTGCTCTATTTATACCAGATATTCTAGATAACTACTTAACTTCTTCAAGTGTTCTGCTGAATACAAATATACAGGTTGTCTACTCTAAAGTCTAAGCTAATCTCATTCTTAACATGTTAAAAAGAAGTAAGTATGAATAACATGATATTCCGATGTATATGATTTAAGAAGTTACCTCTTGCCTGGTCAGACTCCTCTCACTTCTGGCCTTCATTAGGGGATCAAGCAACTCTTTCACAAGCTCTAGGCAGTCCTTGGTTGGAGTTGCTACATTCATCACCTGTAATAGATATCTACAAGAAGACTACAAATGTAAAGGTTCAAAATTGAAAAGAAATTTCACGTTGTGTAAAGAATGTTCAAAAAACTAATTCTTTTTGCCTTGTCCACCCCAAATGACATTCAATTACCTCAATTTAGAATATGAATTGGAAACTCCATAGTAGTCGGCAAAAGTATCTAACAACCATTTCCATGGCCCATTTAGCCGCAAGTTTCCGGAGTGGAAACGCTGTGCACTCATTGCACCCTCCAACAATATATCATAAGCTTGAGTTTCCACAACAGGAGCACTCTGCAGAATATATAAAAACAGTTAAAACAATAAGTCTATGCTCAGACTCAATGAATAGAAAGAAACAATTATGTTGGTGGTTACTGGCTGTAACCCAAGTAAAACTACTCATAAGATGTGCCTTTAAAGAAGATAAATCCAATTAGTCCTTTGTTTGATCGAACTAGAATAACTTTCATTTTATACCTACATTGGTAACCTGATTTACTTAGTGAATATGTATGATCCTCTCCATACTCAAACATTTACTCTCATAAAGAGGGTAAAGAAATCAAAGCCTAGTTCGTAAGGAACAATTTTTCCGATTCATTCCATCTGCAATGCTTGATATAATGTAATTTTTTGTCTTTGTCCGGTTGTTAACTTGGAAGATGATATTCTTACTGTTGAATACGAAAACTATTGAGAGACATATTAAATAACCCGTGTGTTTCAACTACACAGCGGAAGTTCTTTTTATATAGATAAAAAGGAATACAAATAGACAGTAATACTAACGGGCCAGAATACTTACAGCCCATCTAATCTAACTATTTACATTCTAATATTTTAACACTCCCCCTCGAGCTAGAGCATATAAATCAAATACACCCAGCTTGTTACAAATATAACTAATTCTAGGACCTCGCAATGACTTTGTAAAAACATCTGCCAACTGATCATTGGAATTGACAAAGCTGGTGATGATGTCACCCGATTCGATCTTTTCTCTAATAAAATGACAGTCTATCTCAATATGCTTGGTCCTCTCATGAAATACAAGATTTGAGGCAATGTGCAGTGCAGCTTGATTATCACATATTAGTGTCATTGTGCTGGCCTCTTCAAATTGAAGTTCTTTCAGTAACTGTTTCAACCAGATGAGTTCACATGTTACTAGTGCCATGGCCCTGTATTCTGCCTCAGCGCTGGATCTTGCAACAACATTTTGTTTCTTACTCTTCCAAGATATTAAATTTCCTCCAACAAGTACACAATACCCGGAAGTGGATCGTCTATCTGTGGGTGAGCCTGCCCAATCGGCATCTGAGTAGCCAACTATCTGAGTATGTCCTCTATCTTCATAAATAAGGCCTTTTCCAGGTGCACTTTTGATGTATTTCAGAATTCGAATTACAGCATCCATATGTTCTTGGCAAGGAGAATTTAAGAACTGGCTTACCACACTGACAGCGAAGGAAATGTCCGGACGAGTAACTGTGAGATAGTTTAATTTCCCAACCAATCTCCTATATCTTCCTGAATCTGATAGAGGCTCCCCCTGATTAGGTAGGAGTTTGACATTTGGATCCATAGGAGTATCAACTGGCTTGGCATTTAACAGACCTGTTTCTTCAAGAATATCCATAGCATATTTTCTTTGTGAAATTACAAGGCCATCCTTGGATTGGGCTACCTCAATACCCAAAAAATAACGGAGTTTACCAAGGTCTTTAGTCTGAAATTGATTTGAAAGATGTTTCAACTGGAGTATTCCTTGCTGATCACTACCAGTTATAACAATGTCATCCACATAAACAATAAGATAGATGCACCCTTGGGCTGAGTGACGATAAAATACAGAGTGATCGGCTTCACTACGAATCATACCAAACTCTTGTACTACCGAGCTGAATCTGCCAAACCAAGCTCTAGGAGACTGTTTAAGACCATAAAGAGACCTGTGCAGCCGACAAACCATGGTGGAAGACTCCCCCTGAGCAACAAACCCTGGTGGTTGCTCCATATAAACTTCCTCTTCAAGATCACCGTGCAAAAAGGCATTTTTAATGTTAAGTTGATGGAGAGGCCAATGTCGAATTGCTGCAATGGAGAAAAACAGTCTGACAGATGCCATTTTGGCAACAGGTGAGAATGTATCGCTGTAATCCAACCCAAAAATCTGAGTATATCCCTTGGCTACCAACCGAGCCTTAAATCGATCAATCTTACCATCAGGGCCAACCTTCACTGTATAGAGCCAACGACACCCGACTAAAGACTTCCCATGAGGTAAAGGAACCAGTTCCCAAGTACCACTGCTTTGTAGAGCACACATCTCATCAAGCATTGCTTGCCTCCACTCAGGGTGGGATAATGCTTCACCTGTAGTTTTAGGAATAGAAACAGAAGACAAAGAGGACAAGCAAGTGTAATGCAAAGGAGAAAGACGATGATAACACAAATCAATATAATGAGGAGATGGATTACGGGTTGTGCGAATATCCTTACGAAGAGCAATGGGAAGGTCATGCTCAGGTGGCAGGGCCGGATCCGGAGGTGGCGTCGGAGGAGAGTCTGGAATGGGAACAGGAACAGGCACAACAGAGGGTAGGCGACGACGCTGATATGTTTGTAGTGGTCGTGGAGGTTGGGGGGCAGACTCGACAGGTTCGATAGGAGTAAGAGTGGGTGGAATAGGGATAACTACCTGAGGAGGTTCGGGATTAATGTCCTGATGGGGCTCAGTAGCTATATGGGTAGATTTAAAATATGGTACAGACTCGAAAAAGGTAACATCGGCTGATGTAACGTAGCGGTGTAGTGTAGGAGAATAACAACGATTGCCCTTTTGGGACCGATGATAACCGAGAAAGACACACTTGAGTGATCGAGGTGACAATTTGTCCAAACCAGGAGATAAATTGTGGACAAAACACGTGGACACAAAGACACGAGGTGGTAGTGGGTGAAGAGGGGAATGGGGAAAGAGGACCGAATGAGGGATATTGCCATCAAGGACAGAAGACGGCATACGATTGATAAGGTAGCATGCCGTTATGACTGCATCCCCCCAAAAACGGAATGGAACATTGCCATGGATAAGTAAGGTTCGTGTGGTTTCAATGAGATGCCGATTTTTGCGTTCGGCTACCCCATTTTGCTGGGGTGTATGAGGACATGATGTTTGGTGTAGAATACCATTGGAAGCCATAAAACTTTGAAACTGATGGGACAAATATTCTCGAGCATTATCACTTCTTAAGGTACGAATAGAAATCTCAAATTGAGTTTTAATTTCTTGATAAAATTGCTCAAAAATGGAAAGCAGTTCAGCTCTATTTTTCATTAAAAATAACCACGTACAACGAGAGTAATCATCAATAAAAGTAACAAAATACCTAGACTCTAAGGTAGACACAGTACGAGAGGGACCCTAAACATCAGAGTGAACTAAAGCAAAGGGAGATGATACTCTTTTATTGACTCGATCAGGAAAATTACTACGGGTGTGTTTCCCTAACTGACACGACTCACAATGTAAAGTAGACAACTTAGACAAACTAGGCACCAGTTTTTGCAGTTTGGTAAGACTTGGGTGTCCTAGCTGAGCATGGATAGTATGAGGGGACTCTGTTGCAGAGCACGTCTTGGAAGATGTAGAAAGGTAATAGAGGCCTTGAGACTCACATCCGACGCCAATCGTCCGTCCCGAACTCCGGTCCTGCAAGGTAACATTATCATTAGTGAAAGTAATAATACAGTCATGGGACCGAGTCAATCGACTAACTGAAAGTAAATTAAAAGGGCATCCAGGTACATAGAGAACAGATGCAACTGAAATGGAAGGGAGAATTTGGACAGTGCCAACTCCTTGAGACCGGGTTTGAGTACCATTGGCAGAAGTTATAGTAGGTAAAAAACCAGATGTAGAGAGTGAAGAAAAGAGACCTTTATTACCAGTGACATGATCAGACGCACCAGAATCAAGAACCCAAGGGCCAAGAGAAGATGAGTGAGAGAGGTAAACAGATGAGTTACCAGTATGTGCAACCGAAGTAGGAGAACTAGAGTTCGGATGACTCTGAACCCATCGAAGGAAATCTTCAT
The DNA here is from genome assembly GCA_037974755.1 of Cicer yamashitae. Lineage (NCBI taxonomy): Eukaryota > Viridiplantae > Streptophyta > Magnoliopsida > Fabales > Fabaceae > Cicer > Cicer yamashitae. Next base: position 50,772,179 of record JBBPBQ010000004.1, read on the forward strand.
AATTTGCCGGGGAGCCTTGTGGAGATGGTGTAGTCTGAACAGTGGCAGAAGGATCAAGCTGAGTTGCATTTATCGAAGACGGAGGCTTACCATGCAACTTCCAACAGCAATCAATAGTGTGTCCAAGCCGATGACAATGCTCACATTTGGGACGAGGCTTAGAGTTGGATGGTCCTCCACGAGAGCGATTCTGATTATGTCCCTGAGATGCAAGGGCAGCAGTGTCACCTGGAGCTGAAGTCATAGAATGCTCAACTGGATGCTTTGCTGGTACTCGAAGGAGGATCGCTGAGGTAGTAGACATATCCGGAACAGTAACAGACCCCAGAATTTGATCACGAGTTGCAGAGTACTCCTGGGGTAGGTCATAGAGTGCAAGGAGCATGAAGAAGGTGCTGCGTTGTTCCAACTCTTTCTTCCGTTCAACGGGATTACTTGCAGCAGGAGGGAGAAGCTCATTAAAATCATGAAGTGCACTATGAACGGTGCCTAGATATGAAGAAATCGAGCCATCTATTGTCTTCGGAGTAATGATATTCAGCAAGCGGTGACAAACTCCATAGAGACGTTGAGTGTCGTTAGTATAGAGTGCCTTTGCTTGACTCCAAACTGATTCACACGTGAGATGTGGACGGAAAATCGGTTTGACATCTGGATGAAGTGTAGACTTAATGACACTACACAGCTGAGCATCTATCTGTTTCCATTTGGATGTTTCAGTCGCAACCACCTTTTCAGGATTTTGAGTGAGATGGTCCTCGTAACCTTGACCAAGCATCCATAGTTTGATGTCGGCGGTCCAACTATCATAATTTGACCCATTCAATTTTTCGACAGAGAGAGGAGAAGTGATGTAGTTGGTGAAAATGCTCTTTGTTTCAGACTGAGACGTCATGGTCAATAAAGAGTGCCAAAAAACGCGTCGAAACCGGGAAAACAGGGGCTGTTTGAACTGGAACTCGTATATCCGTAACTCGAAACTCAAAACTGAGGGCAAATATGGAAGCAGGAGGCCGAGGCGAGTGCCACGGAAGAAGCGGCGCCGTGAACGGCTGCCAGACGCGCCGTCACGCGCGGCTGCTGCTGGCGGCGCGTGGATCTCACGCGCGTGAGGACTGGAGGCGCGTGAGGGCGCGTGGAGGTGTTTCTGGTGGCGCGTCTGAAGGGGTAGGCCGATCTGGGGTGTGCGACACTGCTGGCGTGGTCGTTCGTCGAAAAAAATCGTCGGAGACAGCAACAACAGTGACGGCAGTGGCGGCGGTGCGTGGACGGATGGATAACAAATCTTGGAATCAGTGTATCAAAGGCAGGGAGGAGGAAACCGGAGTTGAGAACACGGTTTGACGGAAAAAATATTCACCGGAGACAGTAGGTCCACCGGGTAGTTGACGATCAGGGTTATCTCTCAACAGACTCTAGATACCATGTTGAATACGAAAACTATTGAGAGACATATTGAATAACCCGTGTGTTTCAACTACACAGCGGAAGTTCTTTTTATATAGATAAAAAGGAATACAAATAATACTAACGGGCCAGAATACTTACAGCCCATCTAATCTAACTATTTACATTCTAATATTTTAACACTTATATTAACAAACTGGAAAATTTTCTATTTGTTAAACTAATATTCATTGAACTTAATTACTTAAGTAAATCTTGATATTCCTTAAAAAAAAGAGAGTAAATCTTGATATAAGTATAACCTTTATATGATTGTTGTCATCACTAGTCATTGTACTTCCAATGGAGAGTTGGATCTTGCCAACACATTCATTGTCATCATGATTTATTGGCCACCACCGAATTCTGTCACTCTGCATATTCAATTCAAGATAATTATATCCAATTCAAGATAATTATTACATGAATTTGGATGGTGTAAAGAGAAAGAAGGGTAATATCTATGAACGAATATGGCAGCAGAGTGCATACAGGATTATCATTGAGGTATGAAATTGGAATCCTGGCTTCACCATGAACTGCCTTCTTAGAATCTTGGACTTCTACAAGTAAAGCATCTCCTTGGCTCAATGGGAAACTGAAATTACATGACAGTTTTAAGATCTCTAAGATTATTAACAACATAAAGTGTATTTCGACAAGTAAGAAACATCGGAACTTAAATAGTAATGTATGATTTTCAACAGTTAAGAATTGTTCCTCGCGTAAAGTTCCTTCAACAACAGTCTAAAGACTCGTAATCACGCTAAAATGTATTTTTTCATATGTTTCTTCCAACAGCAGGTCAGTTAGAAACAGTCTTCCTAGTAAAAACATAAAATGATAGAAGTAGAAGATGAAACTTACAAATCATGATAATCTCCACTTCCAGGGCGAAGAAAAATTGCAGAACACAACTCTGATGCATTTTCTTCTGTTGCACTCTTGAGTTGGATCAAACAATACAATGGCTCTACAAGAAAAACATAGATTACTTTAAACTCATTCATATATATGCAATAACAGGATTAACCTTTATAAACAAAATTAAAAGCTCAATATATCAGCTCATGAAGGGTAAAGTGTGTAACACTATCAATGTCAAGGTTTCAACCTATAAAGCGGAAAAGAGTTGCAGAAACCTTCCTCAAACATGCACTAACCTTCTGCTGTCGCTGAGAATGATGCTGACTTCATTGAATTTATACCACTTTTCACAAGAGATGAAACATGCCGGACATACTCCATTCCAGCTTGCTTATACATTGATCCTCGGTTTGAAAAAGTACTCTTAAGTTTTCGCCTTTGTATAATACGAAGTTTCTTCACTGCAAGTTTCACATGGTAGCCTCAATTGTTTAGAGCACAATCAAAACTATATTAGTAATTTTTCATATATATATATATATAGGCAAATGCTAACAAGTGCCCTTGGGGCACTTGTTAGTGATCTAAATATAGAAATAAAGTGTTGAATTTGTATTGGAACTTGCGTATTCAACTTTTTAAAAGTTAAAATTTTGTTTTTATCAAGATAAAATTTCTACTTTTGGTTTCTTAACAATTGCCCTAAGGGCACTTGTTAGCAAGACCTACATATATATATATATATGTATGTATGTAAGTAAGTGTTTATGTAACTTAAAAACAAAACAAACAAATGCGATTTTGTACCTCAATGTACAAAAATAAAAGCATTTACAATTTATAAGGTTACCTTCCACTCTTATTTTCCCTACAACCTTCTTCGTCTTGAGAGGTATTGTTTGTTCTGAATTCCTTGTACTGCCTTCAGTTGGCTTTATACCTCGAGGTTGCAACAAGAACTCATGCAATCTATGGAATTAGAGAAATGATTGAGGGATATATAAAACCAAATAAGTGTTTTGATTAAAGCCTTATAAAATAAAAAATGCGTTTTTATAAAACCATATGAAACCTACCCAAATGCACTTCGAAGAGCCAGACACTCATCTTTTAGAAACTCTGGTGCCTCTGTACAGCCTCTTGCCCATGCTTGCAGGCATAGACGAATGCATGCGTCATAAGTGATAAGGGTTTGCCAGGCCTGTTGACTATTGCAACCGCTGAGATGACATGGCATAAAAGGAACAAAAGGATATCAATATGATTTTCAAAATGATAACATGAACTAAATATTACTAAAGCTAATATGTAGATTGAAATCTCAGACTCAAGACACTTGAATTGAAAACCTGCATCATAAGAGTGGCAACTTATTTGTATAATTGTGTTGTTTGTATTTTTTATTTATTTGTTGATCTCATACTAGGTTTTACCAAAATGCATGAAGTTCAAGTTATCCATAATAACAGCTATGTGATAATTGTTACACAATAAAATAGTAAGTTAAAAAGTTTATGCTTGACAGGACCTGGTGTTGTGATATTGCAAGTGAGGAGTCGGCCTTTCTATGTCGTGTGTAGAACTTGTTTCCTGTCTGCACATTTTAACATCATATGAACCTTAATTAATATCAGTAAGGAAAGAAAACTTCCAAAAAGAGGATCAATTATAGCAATACCTTTCATCAACAACAATATCAGGTTTTTGTTCAATTGAACACTCACTTCTTTCCCCTTCACAATTCACAGATTCTCTGGATGGCCAAGATCTATGCTGCAGAGTTGTTTCATCAACTTCATTCGCCACGGAGCCTTCGGAATAAGGAAGATCAGCTTGACAATCAATAATAGGAGGAGCACTTGGAGTAGCCAATTCAACTGGATCATTATTCACATTACTCAGATTTTGAAACTGAACACCTCTTCCAGTTCCACATGGAGTAATTTTCTTTTGAACAGATTTATTAAAACCTAATTCTCCATCTGTGAATCTCCTAGCACTAACACTATTAGGAACTTGAATAGTTAGGTTTTCATTTACTAAACCTTTCCTCAAAATTCCACTAGGTTTTAGGGTTTTAGGTTTAATACCAATACGAAATCCAAACAATTGATCCTCATCATAGCACTGTGCAATTGGAGTGTCCAATGAGTCAAGAACTCTATCTTCTTCGTCTTCATAAAAATCAGTTTCAGCAGAAGGATCAGGCAATGAAGAAACACTTTCATCATCAGTGAGAGTGTTAGCATAATCGTGATCATTGAATCCGAAAGCGAGGTTACGTGGTGGAAGCAAAGAAGAGTGAAATTTAAGAGGAGGAAGAGAAGGAGACTTTGGAGTGAGAGAATTGGAAATGTTGGTGAAAAGAGGAGATCTTGGAAGGAGGGGAGAGCGTGTTCGATTTTGAAGCTCTTCTTCAGCTTGTAGTTGCGATGATCCCTGTTTTGTTTTGTGTTGTGTGAATGAGAGAAGGAATCATTCAAAAAGGAAAATAATAATAATAAGACATATAAAGAAAGAAAGTAAAGTAGTTAAATTGAATGAAATGTGTTTGAGGAATAATAATAATTATAAAGAAGAAAGGAAAGGTTACACACACTTACACGATTGATCCATTGGATAGCGGTTTCGTCGAGGCCTTCAGTGAACATGTTTTAGTTTTAATTTTCTTGGAGAGTAGAAGAAGGTGTTGAGATCGGAGAAGAATGAAAGGAAGCTGCGAAGGAGAGAGAGAGAGAGAGATACATAGAATAGAAGTGAGAGACAATAGAGAGTAGAAAGAGGGTAATGTAGAGAAGAAGAGTAGACTATTACTTACAGCACACCGAACCCGCTGCCAACGGCTACTTTCCTGTCTATTTTCAAACCTTTATATATCAAATATGATTCATCGCACTATCTATATTTTTCTGTAATCCTTTTTTTTAGGGAGTTTTCTTATAATCGTTATTTATTATGTCTTTTCTATTTTTTTTTAATCTATTATGTCTTGTATTTTTATTTTTTTTTATGAAATTATATCTTGTTTTTGAATTTGTTTGGAAAGATAATAAATACTCTGCATATTTCAAATAACTAAAATCATATAGAAAGAACTGAAAATTATAATATTTATTTTAGTTTATTATCTTATTCATGTTAAAAAGGGCAAAATTCATATCTTCTATGTATTATAGAGACGAATTTTAGTATTAACAAATTCCGTATGGATTAAAATAAAATAACAAAGATAAAAATTAAGACGAGATATATTTGAAATCATGAAGAATATTTTTTTTTTTACTATGACTAAAATCGAAAGGTGACATTGGATTTTTTGTAGTCATTGACTGCACGCATTCCCGCATATTAAGTTTGAACATTTTAATTTTTAGATTTAATTGTAATTTTAGTTCCACTATTTTAACCAAGTCACGGAATTGGTCCCCTATTTTTATAAGTCGACAGTTTTGGTCATTTTCTCAGTTTTTTGAACTTAAAAATGACAACTTGACATATTTTAAATGATGTAACAAATGATTTTATGATATAGAATCATTTGGATACATTAATTATTCATATGACATTAATTAAATTACAAAAATTAAAAAATATTGAAGTTAAAAGTTAAGTTTTTATTGTGATTTCATGAGTGTTAATCATTTTATATCATCATATTACACGCCGGATTTTTTTAAAGAATGTCAAATCGTCATTTTTTAATTCAAAAATCTAAGAAAGTGATCAAAACTGTCAACTTTTAAAATAGAGAATTGATTATAGGATTTGATAAAATTTCGGAGACTAAAACTGCAATTAAACTGAGACAGTCATGCAGTCACTCACTGCGTGAATGCATATAGTGACAATACAGGTCAATCAAAAGATAGTATATTTATAGTGACAAAATACATAAGGATGTCAATTTGCATCTCTAAGGGAGGATCTTTGCTAGAAATGTCCTCTTTGATGTCCCATGGGCGGAGAATTTTTCCCTTTAGAGACATGGAACGGGAGAAAATCTTCTAAAGATAATATGAAAATATGAATAAGGATCATACTTCATGCCTTGCGTCCCCTAATAATTCACCGTAGTTCTGTCTATATATATATATATGTGTGTGTGTTTATGCGCGCGCGTGCGCATATGCATATATTTCATAAGTTATATTTATTTGTCTTTTTACACCATTCGTGTACAAATTTATTTGATATGTAATACTTTTTGTTGTTACAAAATTAAAAATAATGTCTTAATATTACATTTTGTTTTATAATTAAATTTCAACTATTTTATTTTTAATATGATTGAAATTAATAGGTTTTGATTATTTTTTTATGTTGATAGATCCCAATAGATATCCGCAAAAATAAGAGTCTAAATCATTCTGCTCGGTTGACATCCCTACAAATACATATTCTCTTACCAAAAAAAACTTTTAGTTTATTTCTACTCTAAGTGGCTTGAGGATTGTCCTATTGGTCTTGATCTTTTTGTTGCTTTAGACTTTGGTTCTCTCTTTGCCATTGCCACCTACTTCCAACAACACCTGTGAGAATGATTTGAAAATTGTACAAATAAAATAGAATAAATTGAGAGGATTAGTTGTTAAAGAAATTAATGTCATTGCAAGGATGTTTCCTTTCCTGCTTAATTTTCAACCTTATGCCAAATTGAGGTGGCAAAAAGTCAAGCACCAAACCCACAGATTCCACCGTACACGTGCAATCATGCTTCTACTAACTACTCACCAACCAAAACAAAACAACCACTGCCCTCTACTTAAAGCCTCAGAAGCCTTTTGTTCATCTTAGTCATACAATACAAAGTCTATGAACATGGCAACCATTAATCCACAAAATGACAACCAAAGTGTTTTCTCAAGCTTGATCATTGACTCAGACCCTTTAAACTGGGATTCAGCTGCTAATTCACTAAAGGGTAGCCACTTTGAGGAAGTAAAACGCATGGTAGCAGAGTACAAGAAACCAGTGATTTGTCTTGGTGGGGTAGAGACACTAACTATATCTCAGGTGGCTGCTGTTGCTAACAGTAACTCACATGTTAAGGTTGAACTCTCAGAGTCTGCAAGGGCTGGTGTTGAAGCTAGCTGCGAGTGGATCGCCGAAAACATTGACAAAGGCACTGCTATATATGGTGTTACCACTGGCTTTGGTGCTGCTTCACATAGAAGAACAGAACAAGGTTTTGCTCTTCAGAAGGAGATGGTTAGGTGAGGTTCAACTCTTAATAATGAGCAGTAGTGAATATATTGCTTTGACCCTTTTAGAATTAGTTTTTAGCTCATGGAAATTTCTCACTAGTTCTTCTTAACTTACCTTATAGTTTATGAAAAAAATGAATGAGATATATAAGCTAATTACTTGTACAACAAGTTAATGTTTAAGAACAGATATCATAGTATGGATTTTTTAACATTAAGTATTTGTGCAAAAAATTATGCAAAGTGGTTCTTTGTTATGCAATTGAGGTTTTTATTGATACTTATTATTCTTTTGACTAAATCACTTTTCCTTCATAAGGTTTTTAAACTGTGCAATATTTGGCCGTGAAACTGAGTTGTCGCACACACTACCTCAGTCAGCAACAAGAGCAGCTATGCTTGTGAGGGTCAATACCCTTCTTCAAGGGTATTCAGGCATTAGATTTGAAATCTTAGAAGCTATCACCAAACTCCTCAACCATAATGTCACTCCAATCTTACCATTACGTGGTACAATTACCGCTTCCGGTGATCTAATTCCTCTGTCCTACATTGCTGCATTGCTAACCGGTAGGCGGAACTCCCGAGCCGTTGGACCCTCAAGAGAGTCCCTTAATCCCAAGGAAGCTTTCAATTTAGCAGGTCTGAATTCTGGATTCTTTGAGTTGAAGCCTAAGGAAGGCCTTGCTCTTGTAAATGGAACAGCTGTTGGATCAGGTGTGGCTTCTACGGTACTTTTTGAGACGAACATATTGGCTTTGTTGTCAGTAGTTCTATCAGCAGTTTTTACTGAAGTCATGCAAGGGAAGCCAGAATTTACGCATCATCTTATACACAAGCTGAAGTTCCATCCAGGTCAAATTGAAGCTGCTGCTATCATGGAACACATTTTAGATGGAAGCTCTTATATCAAAAACGTGAAACTGCAACAAACAGATCCATTACAGAAGCCAAGAAAAGATCGTTATGCTCTTCAAACTTCTCCTCAGTGGCTTGGTCCACAAATTGAAGTTATCCGGTTTTCGACCAAATCGATTGAAAGGGAGATAAATTCAGTGAATGACAATCCTCTGATTGATGTCAAAGGGAACAAGGCTCTGAATGGTGGTAATTTTCAAGGTACTCCTATTGGAGTCTCCATGGATAATGTTCGTTTAGCTATTGCTTCAATTGGAAAACTCGTGTTTGCGCAATTTACTGAGCTTGTCAATGACTTGTATAATAATGGGTTGCCATCAAATCTTTCTGTTGGCAGAAACCCAAGTCTTGATTATGGTTTTAAGGCCTCTGAAGTTGCCATGGCTGCTTATTGTTCTGAACTTCAATATTTAGCAAATCCTGTGACAAGCCATGTGCAAAGTGCTGAGCAACACAACCAAGATGTGAACTCTTTGGGTTTGATTTCAGCTTGGAAAACTGTTGAAGCCATTGAGATATTGAAGCTTATGTCTTCCACATATTTGGTTGCACTTTGCCAAGCTATTGACTTGAGGCATTTGGAAGAAATTTTTAAGAACACTGTCAAAAATACTGTAAGTAGAGTTGCAAAGAAAACATTAATCATAGAAGACAAAGAAGAAATTAATCCATTTAGATTTTGTGAGGAAAATTTGCTCAAAGAGGTTGATAGAGAATATGTATTCTCCTACATAGATGATCCCTCCAATGTTACGTATCCATTGATGCCGAAACTAAAGCAAGTACTTTATGAGCATGCACACATCAGTGCCATAAATGACAAGAATGTGAGCTTGTCAATATTTGAGAAGATTGGAGCTTTTGAGGATGAATTGAAGTCTCTATTGCCAAAGGAAGTTGAAAGTGCAAGGGTAGCATTTGAGAAGGGCAATCCAACAATTCCAAACAGAATTAAGGAATGTAGGTCATACCCACTCTACAAGTTTGTGAGGGAAGAACTAGGAATAGGGTTGCTGACAGGGGAAAAGGATGTCTCACCAGATGAGGAATTTGAAAAAGTATTTACAGCAATGTGTCAAGCAAAGATTATTGATCCAGTTTTGGAATGTCTTGGTGATTGGAACGGAGTTCCCATCCCAATATAATCTGCAATGTTTAAAAATAATTGGCTGACATATTTTGTTTTTCTCTTGTTACTGGCTTTTATATGAACTTGTTGAGAGAAACTTGTGTGTATTCCGATTGGTGAAAACTTTATACAAATTATGAGGACAGAATCAATGAAAAACAAGCATGTCATCACTTTTAAATACCAGTCACAAATTTACACAATTATTTACTATAATAATATAACCATGTGTAAATTATTAGCTAGTTTAATCTACACAACTTGTGTGGAAAAGATGGCATTCCTTCGGTGATGATGAATTGATGATGATGCTATCAAAAGAGCAGGATGGACAGCTGATCTTTAAAATTGCCTGTTTAAGACGTATTTAAATCCTCACATGTTTCTTCTCACCGTATGAAAGATGAAGATTAAATCCCACAAACAATTACAATAAGACTTGTCATTTTTTAAGTATCAATACCATGCATTAATCTTGTTTCCGTATGTTTAAAACATGAGAATGAACATGACAAGAACTATTTCTGTCCAAGACTGACTAGTCTCCACATGTTTTAATATATTTCCAAAAAGTTAATTATGTATATTACCGAGTCAATAATCAACATTAATAATAATGATAATTAAGGTAGCAAAATACAGGCAACTAAAAAGTCACTCTTATCCTTGAAGAGGAGCAAAATTAAACACACAGAAGAACATAAATCTAGAAGTAACTGATTAATTTTTGTTATCAGAATTGAAATGAATAAGGTATGAGACAGTCTGAGCAATTACAACTTCCTCAAATAACTTGACTAAACTAAAGCACATGAAACAAAATGGTATAAAAAAGCACATGAAACCACTCACAAAAGACAGATAGAAGGGGAACAAAGTACAGATTACATTGCAATATAAAATCATTTGACAACTATTTAGTGCAATACGCAAATAATCTGTTTTCCCTACTCAATATGCCGCAAAGCATTTGAGCTACAAAAAGAATTAAGCAAAAGTTATATCAATTGAGAATATTCCCCTTCTAGCATGTCTTTTGTTCAGTTGATGAGAGATAGCAAATAAATCAACTTTAATCTATCTTTACCGATGAGAACAAGTAATGCACAAAATAGAACGAGACAAGGAAGCCAATAGTTCCAGTTGACAGCATGATTGCAATTGCCATGAGCAGCGAATAGCCGAGATAAAGTACAGCAGAGACAGGTCCACTCAAACTCTGCAGGTCGAAAACCAAGTAGTTAATGGAGTACAAAAAGACATAAAGAGCAACAGAGCCCGATGCATAGAATGCCTTCCACCACCACCGCCAATCTTCGACACAGAGATGCATATATGTGAGGACCACAGACACTTCGGCACAAACAATAGTCAACAATAGAAGAACAACCAACAAGAAACCAAATACATAATAGAACCTCCCAAGCCAGATACTAGAAAGGATAAAGAAAAGCTCAATGAAAAGGGTTCCAAATGGAAGAGTTCCGGCACCAAGAACAAGAAGCCATGATGGATATTTACGTGCAGGAATTTCTCTTGGAATCTGATTAGTGCGCACAGGATATTCAATTTGCTCAGCTTTTGTCCCCATAAATCCTCCAATGAGGGTGAGTGGCACTGAAATGCAGAACCAGAGGAAGAATAACTCAAAATACAAGGAAATCGGGATCGCGCCAGTACTGTTGCTTCCCCAGAGAACAAAATTAAGAGCTGTTAGAATCGTAAAAGCGATTCCGGGAAAAAAGCATGCAGAAAACCAGGATATTGACCTCCACCCTTCTGAAGTCCCCTTAATGGTCCTCCAGAGACGTACACTTACATATCCGGAAGCAATTCCCAGGAATAGATATAAAAGTATCATCCCTGTTAGTAGCATTCCTCGGGATGCTGGTGACATGAAACCTAGGGCTGCGAAAACAATAGTAACACCAGCCATTCCAAGAATCTGAACCCCATCTCCAACCATCACACAGAGGAGCTTTGAGCAACAAGGCTCCCTAAATACATCACCCACAACAAGCTTCCATCCAGAAAGCTCCTCATTCATTTGAGCTTGTGTCTCTTTGTCCAATTCCTCATACCTTGCCAAGTCCCTTCTCACTGTTCTCAAGAAAATGACAAAAACAATTCCGGCTAAGAAAAAAATCACCATAAGTGAATTGAGGATTGAGAACCAATGTACTCGAGCACCCTCCATCTTTAAATAAGCATCCCAACGAGATGGCCATCTTATGTCACTTTTCACAAATTCAACTTCATATGTAAATGATATCCTCTCTTGCTCTTTTATCGGTTGATACTTGTCCAGCTCAGAGGGGCAGTTTATTGAAGAGATATTGTCATACATGTGGAGCTTCGTCATGACTTGAGGATCGCGTTTTACACTACAAGGGACAACATGAAAACCAACAATTTCATATCCAGATGCCTTATTCTTATCATTTTCAGCAATAACACCCATACCTTCCTCCCCAGTACCAATGATCTCAACACCATTTCCTTCATATTCATGAACCAAGACTGTGAATTTGAGATGGTTAATAATATAATCAGCATTGCCATCAGGCGGCGTGTACCCAATAGGGTACCCCGTCCACTGGATCTTAATCCCATTTTGATTGGCAAATCTCATAACAGGCAAATTATCAAGGATCATGTTTACTTGATAAAGATCGCGAGTTCTCTGTTTCAATAACTTCACCTCATGCTCCTTCAATGAGGTTGTTGTACAAAGGTAAATTGACTGATTAACATTCATTCGAAAAAGGTAAGGAGAATTATCGATCTGATCTCCCATAAGGAGCTCTCCAAGATTCTCGGCACTCTTCTTAATGCCGCCGAGAGGCTGACAATAAGGGAGACTGTAGTAGCTAAATGGAAGTTCAGTTTCAATAGAAGTCAATGAATTAACTTTGGCATATATGGGATCTCCATTTGAGTAAGTGTGCATGTAACTTCCAGGAAGATAAAAAGCATTGCTAATTTGAATTTGAACAAACGCGACGAAGAAAAGACAAATCCACCTGATCAAAGGTTTTCTCATTCTCATAGTTGCTAATTCCATTTGCTTTCATGCAAAGAGATTTTGGAGAATATTAAGCTAATAACTCTAATGATGTATTCAGCGCCAAATCTACAAATAGAATATATAACTACTTCAGCATAAGATGTCAAAGCTATAAAATAAATAAATAAATAAAAATGAAAATTAACAAATCAGATCACGAAACTTAAGATCGGCATAAAAATCAGATCACAAAGCATAAGTACGGGTTGAATAATAATAATACAAAACAATTTAATTTAATTTAATTCAATTGAAATGAAAAAGATAACATGCAACAGAGAATAAGCGGAATAACGAGGAAACTGAAATTAATTTATGAGGAAGCAACGAACAAAAAGAAAAAAAAGAAGGAAAGAAGAAGGAATTGAAGAGTGTGAACTCACCATTGATTTTGGGGAAAGAGATCTGAATTCAATTGTGAACTGAACGTAGCGGGTGGAAATGGAAAACGAAGATGGTTGGGAATGGGAATTACGATTTACGAAGGAAAAACAATATATGATTAAATGAGATGGAGATGTGGGTCAATGTCAGGATTAACTAACTAACTTTTCAAACTGTGGCCCATCTAAGCCCACTTTCTCGTTTGGGCTCAGATACTAATTCTTCAGCCCGTTTTCAAAGACGGCTTTTAAGCCCGGCTCGATAAAGCTCATTACAGGCTAGCTAGTTCTTTTAACAGTTCTTCACTTGCTCTTTTTTACCATCTTGGTCGGTTAATAACATTGGATATTTGGATTCTTTGATGTAAAAAATCATCAAATGAAATATGAGCCATCAAACATGAGAGAGTTATAACTATTAAAAATAAGAGTTATTTAACACTCTTCTAAGCATGATTATGGAAATCTTTGAGAAGCAATTTTATTTAAGATAGTAGCATTTATTATAATTTCAGTTAAATATTGATTAGAATTCTTTTTATTATTAGTTTATGGTAGTTTAAACTAGAATTATGCTTGTAGGCGCGGGATAGAATTAAATGCATAATAAATGGAAAATGTTACAAGATGCTGCCATCTAATTTATTTATAGCACATGTAGTTAAGAGTTAAGACAACCATAATGTAAAACGTCCAAGCCACAGAACATCCATTCTTCAATCATTAACTTTTATATAGAGTTAGAAAGTGTAAAATAACGATATTATTATGTTCTAGGTTTGAAACTAGTACCTCCGGTTGTTGCGAATTTATTTACCATTTTATATACAGAAAAAAAAAGTCCATGGCTAAAGGATGGGGTAAAAAGCCAACTAAGCTAACAAGTGGAAATAAAGAGCATTACCAAAGCTAAGATTTGTACAAAAGGATCAATTTTTTCAATCTAAACACATCCATATCTATAATTGATTTTAAAAATTGTTAATTTGAATGTCAATATATATATATATATATCATAGGCAATTTTTATTTTTATTTTTTTTTTACAAAATTTGTTACTTCTTTCTGAAGAAAATTTTTAGGTCAAAATTTCTGAAAAAAGAAATTGGAATTTTTCTCCAAACAAATTTTTTTATAAAAAAAATCTTGAATTTTTTTTGAGAAAAATTTGGACTTTTTTTAAAATAAATTTAGTTGTAAAATTGGTTACGAATATGATCAATTTTCTTTAATCAAATCCACTTATATGAATTGATTATAAAAATCAGTTATGATTAATGACTTTTATATAAATGTGGATTGGTTATGTGGTATGATGTCCATGAGCAACTCTATTCAGAGCAAGTAACTAAGTAAAATATGTTTGATTATTTTACTTTGTGGTATTCTTAACTCCGATTGTGGTTGTTTTATGGTTTAGGATCAGAGGAGTTCGAGTTTTTGTTCCTTTGTGTGTGATCTCAAGCCAGATAATACATATAAGTTTATTTCAAGACAAGGTTTGTAAAAGATGAATTTCTTTACAAAAGGCATTATAGTAGATTAACTTATTGGATCAACTATAGTAGTGTGTTGTCTTTTCTTTTCTTCCTGTGTAGCTGTAGTTTTATTTTGCATTTGAACTAAAAATACAATCACAACACATACGAAGCACTCTTTTGTCATACTCATTAAGTCACTAATTTATCCTATTTTAACCTTTGCATGCCAATTTTTTTTAAAATAACGTAATAATGTCTTTGTACATAAAACACTTCATCACGAGACTAAAATATTGTTATAAATAAAATAGATTTTATTATAGGTAAAATTCATTTAACTCAATGGAGGTTTACAATTTAAGTTAGCAGATGAACAAATACTGAGTTTTGTTAAGAATTGACCTTTTTTTTTACTCATGTTAAGAATTTACTTAAATTTTCAATTTGTTTGAAGTCTATTCCTATTTTAAATTAATCAACGAATGTAAAAGCTAGTAGCAGAAAATAGTTTTCACAATTTTGAAAGAAAAAAGATAATGAACGGTTAAAGAAGCAAGTGTAACTAGCAAAGAAGTTATAACACAAATATGTCATTTCTTACAAGCTGCATCATCACGAAACAACTAGTTGACAACATATATGCAATGACTTAACATATAATACATTCAGTGGAACTTGAGACTGGTCAAGACATTGTTGTTGACAGGATCAGCAAGATGATCTAAGAGGTTTTGGTATGGTCCAACTCCTGTCACAAGACCTTGAATAAAGTAACCCAATATAGCCAACATAGCTAACCTCCCATTCTTAACTTCCTTAAGCTTCAAATCCTTCAAGGATTTCTCATCCTTACCAAAACCAAGAGGGTTAAAGAAAGGTCCACCAGGGTAAGCTGGTTCACCAGAACCACCAAGACCTTTCTCAAGTCCTAAAAAGTATTGTTTTCCCATCGACCCGGGATTGTACCAATCTTGGAGTCTCCTGTGTTCTGCAAATCCCATGAGTGCCATTTCCAATACAAAGAGTGTGTAATTGTCTGCCCAGTAGTTGTATGTTCCTGCTGGCGGAATCACGCCGGTTTGGAACCAAGGAAGTGCTGTTTCTTCAGGAATCAAACCGGCTTTGCCGAGAATTTCAGGTGCTATAGCTCCAGCTGCTCCCAACATTGCGAAGCGGCCGTTGATTATCTCGCCGTATGCTAGCCATCTTGGCTCAATGAACCCTCCTGTTCCTTCAGGATCTGAAAGTCCTAGAGGGTCAAATCCATAGTCACCTGGAAGGCTGCAAATGATGAAGTCAATTTTGTTACTCAACAGTGTTACCCAACATATATACTTGCACATCTACATGTTGGGTTAAGGGGGTGCTTTGGCATATTTACTGCTTATGACCTAACACAAGCTGATTTGGAGTGCATGCAGTTGACACATCTATGGCTTGGAAAGTCTATATTTCAAGCTCAACATTTTAAATGTTAAAAAAATTGATTGAATTCTAAACTGTTCCATCTTAATTGAACAACCACATATGCCGACTACAAGAATGCACACAGTTTTGACCACATGACATTCAAATCCAACACAATGAGATTATAAAACAAACTTAAAATATATTCATAATTAAGCTGTCTTTAGCTTATTTCAATAAGTTTTTTTACAATAACATATGAAAATATCTTAATCATTTCATCTTCAATCATAAAAATAGATTACACATAATCATAAAAGATAATAAGCTCGACACACTCTAGATTTCTACACTCACAAAACATACAATATATTTTTTTCTTCAACTAGTATGGAATTTACCTGCCATCCAAATAAGCAAGACTTTGCTTTGATGCAAACCACAAGGGCCTATCAGCTCCACCACTCTGTTGAACTCAAAAAAGAAAAAGAATGTTATTTTTAAAATAAATGTGTATCATTATCAAAGACATTGAGTGAAAGAGAGAGAGACCTTAACAGGAGGAGAAGCTGCCTTAACAATAAAGGAACCTTTTCTAGAAGACCCAATTGAAGATGGGAGTGATCTTGCTCCAAGACTCTGCCTCACAGCCTCAGCTGCGAAGGTAAGAGATGATGACGACACTAGAGCTTGTGTAGCCATGTTTTCCCCTCCTTTGTTACCTTTACTACTAACTACAGCAATAGAGTTTTTTTTGCTTATTAAAAAATGTTAGATGGTTAAGAATGAATGATAAGGAAGCTAAGCCACTACTTCTAAGCTGAAGGACAAGCAACGTGGAAGTTGTAGTGGTGGATATTGTATGACAGTAAGGATGAGATTATGATCTTGTTCTCCAACCATGTTTATACACGTAATATGATGAATCGGATAAGAGATCTTATGTTATTCCCCATTGCTGTTACGTTTTTGTTGGTACACAAAATATAGGACTAGCAATATAATCTTACCTCTATCTCACTTGTGGATAATTTTTTTCATTAATATTTTTTATTACCCTCTATTCTACATCCACGTGGAATATTTCAACCAAAACTCTAATTTGAACTTAATGAAGAATATTGAGAAAAATAAGGTACCAAGGATCATCCGCGTGTACTTCGATATTTGAAGGATAATTCTCTTCCATATATTAATGGTTAAGTCATTCTTCTTCTTTTAGTTAATAATCTTAGGGCATGTTTAAATTAATTGTGTTGAGGTAAAATAAATCTAAAAATATAAAATTGATTTTGATAATTATTTGACGTGTTCAATAAATCTAAAATGGATGCCAGCTTGAAGTAACAATTTTAAAAAAAATATTATGAAGCTAGAATTTACAACTTCAATAAAATGAAAACAATTTTAATCTCAAATCTATTGCATAATGCACTTTTACAAAAATGTAACTAATTTTTGTAAAAAATCCATTTCTTAAACAATAAAATAAATTGTTATTGCAGGCATTCAGACCCACTATAACCTGCAATAATCACACATATTTTCTGGCCCAAATGGTTTAGAGGACACTTGAAAAACTCATAAAATTAGTCTCTTATAAGACAAGTATATGTATCAAAATTCATGATGCCACGTACAAACTTAGTGTCATGATACCTATAACTTTTTGTTTGTTTTTGAAACACCAATTTCATCAATTCAGCTGCTGAATCGAGTCATTATCTTGTCAACAATCTAACCATGTAATTTATTACTTCGCATATTAAGTGTCAAATTAGTAAAATACTTAAATATTATGATCGCATTGCTCTCTACAAACCGCTCAAACAGATCGATGGTGGCCACAAACTTTTACGCAAGTCACACAATCGAGCGGTTTGTTATGGAACGAGCAAGGGAGTTGAGACTTGAAAGTGAGAACGGATGTAAGTACTTTGTCATTCCTTATTGTAAAGTGAAACAAAAACTGATATGGACATCCAATCCAAGCCTTCAACCGAGTTTAGAAAAAAGACAACCTAGTCCAAAATAAATGAATCCATTGAAATAATTATTGTAAATAACTGGTTCCCAATGTTGTTTAAGATATGGTTGTGAGATGTTTCTTCAGATGTGAGCTCTTACATAATAAATGTTTATTAAATAAGCGCTTAATTAAAAAACTATTTACTCAAACACTTCTATTTACTCAAACACCTTGTTGAAGTCTAAAAACAGGACATAAAAGCCATACCTAGTTCTAAAAATACAATACGCAATTTTCCCCCAAAAGACTCTTGTACCAAATTCAAAATTTAATAATATTTTTAAATAGTTGTAGGATGGGGAGGGGGTGGTGGGTGGGAGAAGACAGGGATAGAATAACATAGTACCTTAGCTAAGGGATCCCCAATTGCTTCTTTTTTTGTGCTTACTTTACTGTTTAAAATCTAGCATTGAAAATGACAAACTTTAGTGTAATACACTCATGGCAAAATCCAAGAAATAATGCAACAATCTCTGATGACTTGCCCCAAAATAACTGGCACTCCAATGTTATTTCTTTGTTGGGTTTGGAGCTATGTGCCTCGTGAGAACATAGCAGTCTGGTGGTGTGATGTTTGTGTAATAGTTCTGGATTGTTTCTGTAATTTCAAACTCAAATTTCTTATAGAAGTTAATGGCATCTTCATTGTTTGTCTGCACATGCAAGTAAACCTCAGAAATGTTTTGCTTGGAGCAGAGATCAAGAACATGATTCAGCAGCTTTGTTCCTGCATAAATCCCAAGATTCATATCACATTTCTAACAGAAAGTAGATAGCAAGCTTAAAGGACGCGAGACATTTAGAAACAGTGACCATAGCCAGATGTAAAATGAAATGTTCCTAATATGAAGCTTGCACCTTACAACAGGCTCTTAATATGTGTCTGTGGTACTATGGCAGGTATGCACGCTAAGAAGAGTCAGAACTATATGATCAATTAAACTTTCAACGGAAAGATATTAAATTTCTTTCTTACCAATACCAAGTCCACGGTAAGGCGCTAGAACTCCTAAAGTCATGATGTAAACCCGAACTTGTCCCCCGCCTTCTTTCTTCTCAAGCCGGCATGCAATTGCACCAACACAAATGTCACTGTAGTAAGCTGAAATAAAGCATAAAAATCAATCTTGGGGTTGATGAATGTGAACTCACATGCAGCTACAGTAATAAAGGTGTTAGACATGTCGTAAAGGTTCCTTGTATACCTCCTACATCTATGTATGTATCATCCAAATTATCATGCAAACTGAAAACACAGATATCATACAGGCTAGTTGCATTAAAGTAAAGCTTGCATTCCAACTAAATCAAATACTTTCTGAAGCACAGAAATGTAATATATTATAAAGTAGAATATATAGTCACACATTTCCAATAAAGACGGCAGTGTAAGTTTTTTGTGAGATGTGGATAAAAGATTATTTATCATAAGTAAAGAGATAATTCAAAGCAAAAAGGAATCAGACATCCTCCTTAAAGGGGCTCTACCATTAGTATTCAGCACATCTAGCAGAGAAACTGGGAACTGTCCTATCATATCATATGTATTCCATATTGTTGTCAAGACTCTTCAAAAGCGATTTTCATTTACTATAGTTAGGGGAAGGGAGCAAATAGGTTTGAATCTAAATAATTTGAAATCAATTCATATTTTTTATATACAGAATCAAAATCCCCAACAGAAATAAAATGCAGAAAGATAGCAAATAGCAATTCTGAATGTGGTACAGGAAATTCATATCAATTACAAAAGAAAATCAAATGCAAATAGAAATAAACAAAAAAAAAAGTATTAAGCAGACTAGTTTTAACTAATGAATACACTAATTTTTAATATTACAAAAGAAGAGGAAGAAGAAGAAAAAAACCCCTGTACAGTATTCAAGAGTTTACATTTACATTTAAAAAATGATAAAATGATTAACAGCAGCACGCCAATAAGCAAATTTAAATGATTAATTATGGATTTTATTACCTAACACCTAAAGTGTAGTGCAATAATAGGTTAGCGTGTGAAATAATAGTAAAAATATGAATATGAAAGAACCTAGTTTGGTGAATTCGGCAGAAGCAAGTGCATCAGCGTAATATTTGTCGTTGTAGCGAACAGGGAAAAGAGCAATATTAAGCTTCTTGAGCTGCATAATGTTCTTATCTCTCACATCATCCAGTGAGATTGACACTTCACGTCCAACTCCCATTCTACTTCAATTCTAACAATAACAACATCGACATTATTATGTTAACAAAGGAACGCTTACTATAGCGCCGAATTGTTGAAATTCTTTGGCGTGTGTTTCCCTTTGCAGGGGCGGCTATCGCGGCCGCAAATCGCGATTGAATCGCATCCTCACGAAGAGGGGAACGAAAATTTGAAGAAAAAAAATATATAAAATGAAAACCTGGAGTTTGTCGGTGTTTCCGGCGGGATTGCTTACAACGACGAGCAACTCCGGGTGCGTTTTCCGGGCAGTTGAGTTGAATTGGGTGCGACTCCAACTTGCTTCTGATTTGATATACAAGGGCAACAAAGCGGCAGCCGCTTGCATTTCTTTTTTTTTTTTTAATGGAGTTGTTGGGCCTCTTCAAAATGAAGTTCATTGGGCTTATGGGATTAGAATTCCATCTGCTTCTTTTTTCACAAAACAATCTATTTTTTTAGTTGACAACAAATATTATTGATTTATATCAATCCAATTAACTATAAATAAGTAAATATTGTCAAAGAAAACTATAAGAAGGATGTTTGTATTCATGATCACTTGTATCAAGGTCATCTTCGCAAGGACCAAATGTTACATTTGCAAAATTGTAACTTGTGATGCCTTCCATGCGAAAATGTGAAAATTGTATATCGGCCTGAACATGGCTTGGAGGAAGGTGTTTCTCACCTTAGAGTGGAGATTGGAGAGTGGTTTCATGGTTCTAATTGACATGGTTACGAATAATTACAATTTTAAAAGTGAAATATTTAACTTAGACTATTCATAAGAATAAACTTCAATAAACAACTTCAAATAAATTATATTTGACGTGGAAAATGATATAAATGTTAATTGGCAAACAAAAATTATATAATATTTATTTATTGTACGAAATAAATGTTTAATATTTTAATTTGTGTTCACTAGAACTAATGGTCACAAGTTTAAATATTAAGATTTTCATATTCATCATCATGTTCAAGTAGTCACAAGCAAGAATATTAAACATTTATTTCTTTTATTTATTTTTAAGAAAAAATTAAAGGTGAGAAGAAAATACTTTAATCAAAGATAAAAAAGATCTTAGAAGTTATTGAACATTAAACTAAACTATTGAAGTTTTAATGCTTATTTATTGTTATTAATATTAATTCAAGATTTGAATATTAGTTTTTTCTAGTAGCATTTTTGGCTCACCCCAACACACATTTGTTAGAAAAAAATATATATTTTATTGAATTTTAATTTAACTCCAAGATAAATTAAATTAATATTTAACAGCCAACTCTTGTAAATCGAGAAGACACATATGTTCGAAACCAACTTGAGAGGTTAATTCACGTAAAAAAAAAGGAAAAAACTTGAGAGGTTGGTTGGGGATTTACCACCTTGTTCGCAATTTTCTACTTTCTGTGGGCGTTACACAGAAAGCCCAGTTTACAAATTTGGCTTGCGCTGCCAGAAAACACAAACAGTATGCAATTTACTATCTATAAAAAAATTATAAATAAATTGCATAATTGAGTAGAAGACTAAAAAAACCGCATAAAAGAGAAAGAACACCTTATCGTTACTCAGCAGTATACTCAATTTGAAAGCCCTCTTCCTTCATTTCTCTCTATAACTCGTCAATCACAATCACCATTTATATATTTATTTCAAATTAAAATCTTTCATAATCGAATTCTGAGTTATAATAATGCCTTGTATCACAGCTCCTTCTTATTCCTACGCCATTGTTCCCTTTACCTTCATTTCTCCAAAATCAACTCAAATTTCTCCAACTGCAAAATTTCTCACTAAACATAACCGTAATCCTGTAATTGAAACAAAAATCATGAGTAATAATAATTATCAGAGAAAAGGAGTAGTAAGAGCAACCGTTTCAATTGAAAAAGAGACTCCAGAAGCTGAACGACCTGAAACGTTTCTGAGAGGCGGTGACGGAGACGAAGGAGTGTCTTCTATTAGAGTCCGTTTTGAGAAGATGATAAGAGAAGCGCAAGATAGTGTGTGTAATGCAATTGAGATTGCTGATGGTGGTGCTAAATTTAAAGAAGATGTTTGGTCTAGACCTGGTGGTGGTGGTGGTATTAGTAGGGTTCTTCAAGACGGTGCCGTTTGGGAGAAAGCTGGTGTTAATGTGAGTGTTGTTTATGGTCTTATGCCTCCTGATGCTTATCGAGCTGCTAAAGGTGCTGCTACTTCTCCTGATCAGAAGCCTGGTCCTATTCCCTTTTTTGCTGCTGGAATTAGCTCTGTAAGTATTCCTCATTTTTCATTCATTCCGTTATCGATTATAGTTATTACTAGTAAACATCTGTGTAAGATTGCTAATGTGTAGGAAAAAAAATAACGTGTGAAACATAGATGTGAAATTTTGTGGAAGACTGTTTTTAGATTAGGTCGATAGGTATATAAATAAGTGTTTGCTTGGTTAATGAAAATTGATTTTGGGATAATTGAATTGGATTTAGTGTTTGTTTGGTTATACGGTGACTAAAATTGATTTTAGTTAATAGTGAGTTCAATGTAAAGTGATTTATATTTGGATATCTTCAAGAAAAAGTGAGTTGACCATTAATTTTTAGTGTAAAAATCACGTTTGGACTTAAAAGCTACAAATCATAGCTTCAAGCTAGAATCAATTCTGGAGGTAGAATCAATTCTACTCGATAACATCCAAACATATCGTAATCAATTCTACACTTTCAAAATTGATTTTAGCTACTCCAAAAGTGCAACCAAATATGCACTTAAAGTGATTTATGTTTTGGTACTCTTATATAAAAATGAGGTGAATAATAAACTTGAGCTGAAAATCAATTTTAGAGGCAAGGAGTAGGTTCGAAATTTTAGAAAAAATCAATTCTGGAGGTGAAATTGATTTTCTTTGAGAATATTCAAATATGGCAAAATCAATTATATAATTTTGGAATTACTTTTGTTTCTCGCAAAATTGAATCCAAACATTCAATAAATTATTTGTGTTGCTCTCTCAATGTCTTTTTATTTCTTTCTATATGTTCAGGTTTTACACCCTAAGAACCCGTTTGCCCCAACCTTGCATTTCAATTATCGCTATTTCGAAACTGATGCTCCTAAAGGTAATGTTTTATGCTTTTTTCTTTGTTTTATGCAGACACTATGCTGTGTTCATTTCCAAGCTACTTATCTTATTATATAACGACTTTGGGAAAAAATGATTCTGAATTCTCATTATATTTAATCAAGAGTTATATTGTTATATACAAGTTCAATATACAGCTGTTACAATTATGAGCCAGAAATAACAAACACTGCTAACTACCTCTAACTAACAATCTTAAATAGAGCTGTATGTATCAACTAGTATGCCATATAACATTATTGTCTAACTACATATCATTACAATAGCATGAAAGTAAGAAACCTGTAGTGACATTGGATCACATGACATTAGGACATTGGATAACAGGACTCTTGATTTTGCTTCTATTGATAGTCATGCTGTTGCATTCTGCAGATGCTCCTGGAGCACCTAGACAATGGTGGTTCGGTGGGGGAACTGACTTAACCCCTGCTTACATTTTTGAGGAGGATGTCAAGCACTTCCATTCAGTATGTGCTTAACACAACATTGGCTTATCAAATTTTGTGGTGAAGAGTCAAATTCTTTGGAGGATTGTTTTTTTCTTTTCTTTTTTATTAAAATAAATAGTTTCCTTTGTTTTAAAATGCCACCATATTTGGACCTCTTATGTGAGTATTTTTAATATGATTTTTCGGTTTCAAATGGGTTTTCTTGAATTTATATGTGTAGATTGGTTCCTTTGAAATGGGTGGCACTGTGATGTTAAGCATAGGGGTTTGGTTTTCTTTACATTTCTATAAAATGTTACTGCAAATGTGTGAGAACTTTGCAATCCAATTCACTTCAAATGTTTCTCCCTATATTATCTGGATTAAACCCTGAAATGGAAACAGAAAATATACATTCTATGTTTTCTTAAATTTATTTTGAAATGTTAACTTGGACTTGATGACTACCTTCTATACCCCCACCGCTTCCAAAAAAGAATCTCATCTTCAAATTGGTAAGATAAAAGAGTGAATGTAGGGCGCTTGAAAATTTCTGCCATATGATTTTCAGTTTAATTATTGTTATGATAATCCGATATTTTATTTGTTTAAGGCATTCAAGGACAGGTGTTTTACTGAGTTTATATCTTGCTTCTTTTGTAGACTCAAAAACAGGCTTGTGACAAGTTTGATCCTACATTTTACCCCCGATTCAAGAAATGGTGTGACGATTACTTTTATATCAAGGTATAGTCTCATCCTTTTTCACACAACAAAGTTTTTTGGTGTAGTATTTCACTGTAGTCTTAGGATGTCTTTGATAAAGCTGAAACTGATTAGTAAAAAGCAACAATTAATGAGCATTCAGTTCATCAATCTTTAGTTAAAGAGTAAATTTGAATCTTCTTGTTTATCTGTTATCATTAACTTTGATAAATTTTATACATGATGAATTGAAGGCTGTAATAAACATGAAACCAGTGTTTGTAGATGGGTCACAACGATGACTGTACGGTAGAATGAAATGATCGGATAGGGAAGAACACCTGTGATGCTGGGGTATCAAGAGCTGGATTGATGTGGTTTGGCAATAGTGAATGGAGATATCATCGCATTAAGTATATGCAGCTGATAATATGATGTGTTCAGGAGACTTGGAGTAGTTGTGTGAGAAGGACAAGTGACAGAAAGTCGGAAACACAGAAACATATGAATAGATAGGCGGTGTCTCAGATGGGTTGATTTTTTGTATGCATTTTAACTGCAAGGTTCACTTGATTTCTCGATCCATAGATCCTGCCAAAGAAGGCACGTGAAGTTGAACCTCATTGATAATGTCGGGCTTATAAGCGACAAATTTGACATTATTATATCTGTTTATACTGTGTTTTATCCTCTAGTCTGTCAATTGTCACGATCGGCAATTCCATTTTAGAGTATACCAGTTGAATCAGTAGTCAATACTGTCTAATTAGATGGATCATGGGTGCCGCATGACATGTTTAAGGGATTAAAATGGATTCACTAGAATGTTTCTTTTTTTGTAATTGAATTGAGTTTGTGGCATATGCTGTTGCTGATTGTATTTCGTTATCTTCCTCTTCATTTCAGCATCGAGATGAAAGGAGAGGGCTTGGAGGAATATTTTTTGACGATCTGAATGACTATGATCAGGAGATGCTCCTTTCCTTTGCTACCGGTAATTGATTGAATATTCAAATTTGTTGGTTCTTACTTCAGAATGTGCAAATTTGTTGGTTCTTTTGTTTTCATGCTTGCCTACACAATGGTTGCTTGCAGAATGTGCAAATTCTGTTATTCCCGCTTATATACCTATCATAGAGAAAAGGAAGGATTTGCCCTTTACAGATCATCAGAAAGCATGGCAACAATTGCGAAGGGGACGATATGTTGAATTCAATTTGGTACACTTTTTAAGCTAGCTTCTAGATCAAAAGTTTTGCTCTACTCTTTTTCAGATCAGGTTCAAATTTATGTTACCACTATGTTTTTCGGCTACAGGTATATGACAGGGGTACAACATTTGGACTAAAAACTGGAGGGAGAATAGAGAGTATTCTTGTTTCTCTCCCACTGACTTCTCGATGGGAATATGATCACGTATGCTTTTAGAATCTTCTATATATTGTAAAATGTAGACAAGTTGAATATTAGATGCATCTAGTATTCCATTTATAAAATTGCTACTGAAATGTTGATATAATTTTGCGTGCAGAAACCAGAAGAAGGAAGTGAAGAATGGAAGCTCTTAGATGCGTGTAGAAACCCGAAGGAATGGATCTAATTTATCAGTCGACCACCCAGTTTGCCATCTTTTTTTATCAATAAGATAAGATAGCTTGTGTTATTTTTTCGATGTATATCATGTACTTGTTAAGATGAGTCACTACTGTTTTAGCTTCTACTTGGTGGATCGCAAATCACATGTTTTACACTTTTCACCTATGTAAAGCGTGAAATTATGAAAATTACAATTGTTTAGACTGCGTCTGTACTCTGTACCCACTGTACCACTCATTGTTCCTCAAGGACCTACCTATTTTTGCAAAATAACATAGGTAGCTTCTTCATAAATCATAGTAAGTGATTATTATACTTAAACTAAACAAAAGAAATAAAGAGTAAGTTCATCAAAATGAGCATTTAATTGAGTAAAAACCTACATCATGCGTTACACTTGCATTAGCCATTTTCCCACCACTGCCTACCTACAAGGCGACAAGCTTGTTCGCAATGCCAAAACAGTTTTAGTGGAGAAATATGTATGAAAAATAAAAAAGAGGGAACAAAATGACAGATAAAAACTCCATCTGGATTGAACATTTTCATCCATCGGATTCAGAGGTATTCCTGTCAGGCCAATGGAGGAATTTGAATCCTTGAAGAGAGGGTGGTAAGTAGCTCTGTGTTGAGGAAGGGTTATCAGGAGGGTATATGTATCCTTTCCCATACCCAATTTCCTTCATTAATTTGGTTGGTGCATTCCTGAGATGAAGGGGCACCCCTTCATTCTGTCCAACTGATTCCTTCACTACCTTCTGAGCAGCTCCAATTGCTCTATAAACTGCTACAGATTTAGGTGCCAAAGCCAAGTATGCAACACATTGTGCAAGAATGACATTGCACTCAGGCATTCCTATAAAGTGACAAGCTTGGTAGCAGGAAACAGCTTGATTAAGAGCTAAAGGATCAGCCAAACCAACATCCTCACTTGCAAACCTTACAAGCCTACGTGCAATATAAAGTGGCTCTTCACCTCCTTCTAACATTCTTGCTAACCAATAAATAGCTGCATCAGCATCACTTCCCCTCATAGACTTGTGCAATGCACTGATTAAATTATAGTGTTCTTCCCCAGCTTTATCATAAGCAAGATGCTTGCATTGAAGTGCCTCCTTTGCATCCTCAGCAGTAACATTAACACCAAGACATTCTTCATTATCATGTTGTACTTGTACCCGAGCAGCCGCAGTAACAGCAGCAATCTCCAACACATTCAAAGCAACACGAGCATCCCCATCACAATTGTTAGCTATAAAATCAACAACCTCATCACCAACACTGACATCAACTTGGGAAGAACCAGAACCAAAACCAAGGCTTTGCACCAACCCTTTGTCTGTATCAGTTACAGCCCTGTTGAGAAGCAAAAGCAGGTGATGGGGTTGAAGAGGGTTAAGAGTAAGGACACGACAACGAGACAAAAGTGGTGTAATCAAATGAAAAGAAGGGTTTTCAGTAGTGGCACCAACGAAAACAATGCTACCATCTTCAATGACAGGTAAGAAAGAATCTTGTTGAGATTTATTAAACCTGTGAACCTCATCCACAAAGAGAACAGTGGTTTGATTTGTTTTGATTCTAAGTTTTCTAGCTTCATCAACAGCATCCCTAACGTCTTTAACGCCACTAGTAACAGCAGATAAAGAGACAAAGCGATAGAAAGTGGAAGTTGTTGGTGATGAATTTACAATAGCTTTGGCGATAGTGGTTTTACCTGTGCCAGGTGGACCCCACAGGAGTATTGAAGGGAGACGGTTGCGTTGGATTGCGGAGCGGATAATGGAATTGTTTGCGAGAAGATGGTCTTGTCCGACAACCTCGTCCAATGTTCTGGGACGCAAACGTTCGTATAAGGGTCCGTGAGTTTGGGTTTGTTTTTTGGAACGGTTGAAGAAAAATGCGGACTTGTTTTGTTGGGTTTGTGTTTGTGTTTGTGGTGATAACTTGATGCGTTTGGTTGGTTCCTCTGCTTGTTGTTGTTGTTGTTCTTCTTTTTGTTGTTGTTGTGAGTCAATGGGTTGTGGTGGAGATGGGGATTGAAAGAAACGGTCGAGTTTGGGTTGGAAAGCAAATGATGATGGATTAGGATTAGGATTATTATTGGAGTTGGGTTTGTGAGTGAGAATCCATTCGGTGGCTTTGACGGTGGATTTTCCGCCGGTGGCAGCCAAGGCTTGGGCGGCTAACTCGTCGGGGAAACCCATGCTAAGAAGCTGTTGCATCTCCATTTTCCCTTACTCTCTCTGTTTCCCACTGATTCTCTATTCTCATTCATCATTCATAATGCGTTCCTACCTTCATCTTTATTCGAGCTCATCATTGCAAATTTAATACTCTCTCGGGCCCGTCTATGATTTGTAACAAAAAGTTCTAGAGTTTTAACTATTAAAAAAAAATCACAAATTTTAAAATTATGGATTACTTTTTTTTTTAGAAGAAAGATCACTTTCACATTTTTAATCATTCCATATAATCATATTCTTAAGAAGAAAGGTTACTTTTCATATTTTTAATAATTTAGACATTGAAAAATAAATAAAATTTAATAAAAATATTATTTTAATCATAATTCGATAAATTCTACTTAATGATCATCTTTAATTGAAATTTATTAATCATTTAAACTCAATTAATTGATCGGTCTATATAACAAAATGTTAACACTTTATCATTTTTTTTATTAACAGTTGCATATTAACAAATAATATTATTAAAATATACATAATGTAAACTATATATAGTATAATGCATTAATTT